>VWYP01020571.1:77609-105252 GCA_013400435.1 Pycnonotus jocosus | reverse complement strand
CAGCTAGTAAGTGCTGACTGGGATGTTTTGCAACAAGGTAAATTAATTTTCAAGTTTTCCTTTTAACTGATACAAGGATACCTTGCAGAACCACTCCTTTCCTATTAAAGTGAGTGAGATGGCAAAACCTAGGTGTGTTTCACTGGATGTTATGTTTATGGTTGCACCATAGCAAACCAGCTCTGAGGGGGCTTTCCAAATCAGGCAGTTCTCTCTGGAAAAGGGCATCATCACCTTCTAACACAATTATTAAAACTTGTGCTTCCATTAATTGTCTTATTGTGCACAATGTTGTGTGAGCAGAAGATAGTGTCTGCCCTGGTGGGATGGAAAAAAGGACAAGAGAAAACTGGCAGCCTGGAGGATGATGTTAGGGGTGTGCTAGCCCCCAGCATGCCAAGGGTTTCATGGATAGCTTGATGTTAGGAGGGAAGAAAACCCACAATCCAGATAGGGCAGCCTCACAGCTGTAGGGAAGGAGCAGATCCTAACCCTGCCTTATGCTGGAGTTTGATTTGTGGAAAGTCACCTCCTCCTCCTCCTTGGCTTTGGTTTCCTCCCAGCAGGACCCTCCACGGGGCTGGGAAGACAAATTGTCTGGTGTGTGCACTCAGTGCTTTTCCAAGTATTTAAGTAATGGAGTGTTAGGAATAATTTCATTTTGGTTTGAGTCTGGTTGTTTCTCTGAGGCTAAATTACTGCATGCAGGAACCATAAATAGGGGGTAATAGGTCCTGTCTAAACTCCCTGAGGAGACAATATGCAATTCTTATGCCCAAGTGGGAACTTTTTTGCTTCTTTAGGTCAAGCCTTAACGATTCATTGGTTTAGACTTATGGATCAGGGTGATTCAGTTGTCAATTTAAGAGCTCTCTATCAGCTGCAGTCTCATAATCCCAGGATAACTCTGTTCCCCAGCTCCTGCTCAAAGCAGGGTCATCCATGGGATGCTCATAGTTGTTCCAGATGGGTGTTGAGGCCTCCAAAGACAGAGAGTGCTTTGGAGCCCTGGGGCTCACTAATCTCTGGTCACCTAAGGAGCCTCCTGCCCTCTTTTGTTACAGAATGAAGAGGAGGAAATCAAGCTGGAGATAAATATGCTGAAAAAGTACTCCCATCACCGGAATATTGCTACATATTATGGGGCTTTTGTAAAGAAAAGTCCTGCAGGCCAAGATGATCAGCTCTGGGTAAGTGTTTAGTGTCATTTCTGCTCATCAGATTTACAGCTTCTTCTTTAGAGCTCCAGCATGCTTGGCTTGGACTCTGTCTCAGTGAAGCTCTGAAGTCATTGTTCTGAAGAATAACATATAAAAGAGAAAAATTACTCCTCCCTAGACATCTTCCATCTCTATGATTTCCTTTGAGGATGGGCATAAAGCATGTTATGATTCTTGTGACTTGTGCTGTCATTCTGATTTGTTGCTTGAACCTTTTTTTTTCCCAAATTAAATTCTTCTCTTTTTTTTTTACTGAAGTAATAGAGCTTGTCCTTTTTGCCTTGTCTCATTCTTGTTGCTTTCCTCTCCTTTTTTCAGATGGAAAATAAAAAAAAAGGAAGCAGAGGAATTGGCAATAAAGAAAAGAAGAATAATGAATCCTCCAATTTTTTGGCTGCAAGAGTTTTGAAGCTCTGCAGCAAAATGAGGAATTTCAAATTTTTAAAACATTCCCATGCTTTTCAGTGCTGTTTGCTCTTATTTTTCCAATTTTGTGTATACCAAAAAGAAAAAACTACCTAAAACCTGCAACAGAAGAGGAGCACTAGTGAGGTTTTTTATTTATTTAGCAGCGTGTGTGATTCAGGAAATGAGATTTTAAGTCACTTGGCATCCGAGAAGGCCGTGTGTAGTTTGCCGTGCCTGGGTTGTGGTGGAGGTGGTTGTTTGCAGGTGTTCTCTCTGCTGGCCCCCTGGCAGAGCTGTGGTAAAGGTGCCCTGTGTGTGTTTGTCTCCCTGCAGCTGGTGATGGAGTACTGCGGTGCAGGCTCTGTCACTGACCTGGTTAAGAAGACAAAAGGGAACTGTTTCAAGGAAGACTGGATTGCTTACATCTGCAGAGAGGTTCTCAGGGTGAGTCCTGCCAGCAGAGCTTCGCTGCTCATTTGCAGCCAAAAGGCCTTTCCAAGCCTTTGGTTGCTAAAATAGGTCACTAATGAGCTTTATTGTTTAAAGGTTGTGATCCATGGGGCTCATGGGCTATGGTCCTTGAGTTCAGAAGAGCCCTGAGAGCTGGCACGATGGCTGCCTGACATCCCATTTTGTTGTGGTTAATCCTGTTTTCTGTATGAAAAACAGAAAGTCCTCTTTCCTGTGGCAAATAGCCATCTTCTGAAATTACAGACACTCTGCACCTAGAAAAGTAAATAAATTTCCTATTTTCAGTATGTCTCCCCTCCACATCAGGAAATATTCCTGCTCTATGTTTCAGCTGTTCTTGTTTATAAGATCTTTCTGCCCATATTTCCTTTACCTGCACACACTCAGGGCCTTTTTTCCGTACTATTAGAGGCCATGTTGACTAAACTACATTCCAAAATCTTAAAGGTGGCCCTGCTGGGACAGTATTCCTCAAGACAAATCTTGGGGCTATATTTCATTTCATGCAGGCTTTGGGCTGCTTTCTTGTTTCTTCCTTTTTTTTTTTTTTTTTTTTTTTTTTTTTTTTTTTTTTTTTTTTTTTTTTCCTGGAAAGTACAGAGGATAGAGCAATTCCCGAGTGTAATCTGGTGAACTAGCCTGGAAAAAAAATATGATGTTGGAGCCAATCATTCTAAATTCAAAACCCATTACAGAGTTACTGATCTGTCTTCCCTATAATAGAGTTTTACATCTTTTCTAAATAATGTTAAGATAAATGTGTATTCTGGGAGTTGGAATTTAGATGGCATGCTGAAGTAATGCTTGAATAGGGGTAGAGCTTTGTTTCTGGGGCATAAGAATTGAGAAATGTGCTCAGCAGAGAATATTTGCCATCTTACAGGGATTTGGCACTAGCCTGTGGATCATGATCATTATATCTGGAATGTATTCCTTCCAGAAGGGGAGTTCTTCTGCAAAAGAAAGCAACCTTAATGGTGTGGTCATATTGTTCCTCATTGATGTGGCTGTAATGTCTCTGTTAAAGCAATTGATGTTAAAACATTTGGTTTATGCTCATGCAGCTGAAAACTGTGACAGCGTGTTGGTAAAAGCAAGGGATTGGATTTAATCATGCTCGTTTCAAGACAAAATGGCCCAGTTGCACAGGGATTGACAGTGTTTCCTTCTGGAAAATTTACAAGCTAGGTGGAAGCTGTATTTGAAGCCATTAATGTTAGAGAGGCTAAGTGTTGTGAGTGAAGCATCCCTGGATTACTATAATGGATTATTTCAGTGTATTCCTTTATGCCTATGCTAGTTTCAACCATGGGCAATTTTGAAATGCAGGAGGAAGACAGCAAATATTAGCTGATTGGAAACAATATTTGCTGCATTCAAAAAGAGGTCTGACATGGTATTTTTAACTTTCTCTAGTCCATTTACCACTGAATTTCTCATTTTGTTGAATGCAAAATTTAGGCCACTATGGCCAGCTAGCTGCTGTCTCTGGTCCTCATACAGAGCATTCTGCTTTGCTCTTTTTCTCTTTTGTTTGCTTTTAGCATAGAGTGTAAAGAGCACCCCTTGATTCAGAGACAGAAATTTAAAATATTACTACCTTTTTTTCTTCACACTTGATTTTAGAGATGCTGCACCATTGTCAGGCTTATGGTGAGGAAGACGATCAAACTTATGGTTGCTGTCTTCTCTGCTCCCTGAAAATGTTGCTAGTAACATCTAAAGAACTTTCTTTATGAATAAAGACTGAAAAGGGTGAAAGTATAAAAAGGCAACAGTGCTGTACTCAGGGTAATGTTAGGAAGAAAGAAAAGGGCAAATCTGTGGGGTTTTTTTTTTTAGGGATTGGCACATCTTCATGCTCACCATGTCATCCATCGAGATATTAAAGGACAGAATGTTCTTCTCACAGAAAATGCAGAAGTAAAATTGGGTAAGTTTCCTTAAGTGTGTGCTATAAACCTGTTCGTCAAAATTTAAGATTTCCATCTTGACTCAGAAAGAACTTTCAGTAACCCGAGTGCAGCATGTGTGCCAAGTATTGTTAATGCTTGTGCTTACAAGGTGTGTGTAACGTAAAAAGCTGAAAATGTGAAGTGTTCTGCAAGGGTGTCCCTCACAGCCTGAGGGCAATACAGGCAGTCACACACAAAACCAGCCCAATAAGTCACAGCACCATCAGGCCTTCACAGAAGATCCTAGGATGCAAAAGAGTTCTAGAGTAAAAAGGTTAGGGGAACAAATTTTGCTAATCCATTTCTCTAAAGGAAGTGGTCTTAGAGATTTGCATAAATCTGACGGTATGTGGAATTACTCTTGTGTAAGGGCTACCACTGAGTAACAGTCATCTCTCAACAAAGTTGGAGGGTTTATTAATTTCCTTTTATTACTGTGACATGTCAGTGTTGACAACTTCTGACTACCTAAAACTAAATTCAAGTACATATCTCTCTTGAGAAGGGCATGTCTTTCATGTTTTGGAAAGAGATCATAGGGATGTGTTTTAAAGGAGAAATCTCAAGGGGAGGACTTCTTCCTTGTGATGATCTTTACAGTCCCTCTCTCTTTAACTGAAAAAAAAAATCACTGTAGAGTTGGAAAACAATGAGTAATAAACATGGCTTGTGGATATGGGGTAGGATGTTTCGTTGGAGCAAGTAAAAATAAGTACTTTAAATCTCATCATGGTTTAACCTTGTGGCAAAAACCTGGCTTCACTGAAGTCAAAGGGAGTTTTGCTGTCAAATTAAATGAAGGCAGGATTTTGCTTGTAGTATCTAAATCATATGTACTGATTGTCAACTGTTCCCTCTTAAAAACAGGTGGGATGAGGGTGTTGTGTGTTTTTTATAGTCTTTCATATTTACTGCTTCCACCATTCTGCACATGGTTGACAAAACAGTTAAACCTTTCTAACTCTGGGTAAAGATGAAATAGATTTACTAATTATAATGATTAAAAAAAAAAAAGTTCCATAGAGGTTTAGCTCATGTGTCTTAAGGCAAAGAAGCTAGAAAGCCAAGAGACTCTCAATTCAATTGTATTCCACCTCGGTGTGAGAGTGTGCACTTCTCATCAGAAGCACAGAGCACATAATGACCCCAAAAGTCAGGGCCACCTTCTTGGAGGTTTGCTAAGCAGGCACATGAAATTACAGCACTACAAATGATTTTGGTTTGCAGATAATCTGCAATGAGGCACCATCAATGAGAAAATCTGCTCTTGATGGTAACCACGGGGCTGTCTCCTTTCAGTCCTTCTCTTTCCCCCTTCCTTTGTGTCCTCTGTGAATATCACTCCAGTGCTATCCTAGTGGATCCAATTAGTGTATCTTGGGGTTTTGTTCAAAGAAAAATACAATCACATAATTATTGGTTGTATGGACCCTTTTCATATTTGAACAAAACCATTTTGCTCTACAGTCCTTAGGAAAGTTATCACCCTTTTCAGCACAAAGGGAACCACATGATTCACTCATTATAATGACCTAAAATGAGAATAAAGTATGGTGGTTCTTTCCAGCTTTCACAAGTGGCTGTATCAGACACATCCAAAATTGCCTTGTGTGTAGATAGTATTTTTTGTTTCAGTCTAGTTGAAGACCTTGAGTCCTACTCAATGTAGCATTTAAATCAAGCATAAATTATTCCATGATGACTTGTAGAGCAATTCCTCTTGCTGTAACCCACCAGGCAGATTTAGCATGCTGTTTATTTAATTCTTCTGTCCAAAAAAAAAGGGAAAAAAAGAGGCAGATAAATTTCAACTATTGGATAAAATGTAGTGGAGGAGCTGAGATTTCATATATATTGTAGCCCAAAAGTTTGGTGTTGTAAATAGTATGAAAGTGACAAAGTACATGCTCTGCCATGTGGATACAACTTTATGTTAATTTCTTTACCTCTTCTTGGATTTTCAGTGGATTTTGGTGTAAGTGCTCAGCTGGACAGAACTATTGGGAGAAGAAACACATTTATTGGCACCCCGTATTGGATGGCACCCGAGGTCATTGCCTGTGAGGAGAACCCAGACTCTACGTATGATTACAGAGTAAGTGTTAAACACTCCATAAGGTAAGAAAACATGTGGGTTATTGCTGAAATGCCGCTCATTTGAAAAGTTCAAACTTCCTGCCTTTTAAACCGCAGTAATACTAGAACTGTACAAACAGAAATATTTGTAATATGTGGGTGGAAACACTTTTTAAGAGTGAGGTTTCACTGTGAGTATTTTTTCTGAATTTTTAATACATGAAATACACTTTCGTGAACTTCTCTGCAATAAAAAAGCACTAAGAAGGTTGCAGGTCTGGATAGAAAAGAAAGGAAGAGAGGAGTTCCAAAGGAATACTTGAAGTAGTGTAATACTAATATGGCAAGTTACTGAACACTGTGGTAGAGCTGTTTTGCTCCATACTCAGCTGTGAATCCTGAGTTAATTGGCAGTAATTAGTATCCCTTTGCTCATTCATGAGCATGTGACTGCAAGTGGCTTCCCATCCCAGAATATCTGGTCGGTGGTGGGGTGGCTGAGGTGAGAAGGCACAGAATTTCCTGTGTTTCAGTTTGTGAGCATTGCCTCTTGTCCTTACATGCAGCATGTTTTCCAGGGATGGCTTTCTGAGCAGGTGTCTTTGGATGAGCCTGCAGTCACTCTTTTAGTTCAGGTGCTTTCTCCACTGCCACTTTGCGCCTCTCTTTCCACTTGTGGCTTCAGAAATAATTATGAGAAGAACCTGTTATTGCTTCCATTTTTTAGTGATTCAGAGGCTGTGTTTCTCCCTTGCTGAGACCTTCTGTGCTGCACTGGCCCAGTGAGGTCATGCTGTGTGTGTCAGTCATGACTAAACAACATTTATCTTTTCCATATCATGCCAATCTTTTACTGAAACCTCAAGAAGTTAATCTCTTGTCTTCAATCCCTGTCCCCAGTTGATTTCCTTCTCCAGAAGTTATAATCATAAAGAATGTGCACCCCTAATTCTTGAGCTTTCTTTGCCTTCCATAATAATCCTGGTTTGTCTGCTTCCAAATAGATAATGCAGGTGGTAGTTTAAAACAGGTCAGCAGAGGGTTTTGGAAGTGCTTTTGCAAATAGTTCTGTGACTCAGAAGGTGGCACAGAGTTTTGGGCTAAGTAGCAGGAAGCTACTCTGTAACTTCTTGCTTGAAGCTACTCTGTAACTTCTTGCTCTTCAAAAAAACCGGAACAACCTAAAAAGACAAAACGGGTACAAATACATGCACAAGCACTGCTGTCATCCTCCCTTACACCCATCTGTCTCTCAAGCTTTGGAACTCCAAAATTCCTTGTAGCCTGGATGTTTCTCTCACTGTCCTCAAAACCTGCAGTACTGCCCCTTGAAGACTCTTAATTTTCATTCATTTACTTAATAACAAGTCAGGATGGTGGATCTATGAAATCCCCACCAGTTTTGCTGCATCCCTCCATGAACTGTGATGTGAACTGGCTTTCAGTTTGTGTGAAGAGTTCAGAGCAGCTGGACTGAGAGGGCTCTGTTGATAAAATTAGTGTGCTGGGCTGGGTATGAGCTGCTATTCATGTAATGGTTTATTCTTTCTAATATATGAAGGTTTTCTGACACTCTGTTTTTTTTAAAAGATAAGTTTTAGAGAAGGTCTGCAAGTTGGTTTGGCCACGTGCTTCTGATTTGGCTACATTTAGATGCAAAACATAGTGAAATAATGCACATGATTAATCAAGTGCAAACGTGTGAAGTTTTTACAGCCACTGATGGTGATTGCAGTTTACCTTCCATGATCAAAACCTGGCCCTTGGCATCCAGATCAGCTGATGAAGAGAACTCCACTCTGTTAACTGAGCTGAACATACATTGTGGCATAAATCTGACTGCATGATATACTCTTCTCTTGTGTGCCCAAGAATGTGTGACTAGAGACTTTGTACAGAAAAAGTCAGACCCCAAGGCTTGACTACAATTCCTGTTCCATCAGTGTAGAAACTCAGCAATGACTGCTCTGAAATAAGCATTAAGACTAAGAATTATTTTTGGCCAGAAGGAGAAGGGTGAGGCACTGCTGTGTCTTGCTGCCTCATGAAAACAGATTTAAGACATATATTTAAACAGTGCCTGCTGTATTCTGTCTGGCTCTTGTTTTGTGAATGCAGGTCTGCATTTTGGGGCTGGCTGCTTAAATGATGGATCATCTGTTCAGAGTTGCATGGGAAATGGGAAGCTTCTGGCTATTAGCGCGTTTCCTAAAAGCTCAGTAGGGAGTGGGAGGGAGCAGAATATTTGTCACTCCAAGTAAAACAACATGATCCAGGAGAGATCTAGGGAACTGTAAGAAAGAAAACAAACTCGAAACCAAGAAGAAAACAAACAAATGAAACAAACAAGCTTGACTGCTGCAAGCTGCAATGTGCATTGTTTCTTTTCCTGCAGAGTGACCTGTGGTCTCTGGGAATCACTGCTATTGAAATGGCTGAAGGAGCACCTCGTAAGTTGTTTGGTATAAAGATGGGGGTCTTCTTTGTTAAGATAACTCATGCTTGGCTAATGCACTGAGGCACAGAATTCTGATTCTGTCTGTATCTTTAAAGACACTCTGACTTTTTCTCATTTGGACTTGATTGGATTCTTCGTCCTTTTAGATTCTTTCAGTCTGTGTTTTGATTCTTTGCCTTCATCTCCTGGGAAAACAAAACTTTTTTTCTTAAAGCTCTTGTTAACATCAGTTTGTTGATTGCTGCCTGTGGATACAACTTAGCAGAAGTGATTATATGTTATCAGAAGATAGTGGCTGGAGTGGCTTTGGGTTTAGGTCACTAAAAAAAGTGATGGCAGTGGAAGCAGGTAGGCCTAAAGGTTATATTTTCACTCTGAAACTGAGATTTTGGGACTAATGTGGCATTTACTCACATGTAATGGCTTTGATCCGTGACCACACTCTCAGCCTGACAGCAGATTGCCACAGTTTTACAGCCTGCTGCCCCCTCGTTCCCCCAGAGAGCCTCTTGCAGGTCAGGCAGAGATCTGTGGGTGCAAAGTCCTCGTGCATTTTTGTTTGCATGGGGGGCTCATGGCTTTGCCCCAGCTGCTGTGGAGCAGATGGGATCTGTGGGGTATCTGGTCACTGCTGGGAGATGAAATCCATCATACTCTGGCCTGAGCCTGAGAGCACGTAGGCTGTTTTTAAACAACCCACTTGGCTGTTCTCCCATCAGACTTGGTTTTGGCAGGAGCCAGCTGGAGTTCAGGAGCACTTTCAGACCCTGTGCTTTAGCCTGACTGAAGCTTAGTCCTGAGACATGAGTCCATGGGGTGTTTCTCTGAGAGAGACCTTGTAATTTCGCATGCCACTTCCTCATGTATTTGATGTTTTCCCTAGTTTTGACAGGGAAGTGCTGTGGATTATATTCTGTTGCCTTGTGTTTTGTTTACTGTAGTACAAGAGTGTCTGGGACCCAGAGCTAGAAACCAGACTTCTGCCCCTCATTTCTTCTGTATCATGTACTATTGAACATACCAAGGAAAAAGTCAAAGCCAGAACCAAATGGGAGAAACTATGGCAGGTGGAGGCAGACTAAGAAATTAATAGAAGGTAGGGAAGAGCACCACCAGAGCATAGTCTTCTCACTTCTACTGGTTCTGTAATGCTTTAAGTCCATTTCTTTTAAGAGCATCACTCCTGAACACCTAAATATTATAAGAAATCAGCCTCCATGTAGTTCCTATCAGTTGTCCTTCAGTAGCTCTGTTTGGTGAAGGAAGACCTTTCACCCTCAACATTTCTCCCTGCCAGATTGAACACACTCAAAATTCCATACAAAGTGCCAAAGGATAGATGAGATGTGATGGTATTTGCTTTCTGCTGAGTTCCTCATAGCTTCAACTTTCCACAACAGTAGCCTTAAAGAGAAGTACAGTGGGCTGGAGAGAAGGTAGCTTCTGAATGCAGGGGTGGAATCTGTGGCAGATTGCCTGATAATGGTGCTCCCATTCCCAGAGCATAGAATGGGTGAAATGTGTGCTCAGTCGTTCTGCTCTGTGCCACAGTGCTGGTTATGAGCTGTGTGCTCTGTATGAGCTTTTTTTATCCTGGATTTTCTCATATGCCATGAACAACGTGGCAAAGAGTTTGGTTAAAATGGAGCTTATCATTTATCTGGAACCAGAAGCCAGACATAATAACTAGATAAGTATTTCAATCTCAGCTTCAACTTCTGTTTATGTGCAAACATGCTTTTGTGTATGGGAAAGATGAGCTTTTCTTTTTTTATGTCCTTCTGAAGCTGTGTATATAGAAAATATAAAGAAAGTTGTACTTGTTCTTGCCTTGCAGCCTTTCTTTTGAATCTTTTTTAGCTGGTTCTTGGCTGTGGTGTGACTTTGGTTGGCTCCTGGTTGGGTTCTGGGGCAGATACTATGATGTTGGAAGTAGAGGTGTTTGGAAGTGGGAAGTGAAGTCACAGAGGGTACATGCATCCTTCCATAATTTGTGGTTTCCTTTGCAGCCCTGTGTGACATGCATCCCATGAGAGCACTCTTCCTCATCCCAAGGAACCCGCCCCCAAAGTTGAAATCCAGAAAATGGTAAAGAGATGGGTAAAAAAACCCGTGTTTTTGCTGCAGTGGGCTTAGGAGGGCTTTTAGCTCTCTTGTCCAGAGACAATGATTTTGTTAAATCATGTAGTTATCTAGGATGTGATTCCTATGCTGTTTCTAAGACCTGGATTGAAGCAGAGGGAAGATATAGTTTACCTTTGGGAAGCAACACCTTTCTTCTGAACTCTACCTAAACTGTGGTAGTTGTTTGATTTTGTTGTCTGTGGCCAAAATTGCAGGATAAGCAAGGAAGGCTTAGATGTGCTGCTTGGGATCAGGGCTTTATCAGAAGATTGCTCGGACATTGTGGGGCTAATGGCAGTCACCTGCCCTACAGAGAATTACTTTTTTGTTTTAAATGAACTGTATAAAGAAAATCCTCACCTTATCAACAGGTCAAGAGCATTTTTGAAAGCCTTGTGTTGGCCAGATTATTTTTTTGTTGATCAGGATGGTAAATTCAAGGTAACATCTCCTCTGAGAGAGTGGTGAGCTGGAGTTCACCTTCAGCACTGTGCTGGTCTCAGGAGTCTCACTGGTGGCAGAATTCAAATTGTATCTCTCAGTTCCAGTGTAGAAGGAAACCTTGCAAAGTTAGTGCCTTCCGCCACTCAGGGGAGATGCTTGATCCACAAGCTGAAAAGGATTATTGGTCTTTCTCCACTGTTGTGTCTTTTTTAGGTCAAAGAAGTTCCTAAATTTTGTTGAAAGCTGCCTTGTGAAGCACTATTTGCACCGTCCATCCACAGAAACGCTGCTGAAGCATTCCTTCATCCGAGACATGCAGAACGAGCGGCAAGTGCGCATCATGCTGAAGGACCACCTGGACAGGACAAGGAAGAAAAAAGGAGAAAAGGGTAACATGGCAAAACCAAAATAAAGGACACTTCAGAGAGCATGGCCTCTTCAGATTTTGGCAGCAAAGCACAAGGCAGATGCAGCTGGAATACCAGAACCAGGAAAATTGAGGAAGCATTGTCGTTGATGGGGGGACCATTTTGAAGATTTCTTTGGCAAAGTCTGTGCCCTTGATGGTGTTTCAGTGCTAAAGTCCTTGGAACCTCAAGTTACTGAGAGCAGCCCTGATGCTAGCAGGGGGCAAGAGCTTCAAGTAAAGTCTGTTGGGAATGGTGAGACAGGGAAACCTTATAGATATGATTTCTTAGCAGGAAATTCTGAAAGTACGAAGCCTGTAAGTGAAGTAGAAATTAAGGCAAGCTTTCAGATGTAAGCATTGCAAGCAGGAAGACAGCGATTAGCTAAAGGTGGATTGAGCAATACCAAATGAAGGGACATGCAGGGACCTATGGGTGGAGCCCCCCCAAGGTATCAGGGAAAAAATAGATAAGGGAGTAGCCTTTAAGGTTTAGAATATAGAGTGATATGGTAATGTAGCAGTTCTCATAGGTTGCATGTAAATTCTGTAGGATTTGTATCTCTCATTGGTTGGTTAATGTAGATCAGAATATTCAAAAGAGAAAGAGATAAAATTGTACAGCAACAGGAAATCGCTCTCTTCAGATCACCCTTTCAGCTCTGGGTTTCTGCTTTCTCACTTCACAAGTGTTTCCTGGCCTGTCAGTTCATATTTCTATCCCAGATCCAATTGATTTATCTGTTGGATCTCCATAAAATTTTGTCTTGTGAGTTCTTTGGGGGAAGCAGGACTCCTTAAGTGTTTTGCAGTGGAGTGCATAGAAGAGACCTGGAGAAGACCTCCAAGCTCCGGTACAATACAGATGTTGTAATGAATCACCTCCTTCACAATGTGTATGAAGAAAAAGAGAGTTCAGATTTTTTTCAAATGCCAGCCTTACCCTTCAGAGCAAAAGCTGGAAGAAGCAGTGCAGGAATGGGGCTGATACTTGTGAAAATGCCTGTGCATTTTTTTGCACAGAGTAAGGGCTGTGCAAAGGGGACAGAGACACGTGGCTTGTTGACCAACAACCGTGCCCTCTCTCCTCTTTTCCCCTTCAGTATGTTTTATACTGCCAGAAGCACTGTGAGGATCAGGGACTGAGAGCAAACTTGGAAAGCACTATGGTGTTGGAAGGTGTCTATATATGCTCTGATTTAACAACAGGAATACTTGCACCTAAAATGAAATTGCTGTTGCAAAATAGATTTACTGACTCCGGTAGTAGTTGCAAATTCTGCCACCTCTTTCAGCTATGAATCTCAAAGCACACTGAAATAGATAGATAGTGAGTTAGAATTTCTCACAAATGGCCTTGAGAGGGGTGGAGGAGTGCAAAGATAACAGTCATTTCTTCATAAATAGTTATATTTAGACCTGAAAATGCTGTTTTTAGCCAATACTCCCCTGAAAAGGAGAATAGTGTGGAATTGCCAGACTACATGCTTCCAAATAGTAACTTCAAAAAAAGTGAAGTCCCAGTTTAGCATGTAATACAGCCAACAGCCAAGGCGAGGTAGGACCAGTTTGAAATTATCCCTTAAAAACTGCCTTCATTTCAGTCTTGAAAAGAACTTTAAAACTATGGGTCAGCTTTTGAAACCTTGTGCTAAAACTAGTATTAGCTTTTTTCTTTTTTGCTTACTTAATTATTCCCTTTGATACAAAAGGAAACCTGGATTTACTGGTGGCCTCAGCATAGCTATGACAGAGGTACAGACAGCAGAGCAGGGCAGTGCAAGCTTTTCTGTCCTATCTAAATGTCTTTTTGAAGAACTCCGCTGCTGGTGGTGCGGTGGGGGTTGGGTTTCTCTGTGGGTTTAACCTAATTTGTTTCAGATTATGGAAGTAGGTTAGTTTTTCAAAACCAATACAGTGAGTCACGGGGAAAGGTGGGTGTGTGTAAAGGGGCTGCCCTGAATCATTATCTGAACTAGATTCTGAATTATGTACGTGGATATTTTGTCTCCCCTCAGCCTCCCATACAACATGTGACTTTTAAATTCCAATTCCTCCTTAGCCTGTATTTCAGGCTGAATGCTCAGAAAAAAAGTTCAAGATCATGTCTTAAATAACAGCATCCTCCTCTGGTGTTTGTTTATTCTCTTTTTTAGAAGAAACGGACTACGATTACAGCGGAAGTGAGGAGGAAGATGATGAGCTGAATGAAGATGAAGGAGAACCAAGGTTAATTTTTTTTACTGAAATAGAAAATTTGACTGCCTAAGCTGTTCTCATTGAAGGCAGCTCTCCTTAGCTAGAACAGCTTTCTTAACTTGCTCTGAATCCCTAATCTCCTGGGTCCCCTTTGGTAGTTTTAAGTGTTTTGTACTGTCAAATGTAACTGCTGAGTATAAAATGTCTATAATAGGCTGCCGCTTTAGTTTCCTTGCAGTAGCGGGGAAACTCTCAAATGAAGGACCCAATAATCAGCTGGTTTGTAGCACACCAAGTGGTTCTTGGCTGCAGGATCAACTGCTGGAAATAAATCATGATTTGCTAACACAAGGCAACAAACATTCTCAAAGCACCTTGTGTTCTCTCTTTAATGCTATGTTTTGTCATGTAGAAACCTCCTCTTTGTTTCAGCTCCATAGTTAATCTCCCCGGGGAGTCAACTCTCCGACGTGAATTTCTGAGGCTGCAGCAGGAGAACAAAAATCGTTCTGACCCTCACCGGCAGCAGCAGCAGCTGAAGGACCAGGAGAAGTACAAGAAACAGCTGCTGGCAGAGCGGCAGAAGCGCATCGAGCAGCAGAAAGAGCAGAGGAGGAGGCTGGAGGATGTAGGGGGCTGGCTTGTGTTGTTATTCCATGTCTCATCACAAATGAAAAATGTGCCTGTAGGGAGTAGGCTCTGCAAGGCAAGAGGGCTGTGTTAAATTGTCAGCTCAGCCTGGATCATGCTCTTGCACCTTGGGGGAACTGTGTCACTTTTGAACACAGTGGTTTTAGATGGGCACTGTCTTTTTCCTGCCCTTTACTCTGTGAGCAGAAGAGGAAGGGCATTTTCCTTGAGTAGGTTTGGTGGTGGTAGCCCTGGCAGATGGGGTGAGAGATCCCCATTTCTTCCTCATATGCATTTCCCATTTTGCAGTCTGTTGGTCTGGTCCAGAGTCTCAGTCCTGCTTTTGTGTAAGATATTAAAAGACAGCAGATTGCCTTTTCAGCTGCCTGACACACTGTTATCTTAGAGGCAGAGCTAAATCATAAAATCACAAAACCATTAAGGTGGGAAAACACCTCTAGGGTCCAGTCCAGCGATTAACCCAGCACTGACATGTCCACCACTGTATCTTGGTCCTAAGTGCCACATCCACATACTTCTTTTAACACTTGCAGGAGTGGTGGTTCCATCACTTCCTTGGGCAGTTTCCTTGACCAGCCTTTCAGTAAACAGATTTTGCCTGATATCCAGTCTAAGCCTCCCATGGCACAACTTGTTTGTTCCCTGGGAGCAGAGCCCAACACCCACCTGGCTACAACCTCCTTTCAGGGAGTTGTGCAGAGCAATAAGGTCCCCCCTGAGCCTCCTTTTCTCAGCTCCCTCAGCTGCTCCTCATCAAACCTGTGCTCCAGACCCCTCCACAGCTCTGTTGCTCTTCTCTGGACACACTCCAGCCCCTCAATGTCTTTCTTGCAGTAGCACAATACAAAAATCACCAACATGTCTCTTCTCTTGAGTATCTGACAAAACTCGAGCATTGTGTGAACACTTCAGAGCTGACATCTGTGAAGCACAGTGCTGCTCCATCAAGATGGGAATGCTCTGGGAAAAGAGCTCCTTCCATTTTGAAATGTTGGGAAGACATTTGTCATTAGATTAGTTGCCAGCTGTCAGGGAGATGTCACATGCCTCATAAATGACAGATCTGCCCTGAGCTGCCAAAAGGGCAGAGGTTTCACTTCAGGTTTGGCAGTGACGGTGGTGGCAGCTTGTTCCTGCCCACTTTTGCTCTGTGATGTGTCAGGTGCCTCCCCCTTTACTGACTGCAGAGCAGGAAATGGGCCTTGTGATTCATAAGCACTGGCATCAGTAATTGGTGGGTACTAAAGTAAAGTAACATTAGCAATGTTATTCCCTGGCTTTCTTCCAGCACCAGAGGCGAGAGCAGGAGCTACGAAGGCAGCAGGAGTGTGAGCAGAGGTGGCCAGAGGTGAAGGTCAGTCAGAGGAAAGGGGTAAAGAAGACAAAAGGGCTGTGGAAGATGAATACTTAATAGTAGAAGGACAGAGGGAATTAGAGAAGAAGCAGGTATGAAGAGGGTGTTTGCTGACAGCAGTTTGCAGCTCCCTGTTCTATATCTGCTGTCTTCCTCAGTTCCCTGAGGGTGTTCCCATCCTTTGAGTCATGGACCAAAGAGGGACTTCACTAATGCATTTACTTCCTCTTGGTCTCAGATTCAGCCTTCCTGTGAGTTAACTTAGATGTTACTGAGTCACCCTCCTTATCTACAGCAGGGACACTGCCTCTCCCACTTTTGTCCCTGCTTTTTCTCTGAAATGGTCTGATTAAAATTCCTTTACCCTGAAAGCTTCCAGCATCAGCTAAACCTACGTTTGTATCTCCAGTCCCCATTTTGCATTCGTGTTGTAACCAGGACCATTTCTTGTTCACAAAAAAAATGGGGCAGAGGTTAATTTTAATGCTGAACCATCATTATCAAGTCTGTCACCTTGGCCACAATGTTTTTCTAATGTTTCAGCTGCAAATTGATTTGTAATCAAACAGAAGCATGCAGTGTTTGATTGAAGACCTCTGGTTTTAGTAAAAGTAAAAAGAACAAATAAAATTTTCTGACCTGCTGTCTAAAAAGCCAAACAGTGTTTGGTGCCACTTTATTCTTCCTGTTGCTCGGGGTTCTGACTCTTCTGTCAGCCCTGCTGGAATTGTGGTCACTTTGTTCTTTGAAAAGCCACTATTCCCAGCAGGCAACTTGGTTGTCCTCCAAGGCATTATTGTCTCTGATGTTCCATCACTCTCTGCTTTCAGAAGATGGAGGATGTGCAGCAGAACAGGAAGATGCACCGAACTCTCCCCAAAGATCAGACACAGCTGCTGTCTCTCCAGCATGACCACAAGCAGAAGAAGAAGGAGCCTTCCAAGAGTTCAAATGTAGGAGTGCATCCTCCATCAAGCAGCATGAGCAAAGAGGTACTGTCTTGGCCAGGGCAGCTGTTTGGTGTTGTGTAGTTTATGATGCTGTAGGAATGCTGAAGCAGAGAGCAGACTGATCTTTAAACCTACATCTGGAGCTTGACATGTCTTACTAAACACTTAGGCTACAGTCTTCAGTTTCCATTAATTTCAGAGGGTAAGGGAAAGGAAGAATTGTTCTATTACTTTTGCTTGAATTGAGAGAAGGGTTTGATTGGTTAGTGGAGAAACAAGGTTCTTCTGGTGAAGTAGGTGTCACTCCCTTGTCTTTCAAAGAGGCATGAAATAAGGTAATACCACCTGAGGTTTCATAGAGTTCTTTGCCTGATGTTCACAGAATTGACCCAGGCCCAGAATGGCATCCTGCCATATCTCTGTGCCCAGCAAACGGGCTGTGATGCCTTTTCTTGTTATGTCCCAGGATAAGGTTTCATGGATCAGGGATAGCCACATATAGTCAGCCTGTACTGTAATCCATTTTCCTCCTTTGCTAACTCTGACAGTATTTCTACCCACCAACTCATTCTGGTCGTTGTCACCATATCATGGAAAGCTCTGGGTCCATTTCCGTATGTTATCTCCTCATTCCTAGCATGCTTTTTATATAAACCCAACTGGTTAACCCAGCTCTACAGCTCGCGTGTGATTTGTTCTGTCATTAAAATCTGGGTCAAAATTCTCAGCAGCTTACAGGTGCCTCCTCAGAAGAAGACTGGATGTAATGTTCTCTGCAGTCATGGCAAAGTATCTTCCCAAAATGTCCAAGCAGAGGCATTAGGAGAACTCATGCACATGTAAATAAGAGGAATGCAGTGCAGCTTCTTAACACCTTTCTGCTGTCTTTAAGCATGTGCCATCTTTGTAATCTTCTTGTGTGTGTGTACTGCAGTATTCCCTGAGTTGAAATGTCCTGTATTGATAAATAGTTAAGTGTAACTGATAGGATTGATGAAATGATGAATTTCAGTAACTGAATAGAGTCTGAAAACAGCCAAGCAGCAACATGAAGTCAAGATATTAAGCTCCTTGTTAGAGTAGCAATTTGTGAAAATGAGAGTAATTCTGTTTAAAGTACAACCTAAGTGTTAAAACCACAAATGCCCTGACTCTAAAGGCCTTATTGTACTGATTAAACAAATCATTACTGAAATTTGAATGAATTGCTCTTGAAATCAGTATTTGTTTGATGGTGGAAGGCTGTGTCTTATTCCAGCTGAAGAGCAAATTGAGTGTGGACAGAGACGTAGGCCGCTTTTTCTAAATACACAACATCAAAGTCAATAGAAAAGCTTTGCCTCTGCTAGGCCTTTAATGGGCGAAAATGCAACTCACATGATTAATTTATTTTCTACTTTATTGTAGTTAGAAGACAAAACTCCAATAAAATACTGTCTTAGATACTCATTTCTGGTTTTGGCATGTGTTTTGTAAATGACTACTTGATAGCAAAATTAAATATGTTACAGAATTTAGTGTGCAGTCACTGATAACTTTTAATTTAGTGGTGAAATACAGTATCATTAGTTGCAGATTAGTTGCTTTTTAGGTTCACAGCATGAGGCTTTTGTCATTATGGCTACAATATTATATTCTACTTTTAAGGAATATTGTACAATATTATTTACTTAATCTCAGAACTTCCTGGACATCACAGATCCTTCCACTAAACTGACAATTGGTGATACAGGGTTGCAGTTTTTGGTTGACACTTTTTTGTCAGCAGTGGTAACTATTTGCAATGATCTAAAAATGCTGTAAAGCTGTAACTGTTTTTAACAGGGATAAGTCAGTGATTTGGCTGGTGTTGATACTGATCTTTTCCAGTTCATTAGCCAGAGAGATGTTAGTTCCTCTGTTGAGAGGGACCTGCATGGGGACAGTGGTAGCCTACTCAAGAGTGAGTTTGTACTTTTTAGGGGTCCCATTTCTAGGACCAATCTCTTGAGAATTATTGTTACATTGAGACATTAAAAACAAACAAAAAATCCTAAAGCCCTCCAAAGCCTCAAGTTTAATGTTTGGGGGTGCAGAACCCTCTCATGGGAGTTCCTTGTCTTTGTCATTGTGCTTATGCTGTTCCCAGCAGGTCAGGACAATTTTTCCCTGCACACCTCTGCCCAGATGTGAGCTGACTTTGTGCTGTATCTGGTCCCACCAGCAGCAGGGTGAAGGAGCTGGAAGGCAGACTCCAAGCTTGGGCTGACACTAGTTCAGAGCCTGGGTGGGGGTTGGCATCAGTTCTGGAAGCCCAAAGTGTCACCTGCATGAGTTTTGTTCTGGGTCATAAAGCCTTTCATGCCAGCTCCCCTTGGGCACAGAGCTGGGGGGTGAATTATGTCTGGCTTTTACATTTACTTCCTTGCTTATGGTAAAATTTGCCTTTCATTATTATGAGTTGCAGGTAGTGAAAATGTGGGCTCAAGAGTATGTTCATTGGGGTTAGAATTTTATGGTGTTTGGCTGTGGTTGCTTGTTTTAGTAAGGAGGTTTTTTTAAAGTTTTGGTCTTCTTTTTTTTCCACAGTAGGGATCTGTGAGGCTAAGCTGGAGTCATTTTCCATGTCCTCAGCAATTTCTAGGCTGTGCTAAGAATATGCTTACCTTTCTGATACAGGATAAACACCCAGATATAGTGAGAGAAACCATTAAGAACGCCCACCCTGACACAGATAAAAGGGTATTTTTATGGCATTAATCTCTAGTTTACTGTGTAGAGCTGTTTCCAGCCTGCTGAATCAGAGGATGTGTTAAAGATTTACACTAGAGAATGGGAATTAGTCATGTTGAACAGAATTGAAAAGAGTAGTAGGGTCAAAACCACAGGATAAAGACTTTTGTAATGAGCAATACCCTCAGGAAATTTATTCCTTCTAGATCATGTTCCTTAGTCTTTTTCACAGTACAAGTAATGTACCAAAAGACAGAGTGTTAAAAATGTTTTAAGGTAGAAACCAACATGCAGTAATGTCAGTGCTGTGGAAGGGGGTAATTAATGCAGAGCAAAACAGGCTGCATGTTGTCAAAGATAAGTAAGTATAGACAGATGATTCCTCCCAGCTAAAATCCCAGGCTGCAGCCAGAGGAGTGGCCTAGAACACAACAGATGGAAACTCAAGCCCTTCTCTTTGCTACAGCTTGGGAGCTTGATGGAAAAGGAAAGGTTGCAAATGGAGAGGAAACAGTGGCTTGTGCTGTGCCAGGGCTATCCTCCTTGGTGGGAAGGTCCGCCAGAGGTGGACATGGCACAGCATCCAGCCCGCAAACCTGGGGCTCTTTGTGCAATGTGCTGCTGCTTTTGTCCTTCCCAGGCCGAGGACCGAGCGAAGAAGAGTGACAGCATCCAGCCCTCCCTGCAGTGGCCAGCGGCGCTGGGACACGAGGCCACCCCACAGCCCAGGATGGGATCCGGGAGCAGCTCCAGCCCCTGCACCCCCGCGCCACAGAGAGCCCTGGTAGTGCAGGTACTGCTGCCCCGGCTGGGGAGGAGGGGCCGGGGGTGGTTCCAGGCAGGATAACCCATCAGAAACAGGTTTCCCTTCAGGCACAAATGACTGAGACCTCTGCAAACGACCTCTGAGGTTTTGTGGCGCCGCCTCTGCTTCTGAGCTCTATGTGGAATTATACTTAAGCCCTGCAGATCAGGGTTAGATAAGAGTTATTTTTTATGCTTGACGTCTGGTTGTTGATTCCATGAAACTCCTCTCAGATGTTTCACAGAAACTCTGAGTGACAGTGCTGTTGCAGTCCCTGGATGATGTATTATTTATATGGTGTCATATATGTATATGGCACTTTACAGAACAAGCCCAAACCTGAATTTTTTATGAGTGAAACAGTGTAAACAATCAAGATTTTTATTCATCTTATGAAATAATCTGTAAGTATGTGGAGATACAATAAGGAGCAATGAATCAGATTTTACCTCTGGATAGAGCCCAGAAAGCCTGAGTCTCTTAAAACTTCAGTATTAGTGGTATGAGTGGGATCTAAACAGTACCTATATAATGAAAACATTCTGATGAAGTTCTGCATTGGAATCCTTCTCTTAAAACATTTTAGTTCCTGATATTTTTGCCAATTCTGGAAGAGGTGGTTCATGGTTCTCACAATGTGCCCAAAAATTGGGCCTCCTTTCAACATCCTACTCACAGTGTATGAAGGAAGTAGCTTGGACTGCAGGGTTTTTTCCTCCAGTCTCTTGTGAAAAGACTGTAAGCATGTGTGAGCAAAAGAAAAACAAAACAGCAAGCAAAAATGGAATAAACTACTAAAAGTGTGAGGACAAATCATTTAGCCTGGATATGTCCACTTGTTCTGAAGGTGTGCAGTGGCCAGAATAATCTTATTGCTGGTACATTTTACAGAGTATTTCATTTTTGCATTCATTCATTCATTCATTCATTCATCCCCTCAGAGAGGACATACAATCATAGCACTAGTTTTATTTTTGGCAGTTCTCAGTTTCTGCTGGACTCCTGGATGTATGGATGGGTGTATGGATGGACAGTTTTTGTATGCATCTCTCCAATTGCTTTTGTGGGATTTAGCTAGTGCTACCCACAGGAGAGTGACATTCAGATCAGGCTTAGGCGTTGTTTGTGTGCTGCTGTGGCATCTTGTGACCTCATTCTGTGCTGGGCCATGGAATCATAGGGAAAGTCAGACTGCAGAGGAGGATGGGTTATTGGTTGCAGCTCAGCTGCTTTCAGAGCATGTCACACTGCCTTCACCAAAGCAGCAGCATGGGCCTGTATGCTTCTTTGAGCATACCTGCAATTATGGGTTATTGCTATGAGATCAGGTTGTATTATCCTAAATGTTTCTTAAACTCATTGTTGATTTTGCTTGGCATGAGCTTCAGGTGAACATCCTGCATGAAAGGTCACAGAGTCACAGGATGATTTGGGTCAGAAGGGGCCTCTAAGAGTCACTTAGTCCAACCTCTCTGCCATTAACAAGGACATTTGCAACTAGAGCAGGTTGCTCAGAGCCCTGTACAGCCTGGTCTGGAATGTTTCCAGAGATGGGGCATCTGCAGCTTCTCTGGGCAACCTTCTCTGATGTTGCACCACCCTAATCATACGGATTTCTTTCTTTACATTCCTAAAATTCAGGCTTCTGACTTCACCCTTTGCCTGAGCCATATCCTTCAGCACTATGAACTGAAGTGTGTGATCACTGCAGCCCCAGCTGCCTCCAACCTTGAATTCACTGATTAGCTCCTCTGTGTTGGTGACCCCCAAGACCAGTATTGCATCCCCCCTGGCAGGGCTGTCTGTCACCTGGCTGAAAAGTTTATCCTCTGTGCATTCCAGGACTCTGCTGGATTGCCTACAGCTCACTGTGCTGCTTTCCCAGAAGATACCGGAGCAGCTGAAATTCCTCAGCAGGATATGGGGAAGCAGCTCTCCCCTACCTTGCTTTGGTTTGTACCCTGGAGCGAGTCTCAGAGTCTGGGAGGTGGATAATAGCTGGCTCTTAGTGTCTCTGAGTCACAACCTCCCTGTGCCTTTCCTCTTCAGGTTGCTTGGCTGTTTGGTGATGATGGAAAAATCACCAGAGGCAGATGTTGTGAGCAGGAAGGCCTCATTTCACCTGATAGCTTTTACCTGGAAAAATATTTATGTGTGTCTTCTCACATCCTTTTTTTCCAGCATCTGTTTGTTTTTTCAAGTCACGAGTATTTTAAGTGGGCTGAGTCGATGGCCTGGCTTGCAGCATCAAATCACTGGAGAGCTATTGCAAGGTCTACAAGAAGGACATTTGTATCTTAGCCTTGGGCAAAGGCTGGCAGCTTCCCTGAGGCAAATATTTCAGCCTTGTAATAGCAGTGGGAGCATCCACAGCTTATTGCAGAGCATTTGGGATTCTGCAGGAGTACAGTGGCTGTATAGAGGATAGTTTTGCCCTGCTTAGGTGCCACTCCTGGGATGAGAGGCTGCTTCACCTGGGACAAGGGATCATTCCACCCTGTCAGTGCTTTCCCATTTTGTAGCACCTCTCCCAGCTGCTGAGGGGAATGGTGAAGAATGAAGCAGTATTTACCAACTTCTTTCACATTTCTTGATGGAAACTACACTACAAAAAATTTATGCTGTTTGGAGTGATGGTGTTACTTAAGGATAACAGCAGCAAGTAATGCACAGTGGTTGCTGTGTGATTTCCCTCCCTGCTGGGATGTGCCCTGGTACCCCTCACAAGGCAGAGCTCCAGCTGACAGTGCATGTGGACAGGGAGAAGCCAATCTGTGCTGCTGCCTGCTGTGTTCACATGGAGACCACATGAACTTCAATGGGTAATTTATAAATCCCCTGAAGAGTTATTTTTCCCCTTGCTGGTTGGGAGCAGCTGTTGATGCTAATGGCAGCATGTTTGGACATGCTGCCTGCATTAGCTAGATGAGGTGTTCAAGCAGTACAAGTGATGGGTCAGGTAGTCACCTGGAGATTAAAAGATGTAACAATATACTTGCAAGTTCAGTATGTGGGTGCCTAGTTGATTTAAAATAAAAGTGAACTGTGGAGTTAGAATGCAAGCTGAATTCATCACAGATGCTGCACTGAAGGACTTCCAGCCAGGTTTGTCAGAGAGGGATCATCTGCCAACACTGCTCTGTTCAGACAAAAATGACTTCTTATTTTCAACAGTCATATTCTGTGAGATCCTGTGGCACAGCCTGGATGCCCAAATCTTTCTCAGAATTATTTCACTGAAAAACTTAACACAGCTCTTGAGGTGAAAGGAGCATGATTTCTCAATGCCTTACATCCCATCTGTTTGGTGAGGAAAGTGTGAGATAGTACCTGTTCAGAGTGTACCAATTCCACCTGCTTTGTACCAGGTCTGTGTTTGCTGCAGTACAGTAGCAGATCTGGCTCTCTGGTTGTGGTGGTGTGGGATGAGCTGCTTTGGACTGCTTGCAGAATTTCACAGAGGCTTCTTGGAAAAAGTCACTGAGTCTGATCTTCTGCCCAGCATCTCCTGCTGCCTGACTAGAGGAAAAATTGAGCTCACATCTGAAATGAGGTCCATTGTTAATTAACTCTTTTGGTTTTTGTGTAGGATTTGCTAGCTAGATCGTCTCTATTGTATGGGCTGATGTGGCTGAATCAGAACAAGAAGACTAACAATATTACAAGAGCTAGCAGTGTGTAAAGCCATGGACTGCCTTAGTATCCCAGAGTACATCTGCTCAGAAATTTAAGAAATTCCTTTTCCTTATGCTGTTTCCTAACAACACTTGCACTTAATCTATCTCCTCCATGTAGATTCAGTTCAAATTAGTAACTTGGGCATCCTCCAAAATGCAGCGCAGCCTGTCTTTTTAGAACTTCTTGCTTCTAAATGGTTTTAAACTAACTCTGGTAATGAGTCTTTTGTGTGATATCAACTTATGTTACCATTTTGTGGATCAAAGTGTTCTTTTCCTTAGCTCAGTTACATGTCCCTTTATGGTTTGAAGACACACAGTAGGTAACACTTTCTCTACCAATGCCTTCTGTGCCTGAGGAGAGATGCTATTTTTTAGGTATTACTTAAAAGAAAAACAATTTAAGGTTCAAACCTCAGTAGTGTAGAATCATTTTTAGGTGGGGAGGGGGGTTAATTTTTTTTTCCCTATACAAACCTAAGGAGAATATCAAACACTGATTTTGGGGGTTATCTGAGATGGTTTTGGCCTCCTTGTGGAAGCAGGTGTCTGTTCCTGGCTTTACATAGAACTGGTGTACTGGGCAGAGTTTGGATTAACTCAGTCACTTTTATCATGACTCAGCAAAGCTTATCTATGCTTTTAAACACAGATAGTTTTCTGGTAATCAGCAGGAATAAAAGGCTGGAATTTTTAAAAAAATACAAGTATCTTGTTGAAAAAGTAGCAAGGAAAAGAAAATCCTCCTATATTCTGATAATAATACACCTGCTACAAAACCTGTTTCTATACCCACAGTGGATCACTTCAGGTGAACACTTTGCTGCTCAAATAATTCTGGTTAACTAAAAACTATTATTAGAGACAATCATGTTGGACAAAAAGGTATTTTGAAAGGACATAGATTATGAGATGTTACAACTGCTGAAAAAGCTGTTTTCTGTAAAGAGAGTGAGCAGAACATATTTTCCCAAAAAGGCAGGAAAAGCACCTGAATAACTTAAGTGAACTTCTCAGGAAGTTCACAATTGGCTTTGGCAGTTGACTTTGCCATACTGGTCTGGGAGGTTGCAATGAGACATCTTTGACATCTTTATCTAGTTTTAGAATTACTGCCTGTCAATATTCAATTGACGTTGAAAATTTAGTCTTATACAGTTATAGAAAGTTTGTAATCCTATTCCTGAAAGCTGTGTGAAGTTCTAGTTACTGTGGTTTACTTTTTAGGATGGAGAAACTGGAGAATTTTATAGACTTACCTGATAAATCAGTAAAATACTCATCTGAGTATTGGGGAAAGTGTACTCAGGTGCCTCTGGTCTAAGCTGCAGTAACTCACTTGGGACCCAGGAGTTTGAACTTTGACTCAGACTAAAATTGCAAACTACATTCTTAGGCCTCCAAGTGTTGGAGGTGCTGATCTTGCCATGTGTTTGAGGAAGAGGCACCTCTTGGAGAACCCTGGGAGATCAGATGAGGTGTAGCACAGAGTGGTACAGCTTCAGGAATTTCTCCAATAATTCTTCAATTTCTGTAATATCAAACTGGTCCTAGCATAGCAATCCCTGCAGAGAGGCCCAGCCCAGACAGTTTCTGTGTGTTCTGTCTTGGTCTTGTGTCCAAGAGGACTTCTCGTTTCAGGGAGGCAGTACTCTCAGTTGACACATTTAACTGTGAGTTTCTTCCTCTTTGGAAGACACTGGTGTAGCAGATCATCAGCGTGTAGATTTCTTCTTGTACATACAGAAAGAATCAGAGGACCAAATGTTGAATATTTTGGCTTGAGTTTTGCACTGCTTACTTCTTTTTCCCTTAGAGTGAAGACTTTGTAAGGAAGTAACTTGATTCCTTCCTGTTCCTGTGCTGTTGTTGAGGTTTTTGCTATCCTAGTGCTCTAACTGGACACCTTTAGAGATCTTTTAAACATGGGTGACTGCAATGGGATCACTTGCACTTGACCACCCATGTCAGTGTAGTCTGAACATAATTTCATTCTTTCTTACTGCATTCTTAAGTTTGATCTTTCTTTCTTTCTTCTTTTTCAAGTAATTGAAAAATTTGTTTCAGAGGAGGACCAGGGTCTATTCATAATCACTGGAGCACTTAAAAGTGTTTGCAGCTGGTAGTTTGCCTCCACTGACTGTGGGTTGGTGGTGGCCATGCATAGAATAGCTTGGATGCCAACATCTAAGTTCCCACAGTAATTAGACTATGGATGTTCTGCAGTGGAAGCATTGTCCTGGTCTGAAATGACTCCACAGCATTTTTTGCGTCATCATGGTTAGTTCCCTGTGCATTGCTAGTGACCTATTTGCTTCTCCATAAATTTAAGAATGGGATGTGTGTATATATATACACAGAGAGAGAGAGTAGATTACTTTACTGTTTCTTTTTATTGTATCCTTCACCTTGGGATATTTGTGCCTAACGCTGGAAGTTAATCACTCACTGCACAGTGAACAAGGTGAGTAGGGTGCTATCCAAACATAATACTCCTGATAGGCTTAGCAAATATTTTATCTCCCAAGCAGAACCATTGATCTCTGTTGAGACTGTGACCTATTAGGTAGGCAGGAAAGTGCAATTCAACACGTGTTTTGTTTGTTTCAAGTGTGACAATTTCCGGGCTAGTAAGGACGTGTATCACAGCAGCTCCCTGTCAGACATGGTGACAACACCGCTCAGCCCTGGGCAGGACGATGTGTTCTGGAGCACGAGCCACAGCAAAGAGCAGCCCCCAAAGGTGGGTAAAACTCGGGGTGTCTGGCACTCTCGGGGGTTGGTGGCACTGCACTGTGTAGTATCCACCCTCTGCACTTCACAAAACTGAAAATCCCGTTGCTTGTTTATGAACTGGGTCACACTAATCTAGAAAAAGGGATGCAAATTTACGGGCAGGTTGGTGGTGTGGGCTTATGTGTATGTCGTGATTTGACACTGGCCAAAAGCCAGGCACCCACGAAAGCTGTTCACTCACCTTCTTTTGCTCTTAGCTGTGCAGAGGAGCAGGGAAAAAAATTAAGGGCTCATGAGTTGAGATGAGGACTGGGAGAAAAATACTCTAAGGGCAAAACAGGTTCAAATTTAAAGGTATAAAGTAAATTTATTATTAACAGAGTCAGAGGAGGATAGTGAGAAGTACAATAAGCCTTTAAACCACCTTTTTTACCCCCAGCCCCTCCCTCTTTCCCACTGACAGTGCAGGGAGACAGGGTGTGGGGGTTCAGTTCATCACCTGAGATCTTCTGTTCACTCAGGGAGACGAGTCTTTCCTCTTCTGTGCCCTGGGGTCCCTCCCACGGGAGACAGTTCTCTGTGAATTTCTCCAGCGTGGCTCCAAATTTCATGAGCAGCAGTCCTGTCAAAACTGCTGCAACCTGAGTCTGTCCCACAGGCAAACAGTCTTTCTGAAACTGCAGCAATGTGGGTCACTTGTCCACAGGGTGCAATCATCTGGGGGCAGGCTGGTCTCGTTTGGAAGCAAGGGGTCTCTCTCTCTATCTCTGGAAATGAGTCTCCTCTCTCTATTGGGGTCTCCCGCTGGATCACAGCTTTCTCTGCCATCCACTTGCTCTGGCATAAGCACTTCCCCCATGGATCCACAGGGGCTGTGGGTGGATCTCTGTATCCCCTGTGGATCCCCATCGGCTGTGCGTGGATCTCTGCATCCCCTGTGGATCCTCATGGGCTGTGGGTGGATCTCTGCATCCCCTGTGGATCCCCATGGGCTGTG
>VWYP01020571.1:65449-77418 GCA_013400435.1 Pycnonotus jocosus | reverse complement strand
CCTCTCTTGGTGCAGGGCACCGGGAAGGAGGAGCCGCCGCCGCCGCCCCTGCCCTCCTGCCCGCGGCACGGCTGGCTGGGGGCGGCCGGGCTGGCCGGGCTCGCTGCAGGCCGCACCCAGATGGCAGCGGCCATTCCCGCCGGCTGTGCTGGGGTGGCCCCGACGGTACCTCAACAGCCCTGGGAAAAAGCTGCCTGTGCACTCTTTTGATTTTCTTCTTAAATATGTCATCACAAAGGGGTTACCAGCCTCTGTAACTGGGCCAGCAGCATGTCCATCCTCAGAGCCATCAGAGATTAGCTCTGTCAGACATGGTGGAAGCTTCCAGCAGCTCCTCACAGGAGCCACTTCTGTGGTCACCTCGTAACCAAAAACCAGGCTGTGCCAAATCAACACAGTGTATAATGTCTGTACACATATAATATCTGCAGGACCTGTGATTGCAGACACACCTCTTTTGTTAGACCAGGTATTTGTAGCAGCCCGTTTGGTGAAAAAGTCTGGCTTGTTGTGGAAAAGCTTGTTAGTTAGTGTAATTGAGGTGATGGTGTATTTCTCTTTCTAACAGAATTTCTAAGAAAAAGTCCAAGACTATTTGAGCAGAATTCATACGCCCATGTGTGTATTTATTTTATTACTTTGCAGTTGGGGTGTGTGTGTGTCTCGTTCCCCAGCCTGTGGTAACAATATAAGGTAAAATCCACCTGCTGGGATAAGCTGCATTCAGTGACTGCAGATGCCTTTCACTGTCTGCTTTAAATATTGACCAGGAATGATACTGACTCTGAGAAAAGGTGCAAACCTCTTTCTGTCTGCATCCTGATAGACTGCACAGTTTCAGAGCAAACTGGAAGCACCTGCTGCTCACTTGCAGCTTCCAGTGCTGATATAATGGAAAACCTCCCCACAGGTCCCACTGTTCATTTCTATTGGTTAGTCTGTTTTGGGTTTTTTTTTTCATTGATATAGGATAAGTATTAGGTTTATTGACTGAATCTAAAATATCAGTAGCAACCTTGAAATGTTTGATTAAATCCTTAAGGTTCCAGAAAGGACAACCTCAAAATTTTACAGCAGGGATCAGCCTGGCCATCAGAGATGCCTTTCAAGGTAAGCTCTAAAATGTTTTATGCTTATACTAAAACTAAACTTATACTGTATAATTTATATACGTACACTGTGCTTATACTGTGTTTTATGCTTAAACTAGTTTTTTAATGCTGCTTTATTGTCAGTAGGAAAAGTGAAGTATCTGGCAGGTGCTCTACCTCAGTGCCAGTGGTCTTGGTTTCAAAGGAGAGTCAGGTGTCTGAATGCTTTGGTGAGGGGGGTCTGGCTTCAACTCCTTGTACAGGCACTTTTAATTACAGCTTGTGCTGCTCGTTTTGCCTGCTAGTAGCTTGAACAGGCAGCTTGAACAGTAGATGTATTGTGACAATTTTGACAATCTGCCCTTAAGGCTGGTGTATTTTTTCATATCCCAGGAGAAAAGACCAAGGATGTCTTGAGATCAGCAGTGAAGGGTAGCCCCCACTAGATGTCTAATCAGGGTATAGGATGGGTTGGAGAGGCTGGAAAGTGAAGTAGGTTTAGCTGAAATAACAAAGTGATGTGCTGCATTTCTGATGAGTCAGAGTCAGAAACATCATCTGAAATAACTTTCAAGTGAAATCAAGCCCTAAATGCTCTCCACTTGGGAATTACAGGAGGTAAAGCAGAAAAGAAATATATAAGTAATTGTCAGTGTTACAAATGAGTGACTCCTGGGACTGGGTTTCTGGTTGAGCCACTGGCTTGGCAACTTATTTTACTGTCCAATTAATTCTTTCTCCATTTGTAAGTGACTGCTGATGTATCTTCTAGGAAGGTAGGGGAGCAGTTCTCTTGAGTTGGAAAGCCATGAGATTTTGGAATCAGGACTGACACAGGTCTGAAGAGTCCAAGGGACATGTAATATAGAAGGATATTTTGTAATAACTTGGGAATCTCTGTAATCTCCCAGGATGACTGCCCAGAGGAAACTGTCCCCTCCATCATCTTCTCTCACTCCTGGGTGGCCCTGCTTGGAGCAGCAATGAAGATAAACTTTCTGTAACCCAGAGTATGATCTCATACTGACACAGCAGGGAGCTCAGTCCGGTGGCCCAGGAGCTCTGGTCCAGTCTCTGTTCCTGCACACGAGAGTCTCATCTGCTTTTTGTCTTTCTGTTTAGTAATACTCATCAGTCATCCCCCGGGGGACATGCTCTGAAGCTGAACAGCAGCAGCAGCACTCCTGGCACCAAGCAGTGGGAGATGGGATCTCAGCAGAGCAGCTGGTCAACCTCAGGTGATTCCTAAGTCAAAGATCCATCAGTCAAAATGTACTAAGCTCCTGTCACATGAAATGGTCTTCTGCAGGGCATCAAGTTCTGCATTGCAAATGGGATATGAACTTTTAGTGATATCCTCTAGTGAGAGGCTTTTGAAAACCCTCTGGATTTTATGGTTCCATGTTCCTAAAATATAAACGCTTCCTCTTTTGAGTCAGAAAAGTGACTATGAATATATTTTCATATGGAAAATTTGAATTGGCTCAATTAAGAATTGAAAAAAAACCAAATTTCTATTGCAGTTAGTGACACAATTGAAACTCAGCAGAGCCAACATTCCAGACATACAGATGTAATTCAGTACTGATGTTCACCCATTGGCAAATTCTGCTCTTTTGCACTGCACACTGATAAAATGATAGAGTTGAGCAGCTGATGTACACTAATAATGCACTCTGCACTCTAATAATGTACTGACAAAAGGAAGCATAAGTCTCTCTCTACAGCACATTATGAAATATTTCTCCAGTATTCTTTTATGCACAGAAAGATAGTGGAATTGAAAAGAAAAGGAAAAAAAAAAAAAAAAAAGGGCAAAAGAAGCTAAAAGGAAGTGAAAACCATCTGATTTAGGCAAAGTACAGCTTGGTAAGCTCCTTTGCTGTCCCTGGTTGTGGTGTAGGAATGCAGCACCTTGCTTGTGATTGCGAAGTTTTTTGCTGCACAGATTCTGGTTACTGAGGTTCTGGCAGATGGAAAATCGGACAGCTTTTTTTCCTCTCTTGCTACTCCTACAGGTGTTTTCTGTGGGTTAGCTGCCGAGCAGTTTTTGTGCAGCCCCTCTCAAAGCTCTGGTGTGTCACAAGGCCTTGTATCCAGGTTGGCCACTAAAGATTGGGAACGTGGGGAATCACACATGCCCGAAACAGGGTGGATGCAAAACATGTTCTGAAACCACCCTAGTGAGCTTATGAGGTCATTTATTTTTATATTGAGGTTTACATTGTTAATTTAAAAGCCCTTGATAAATGAGGAACAAATTGCTTATTTATTACACTTACACAATCAAGCCAGTTTTGCTTTTACTAGCTGCACAGAATAGGAAGCTTTTCTTCCAGAGAAATCCAAAGCACACTTTAAATTGCTTGGGTTTTGTTTCTTTTTGCTCTTATGTCATTTCGTGTTTGAATAACAGAATAGGAAAACATGCAACAGCCCAGCTCAACTTTGCAAAGTCCATGTGATGTGGAACTCCTGTGCTGTTTTGGCATGGGGAAACAAAAATCTCACCAGCAATGGAAAGAATAGAAAACCTCCCTTGTGGTTTAAACTGTCTCCTTAAGTTCTTAAATGTCATTAAATTACAGCTAGTTCTGGCATATAGCATTTCAGATAGAGTTTGTTGCTTTCCCAAACCCACAGGGATAATGAATTGGAGGAAAGGGTTATAAATACTTTAAAGCTAATAGTTCTGCTGAGTTGCTTAGGTGCCTATTGACCAGTAAGAAACTCAGAGTTTTGAAAGCTTTGCAAAATGGATGAAGACATGAAACCATTGTGACAAAACTAAATTACCAAATACAAGTCCTGATTTGTGTGGGCTTGAATTCTCCCCTGCTTAACTTGCAAGGAGTCCTGTTGGTAGCAGTGGGGTAGTCGTGGGAGAAACTGCTGACAAAGACAAGTGCTGAGCTGGCCAGTGTGTCCCAGGGCAGGGTGAGGGTACAGTGGCTTTCTTTCCTTTCCCTTTCCCTTGTGTCAGGGATTGTGAGCAGAGCATCCCTTCAAGGCTTCTTCTGCTTTTCCCAGTGCTTGCAGGCAGTGGGGGCCCCACATTTCACAGGTAGATTTGCAGTTTAGCACAGCTGTTTGCCCTCAGCCCGGTTGGGTTTAGATAATCAGACTCTTTGGACTGGTTTCGTATAACAGTTTTGTGAAGGCCAAATCTTGGCAGCACCTCTGTTTCCTCCCAGAGGTGTGTAGGAGGGCTCATGCTCCTGAGCTTTCTTGCTGACCCTCTGTCTGCAGTCTGCAGGAAATAGGTGTGTGGCCCTTTGGTGCTGGAATATGACCAGCAGTTGCTGATGTGACGAGCTGTCTCTCTTCAAGATGAGGATCAGAGGAAGGGATTAGGATGCCCTCACATTTTTCCTTGCTCCCTTTCCATGGAACTGCCTGATGTGCAGTGGGAGTATGTTGCCAAGGGTTGGTTTGCTTGTCTTACTCTTGCAGCATTAAAGTGCATCAGTATCAATTTATGTACATAATATTGCAGCATCCAGCATTGGGAAACAAGCAATGAGATTCTCCTTTGCAACAAAGAGAAAAGAGAACTTTGTCAGCAGAGACTGGTATCTGCTTTGGGTCGTAGCTATGTGTGCTTGTCTTGCTCTCTCACTTGCTGCATGTACACTTATAAAAAGAAACTTTTGGGTTTTCTTACCCCCAGGGAATCCAGGACTGGCCAAGACAGAGAATGTTTTGTCCCAGAGCCACGTGCAGTTGCATCAGAAGCCTGAAAAAATTTCTCATCCAGGACAGATTGCAGTAGGTTCTTTTAAATCCACTGATGCTTTTGATTTTTCCATTGTTTTCACCGAGGGGTCTGTCTGTGCAGACAGTTCTGTTTTGGTGTCACTCAGGAGCTGACTTGAGGGGTGTGTGGGGCTGGCTCAAGCTCACTGCTCTTAGCTCAGATCCTCAGTAGAGTGTCAAGTTTTGGCACAAGTCACTTTCCTATGTGAGATACCCACCTGTGATGGACCAACAGAAGCATCAGCTTCCTAGTAAAGCTGGTTTTGGTGTGGAAGTGACCATAACTGTATATGCTGGCACAGTAAAATATGGCACATGCTTTTTAAGAATGGGCTCTTCAACTGAGTTTTCTTTGCTCAGAGTCCAAGCTCCTTTGCCAAGGTGAAGGACAGTGCCAACTCCTTGTTAAAAGCAGCAGACTATTCCTCCTCAAGTGATGAAGTCAGCAGCAGCAGCAGCAGCGATGAAGATGACACAAACCACACAAGGTTGGCTTGATTATTATTATTATTATTAATAATAATAATATTCTTGTTACACACTTCTAAATATCTAGAAAAAGCTGGCATGCATAAATACTCCCCCTGCTTTGAAGTTACTATCACTCATTTGTGTCAGTTGTAATTAAGCAATTTAATTGCATTTTAATGAACTCCTGGGGGTAAATGTTTGTTCCATCAGATGTGCACAGCGTAATAATACACTTTGATGACTTGCTGCCCTGGGACAATGCGGAAATGTCTTGTTTTACCTGGATATACTGGGTAATGCTTTTATAGGGATTACTTCACATTGATCTACATTTACATAGAATTTTCAAAAGAAAAAAGGAGACGGAATCAAAACTCTAAGGACTGTATGCCTTCATGACAAACACGGGTTACAGTGGAAAATATAAGGCAAACATGACTCTTGAATTCACATAGTCTGTTCAGTCTGGGAGAAATAATTGCCACTGAAAGGTTGATTCCTTCACCAAGGCTGTTTATAAAAAGGAGAGATAGTTTTGTAAAATGCATTGTATTTTTAATACCAACATTCTGCACAACTGCTGTGGTTTCCAGCTGATGCTGTGGCTTATCCCACAGGATCCCACCTGAACAGTGTCTCTCTAGCTTTCCAGTCTATCTTACTGGTTTTGTGACTGACATCTTGTGGTGTTCTACCTGTCATGTAAAATGTGTATTCTGCTGAGAAATAGTTGAGCAAGAGTAGCTTGCTACTCCAAGAGAAGGAAGTGAGTTAGGGGGTCACTTGGCCACCCCTGCTGTTAGGAACAGTGAACAGAAACATTTTTTAGTATTGGTAAATGAAACTTCCCATTTTCTTGCAAAGAGACTTCAGTTTAATTCAAGTTCTAGGATTTACTCTGAAGTGCATCCCAGGGTCACAGAGGTCTCTGGGATGGGGCTCTTGCTCTTCTGATGGAATTACACATGCAATTTTGTCAGGTGTCAGGCAGAGATGCCCAGATTTGGAGCACTTTTGGCAGGTTATTGTGTTGGGCTGGTACCAGTCCTTTCCCCTGTGCTGCTCTGAAGAGGTAGATTTTTTTGCACCTACGTATGCTCCTGATTTGCATTTCTGAAGTTCGTTTTCAAAAGAGATGAGGAGAAAGAATGTTAAAAAAATCTTGTAGCTTATTCAGTGCACCTGGAAGAACTGACTTCCACTGTAATGCCTTTGTTTTCCTGCTGATCCTCTTCTAAACCACCTTATTCTGATTTGTAAAAAGTTTTATTCACTCTAGGACCTCAGAAAGACTCTACATAAAAATATGGATTTGCCCTGTAGCAATGACTTTGGTGTCTAAGTGTCAGATTGCTGTGATCCTTGCATGCTGTAATGATTTGAAGGAGTGTTATCACTGCCTTTGGAACTCTGCATTTGTTATTTGCATCTCCTCTGTGTCTGAGATCCACCCATCCTCTGAGAGGTGCACATTTACCTTCCTGTGCACACAGCCACTGCAACAGCCCCTGTAAAATCAAAGGTATAATCTTGCTATTAAAAAAGTCCCTTCACCTTGGCACAACATCATTTATATTAAAAGATACTTCAGGAAGTGTGTCCTGATTGGTGCCAAGTAAAGAGCAAAAATGATAGCGATCTGACTGAAAAGAGCAGCCAGTGTTGAAACTGCATATTCTGGATGAAATGAAGGGTTTGGGTGTGCTTTGTTTTGTAAAGCATGTGACTGTAGGATCTGAAGCCCTTTGCACCCTGAAGTGTTTCTGTGGGGGCTCTGCCTGAAGCACCTTGGGCCAAGTTTTAGAGGGCTACTGAAACGAACCTGTGTTTTCCTGTTCTTGCCTGGGCTGTGGAACAGCACCTGATGTCCACACTCCAGCTTTCCTGAAGGTGCCCAGTAAGACTACACTTGTGACAAATGCAAGAGAAGGAGCTTCCTGTGTTCTTGGATGAATCCTGTTAACTACCCTGAAAAGGCTCATTTATGAGGGTGCTGGACCAAGGGCTGCTGTGTTTCACCAGTAAAGCAGCTTCTGGCCTTGTTTTTCTTTACAGTGAGTTGAGCCAGAATTCTTCCTCACACACTCCAGTTTTTTGTTTCAACTAAAGAGTGTCCGTGTATATGATCCAGTGTCTTACCTCCTTGTTTAGCACATTTATTCCATTGATGTTAATTTCTCCTACTTTATTGAGAGTGCTTCCTCCTCCAGTGCCTGCAGTATGCCCCTAAAACACTGAGTGTCCTGGGACTCATTTGTATAGTTCAGTTTCCTCCCTTTTCTCTTTAATTGTTGTTTCCTACCAGCATTTGGACAAGGTGGATGCAGGTGCATGCTTGGCTGGGAATTACTTTCTCCCTCTCCTAAGTTGGAGGTTGACATTATTTAAGATCAGCTGTTGTTTGCTGATAAGAACAGGTCCTGGCATTCACCATTGATCCTAATCCACATCTTGTCATTCCTTTTAAGTTTAGTATGCAAATATTTACCCACCCACATAGAATGGGGAGACAGTCCAAAACCAAAAAATAAGCAATAAAAAATCCTACAAAAACTTCTACTCCTACACACCCATCTTAAATCAATAGGCCTATCACCAAATCTTCTTTGTTATCGCATGGAGCATCATTTAAAACAAAAAAATACGTTACAATTTGCTTCCAGTTGGCACATAGCACTGTAGAGCACTGCGGATTCACAGTGTCTGAATCTAGTCAGTTTTATAATTATTGGAAAGGAAGCAAAAATGTAACAGACTTAAATGGATTGCAGTAAAAAAGATATGAGTATAAATAAATAAATGGTATAAATAAATCATTTGAGGTGGAAGTGTGCAGAAATGGGGCCAAGACATGTTTGAAGCAGTTCACTTGGGTGAAAAAGTTTAAAATGCAAAGATACCTCAGGCAGTGCAGGAAGCAGTGATGTACTGGGAATTCACAACAGACACTTGCCTTGTTCTCACTCTTGTTTTTGGTATCGGCTTTTGATCACTGTTGAGGACGGGATGCTGGGCTAGGGGGGCTCTTGGCCCCAGCCAGTCCAGCAGCTCTTGCTTTCTTCTGTCTCTCTGTGCACTGGGCGACGTTTTCTGTGTTTCCTTTTAAGCTGAGGACATCCATGTTTCAGGGACTGATTCACAGGATGAAATTCCAGTGTAGCCAATCCCAGTAGGCACTGGCAGAGAGGTCCCTGACAGCAGCACATGGCAGAGCAGCTGCTGCTCTCTCTGGAGAGCAGGGTGGCTCATAATTACACCCCACAGGGGAATGTGTGACGGGAGACAGAAGTTTTGAAGCAGGCACTTCTCAAATCACAGCTTGAGGGACCTGCCTGAGCTGTGCAGTGTCTGAAAGATGATGGATGGAATGCAGGGAGATGAAGGGATGCTCTTTGTCAAGGTGGGGAGAGTTTCCTGCTGTGTGTGAGTGGTCCTCAGGCACAAGCCCATTCAGGCAGATCCACACACTAATCAACTTGCTTTTGTACAAGAACCTTTGAGTGTAACTATTGAGTGTTAATTATGTTCACTTTTGAACGTGGTTATGTGTAGTTTTTTCTGTTTGGGTTTTTTTTTTCTTTTTTTTTTTTTTTTTCCTCTGAAGTGGTTCTATTCATTAATTGGAGTTTGTTACCAGGCAACTGCTAAGCGGCAGAATTGCAGATTTCTCAAGGACAAGGGTACCAGATGGAATTGAACTGAAACCCCAAAGCACCGTGGCAGAACAGAAGGTAATTTGGCCATTTGTAAGGGGGTGGGTACAGCGAGGGGGAGTCAGGTCATTAATGTGCATGATAAACGCCATATCCATTACTTCTTGGGAGCATTCTCACTCTGAAGTCCTGCTCTGTCATTGCAAATTACAGCTATAAGCCTTGAAAAAAAAACTGTGCAGTTGCAGGTTTTGTGCTTCCTGTAGAAATGCTTACCTTTAGGTGCAAAATTGCAGTTCTCTATTTGTCCTTCTTACTGACCTGTGGTATTTCAAGGTATTTTGTAAAGCTGCTGGGCAAGAAGCACTGTTGATTATTGTTTGCCAGCATTGTTGCTATTTTTTTAAAATCTTAACTTCTTTTTATTCCAGTTTAAAGTGAACTACCTCCTTTTGCTTAAAATATTACCAGAACAGGGGAAAACCACTTCATCTCTCCCTACTGGCTTAGCACAAATTCTTGTCTTCTCATGTGTCATGTTGTGGTTCCTTCCAGCTGTAGTTTCTAGTAGAGGCTTCCAGTCATGTGGATTTTCCCCTGTGATAAATATTAGCAGAGAAAAGATGAAGAGAGACAAAGCAGAACAATGTTCTTTGTGGTTGAAAACAAGAAAAAATTTACAGTAATAAGAATTGTACTTGGTGTCAGGGCCCTTTTCAGATGTTACTGAATGTGTTCTTGCTTCACAGATAGGGAAAATAAATCACTGTGAAACTGGTGTTTTCTCCAGAGCTGTGGCAGGGTAGAAAGAAAAAGTTTTCTTCACCTCTGGTGTCTCTGGACTTCATACCAGAGTGGTGACCCTCCTGCCTGTGGGAGAGAGTTCCACTTGGCCTTTGTCCCACCATCCTCAAGAAAAGACTCTGCTTTGGAGAAAGAACTATAAATGGAGCATAAACCAGTACTTCTCTTGTGCCAAAACCAGCCCAGTGTTTCCCCTTTCCCCTGATATCCAGGTATTGGAAATAGGCTGCTTGAGGGAAGAGGGAACATTGGGATCTTTGAGGCCCACACTGAGGATGAGGGAGGATGATAAAGAGTTGAGGTTATGTATTTTGGTGAGTTTGGAGGAAAGAGTGTGGGAGGGAGGACAGGCAGATGTCTGACACTTCTCATGAATTTCTCTGCTGCCTTCTAGTCTTTGCCCCCTTTCTCATGAAGCCTCCTACCCCTTCCTCTGAACCTTTTTTCACCCACTAGCCACAGCCACCATGAGTTTCCACATCCCTTCATCCCTTTCCTTGTCCCACCAGCATGAACTGCTTTGAAGTGGTTAGGGTGTACCAAACTGCCCTAGTGATTCAAATGGGGTTTTGGTTTGGTTTAGTTCAGTTGAATGTGACTGAAAACAGAACTAAAAAGCCCCATACTGGCGTCATTCCCCAGTCTCAAAGACTGACTTGCATATTTTAGATTCGGTTTTTACATTTAAATTAAAACATAAAATATATTTCCAGAAACCAACCTCTGACTCCTGAGATAGTGCTGTCAGGGAAAGAGTTTGTGTGGTACCTCACAAAGTTCTCAAGTTTTTCCATAAGATGTAGCAAGGAGGTCTGCAGAACCAAATGTCACTATACTGGAAATGCTGATGCTGGGTCCTACTAAATGTCCTCTTTCTGGAGTAAGGTTTCCTAATTCAGTAAATGGAAAGTAACAATGAAATTAATGGTGAAGGGCTTTGAACTAAATGCAGGTCCAGAACCAAGAAGTGCCTTCTTCTGTCTGCACTACACAAAGGTCAGGTCTAAAACTTGTTAGCAAATCATTTGACCTGGTGTATCTGAGGCTGGAGTTCTTCCTTCTTCTTTGATTGAGGTAATGTAGATGAAGAATGGTTGTGGAGCACTTCAGGTGTAAACCCCAGATTTGTCATCTCAGATGTTTGCTATACACTTTGGTATTTCATTTTTGGTTTTAATCTTGCCATAGGGTTTGTCTTTAAATGATGTATCACAGAGAGCACTCCTCCCCATGTGCTCATTATTTATCATCCTGATTAACTGGAGTTGCAGAGTGCATTGGAAATAAACTAAATATCGTGTTTAACTGTATGTTCTCATGCAGGATCTGATTTTAGGGAAACAAATTCCTAACACCCAAGAAGGCCTTTGGAGCGTAAACAACCAGAACTATCTCCTGCCAGATCTCCTCCAGCAAAGCCAAATTACAGACTCCTCTGTGAACCCACCACAAGTGCCACTGACTTGCCAGGAACCTCAGAACAAACCACTGACTAAGGTAAGAGATAAATTACAGACTGACTGGACTAAAGTCCAGCCTTTTAAAGTTCCTCTATCCTGTCTTTTTTTACAATGAGTTTTTTCACTACATCTGTTCTTTCCTTTGCATATTTTATCTGGGAGGAAGATAAGAAATCTTGAGCTGCCTAACAGATTTCATTGTTGCACTTATTTTCCATCATCTCCTTCTCTGCTCTCTTTCTTTACTTGCCTTTTTTCTTTTTTTTTTTCTCACCTTTTGCACAAGCTAGAGGACTCACACCCTCTGCTCTTTGCCATGGCAGCATTCTGGTGTGTCTCTTCTCATTGTCCCTGGCTTTCTCACACCCAAGCATCACGTGAGGGAGCACAGGGGCCAGGGCAGCCCCAGAGGACTCTGACACTGCTGTGAGCATGGGCCTGTGGGGAGAGGCGTCACTAGAGGCAGATAACAGCTCTGTCACACACAGGGTGTGTGCCCCAAGCACCACCTGCCTGAGGCAGCTCTTGTTTGTCTTTGCAGAGCCCATGTGCTGAAAGCCCACCTGCCAAGAGCAGCACATCCTCCACAACATCCTTCACATCATTCATAGATCCAAGACTTCTGCCAATCACCCCTCCCACCAGTCCAGTAGGACCTTCCTGTAGTTCTCGTGAGTATGCTTTGCCTTTGCATTAAAATGTTCCTCCTGGGTTTTTTTCGTTTTTTTTTTTTT
>VWYP01020571.1:0-65358 GCA_013400435.1 Pycnonotus jocosus | reverse complement strand
TTTTTTTTTTTGTTTTTTTTTTTTGGCAGGTGTGGAGAGGTCTTTTTACTTGGAAATGAAAACTCTGAGTAAAATCTCCTGAAACTGGAACTTCGCATTACTGTGAATTTTCGTTGTACTGCTTCTGCCCTTCTTTCAGATGTGGTTTGCTGTACTCTGCTGCTGTGTTACCACCGTGCTTTCTAAGGAATGCTTGAGGAATTTTGCAGATTTTTTAATGGCTGTACAATGATCTCAGGGTGTTTTCTCACTCCTCTGGGGTTATTTTCATTCTACCATGAGCAAGATGGTTCAAATATGAGCTGTAGCCAACCATTCACAATTTTCCACAATTGCATGTGTCTTTCATTCCAGCATCTAGTGCCAAACCTGAGCCTGTCAGGAGGGAAAATGCAAGGAAGGGCTCCGTTGTCAACGTCAATCCAACCAATATCCGCCCGCAAAGTGACAGCCCAGAAATCCGTAAATACAAGAAGAAATTCAACTCCGAGGTCCTGTGTGCTGCTCTGTGGGGTAAGCTCAAAGTCCTTGGGCAGGTGTGTGGAGGGAAGGCATAGCAGGAGAGGCTGGCAGTGTCTGCTAGGCAGATTTCACAGTTGTATTGCCACTCTCCTGGCAGAGAGTGCTGGAGTGGATCCCTGCGCTGGTACCGGTGTCACTTACATGGCCCTGCCTTCCCAGGGACAGGATGGCAAACATAGTCCTCCTGCAAAGGACTTTGTGCATCAGAATGAGAAAATGTTTTGATCAAGCACCAAGTTGAAACAGTGCTTGTTGGGAGAGCCAAAAGTTGCAAATGTTTCAGCAGCTTTTGTGGCTCATGAGACTCATCTGAGCTACACATGGGTGCAGCTGATGACAGAGCCCTGACCCAGTGGAAATAATCCAAACACAAAGCCTTTTGCTGACGTGTGTTAGGTATTCCAAGAATCCAGAGCAGGTCAGGGCTTTTTAAAAGACCTGCTTGTCTTGCTTAGTTCCTGCTGTCACTGCTTATTCCAAACATCACTGAGCCATTGTTTAAACTTACATGATTTTTCCAGGGTCAACTTCACATGGTGTAAGACCAAGATACAGCAGTCAGACCACTCTCTACAGCTGGAGACCTTGTCCCAGCTAACAAGAGTTAGCTAAACTCTTGAGCTGTTTTAACCGTCTTTCTGCTTCAGAAGAACAGATGTATTCTATTGGACTCGTCCAGCCTTTTACTCCTCACTTTTTGAGCCTGGAATGGCAAGTGAATGAAGTAGATGAAACATTATCCAAAGCAAATGTAGATTTCCAGTTTATAGCTTCGCAGATTTTGCATAATGTGGGTTTGTAAGAATCCAAAATTTTAAATTAAGAACAGAGCTGTGTGGCAAGGTGTGTAATTAAATGCACATTGAGGCTGAAGAGCACCAGGTACTTGTCAGAGCATTGCCAGTGGAGGAGGGTGCTTCTTACAGTAGGATACCTTATGTTGTGTCTTTAGAATCTGCTTAGAAACACAGATGTCGTTCCACCTGAACACAATTTCTGACATTCTCTGATGTCAGCAACCCAATGGGACTTTCTCTTCCTTAGCAGCAGTTGGATTTGAGATGGATTCCTTGCTTAATTTGGCATTTGAAGGCATTTTCCAAATCAGAGACTGTTTTAAAAAAAACCCCTTCTTGTAAACCAATTCTTCTTGCCAGAAGTTTGGCGCCCTCATTATTTGAATGTTGTGTTTGGAAAAATAGTTTGGGGGAGATTTTTTTCATTGTTTTTCTGTTTTTTTCATGATAGGGACCCTTGGAACACTTAGTTGGGTCTCCTGTAATGGTGCTGGACTGGGACTTCTGTGCTGGTCACAGGTATTTTCCAAGGTGACCAGGTTCACAGAATATTTTCCTTTTTGTTTAAATCAACATTGACTTCAGTAAAACTACTCATCCTTCAGTTTCCATAGGTATACAGGTGTTCTGCTGAGTAAAAATTCTAATGGTGAGATCTTTTTTTTTTTTTTTTTTTTCTGGGAAGTTATCCACAGAGCGACAAAGAAATAACCAGGTACCATTAAGTGAGCTTAAATAAAAATTGGTTCTCAAAACAATGAGCACTCAGTGACCTCTGAATCATGAGGTGACTTATGCAGTATTTTTTTCATGTATCGACAGGAGTAAATTTATTGGTGGGAACAGAGAATGGATTGTGGCTTCTGGACAGAAGTGGGCAAGGAAGAGTTTATACGCTGATTACAAGGAGACGGTTCCAGCAAATGGATGTTCTGGAAGGACTCAATGTGCTAATTACTATATCAGGTTGGTTCAGTGGCTAAAAGTATCTGACCCACGTTGGGGTTGGAGGCAATTAAAAAGAAGAATTAGGTTATAAACTAGGTTGAGGAATTTCCTCTTTCAGAAAATCACAGGACAGTTATTCTTGTTAATAGGAAAACTCTCCTGAATTTTTAACATTTACACTGCCATTCCAGAGTGGCTTTAGGACAATTCATTGCCTGGTTAATGTGGAAAATGATTTCTGGGAAGTACAGAGTGTTGCATATTCCTAAAATGGACCAATTCTCTGCAAGCTGTAGCTTGTCACTTTTCTTGTTTCTGTGGTGGGTGAGCATCTAAGTGCAGTTCTATTAACATATCATGGTTCAACCTCATCCTGTGTTCAGCAAGAGGTATGAGCAACAACATGAGAGTGATCTGTATTGTGAAATCATCAATAACATTTAAGTGGAGGTCTTCAACCTGTGCTGGGAAACAGTTTGGACTCTGGCCTTAATCACCACGGCTGAGAGTGGCCTCAAAGGATGCACAATACACACCAAGGTCAGAGGTGTGGGTCCAGCAGGGAATAGCAGCTCGTCTCCAATCCACACCCATCATGGTGGGCAATGGCAACAGCTGTTTATCCCATACAGCCATGTCCACTGGGACATGATGTAATCCTTCAGAGTAATCTGTGGTCCCAGAGGGCTGTTGACTATAGATGCTTATGAACTAACACAACAAAAAGAGTGATTCAGATGAAGGATGACAAAATAATTATCACCTGGAAAGGCATCCAAAAGAAAAATACCTACTTTGAATGAAGATTGACAGTTAATTAGAGTTAAATGAGTAGGTTATTTAAAGTAGCTGTTGTAGGACATGCCTATGTTCCATGATAAACAGTTAGTGTGATGATTTCTGATAATACCTGTGTCTGTAGAAAATTGTTCTTTGCCCGAGGGAAAGATTTTAGTCAGGTGTGAAAATCTTGCATGAAGTTTGAGTCACAGGGTAAGTGCACATGTTCCCAGTGCCATAGGATTGTTCCTGTGCCAGTTCCCTCTGTGTGTTCCCATCACCCCAGGCACTCCTTTCGTGCCCTTGCTATGTTCTCTCACCCTGCCAAGGCACAAGGACCCACTGTACTCAAGGTCACAAAACTCTGGCTTTTTGTAAGTGGGGGAGAGTTTGTAGTTCAGGGAGTTAAAGTGTTCTGTCTCTTTTTGCAAATCCCAGGGAAGAAGAATAAGCTGAGGGTGTATTACTTGTCATGGTTGAGAAATAAAATTTTGCGCAACGATCCGGAGGTGGAGAAGCGACAAGGCTGGGTGTCAGTGGGTGACCTGGAGGGCTGTGTGCACTACAAAGTCGGTAAGGATTTCCTGGATTTTTTTTTCCTTAGGGGAATGCTTAATCATTCTCCTTTCGCATCTTGTGGCAGCAGCATTTTTCATCTTTGTTTCAGGATTGTATTGGGTGAATATCTCATGAGTTCTTTCAAGACTCCCTGTTTTATGTGGCAGATGCCTTGCTCCCTGTCATTTCAGGCAGCATCTCTTCTTGCTGCAATTATCAGATGATGTTACAGCTGTTCCATGTAATGGCTGGAAGGAGGGAGTGCCAGCCATGGTTTGTGCTCAGTCAGTGGTTCAATTTTTCTGTAGTTACTTAATGTTTTAATTGAACTGTTGTGTTCCACCTCCTCAGCTTCCCTCTTGGCCCAAGGTAACTGCTAAGGAATTGGACCTAGTTCTAGTCCTAGTGAATCACATTTGTAGGATGTCCTTAGGTAGATCATCTCATCCCTTTCTTTCTCATGAAAGACCCAAATATTCCTTTGTTTAAACACCCTGGAAATGGTGCCATCTCACTTTTCTTTGGCTCTCAGGCAGCTCATTCTTAAAGGTCAATGTGAGGATTGTGATTATTTGTCTTTTAACTGTGGGGGGTGGATGTATGGCACGAGTTTCGCTTTGGTGAAGGATGGTGTGTGAAAGTGGCACATTCTTCAAAGTTAAATAAAACCATGATACAGAGAAGTGTAGGAAATGTGAGGTGGCTACTTCTCAGTAATACTTTGCTTGACCATTTTGCCTTTTGGCTTTAGAAGTGGCAGGGCTTAAACTCAAGGAAGAATGTGAAACAGATGTGTGTTGTTAACTTTGACTGTGATTACAGCTAAGCACCCACAGATTCCACTTCAGTTGCTCATCCTTGGGTTTGATGCATTTAAAAAAAAAATCTACAAAATACTTATCCTAAAATTAGACAAACGTTTGGTAGGAGCTTCTGTATTTACATATGATAAGCCACTCCTGCGTTTTTGACAGCACAGCTGCTACTGTTTTCGTCTTGGTGAATCTTCTTGTATCTTGACCTCTGGTTGTACAGCTGTTTTTCTAGATAGAAAAGGAAAAGAACATACAGTTCTGCATTTTGGTGAAGTTTGCTGGGTTTTCTTGTTCTCTCCCTATGTGAGATAGCATCCTGTTTCCAAATGCTTGTCTCTGGCAGAGTGAAAACACAATGCACAAAGAAATCTTAATTTTCAATGCATGATTCTTCATTTATTCTCAATGGGCCCAGCGTGACCTTAACTGTCTTGGAGAAATTGCTCATCTCTTAAATGCTTACTCATCTCAGAAGGATGGGAGTCCTTCACCCACACAGCACCTGGGGATTTAACCCACAGATAAGCAGTGAAATGAAAATTCATCCTGCCAAGTCTGACAGAATTGTTCAGCCAACAACCAGTCCTCCAACAGTAGCTTTTTCATAACCAGTAGTGGTGGGATGTGTTTGTACTTTAAAAATTGAGTAGGTTGGTTTAGCTGCAGGGTCAAGACCATTTTTTTCTGAGTAGTGAGATTTTTTTTTCATCACTATATGAAAAGGAATATATAAATATTTGTAACAGCCATTTGGCATTACTGAAAATAAATGAATTGTAGGTTTCCAGTCAAGGTATTGTCACTGGTGATATTAAACAATGATGTCCAGAACATGTTAGTCTCCCTTGCTGGATAATGTCTACCTCTACAAGTAATCCATTGAAATTATTTCGTATGATGAGATGGTCTTTGATTTAAGTGTCTGTCTGGCACCTAAGGAATTGTTCTTGTATTACAGTAAAATATGAGAGAATCAAATTCCTTGTAATTGCTTTGAAGAACTCAGTGGAGGTTTATGCTTGGGCTCCGAAGCCTTATCACAAATTCATGGCTTTTAAGGTAAGTGAAACATCACCTTGGTTCAGATGTGTCACTGTCTCTCATCTACTCTCTGCTTTTGTTTTTGTTGTTTTGTATAACATTTATTCTAGCTAAAGATAAACTGAATATTCTTTTAAAGAAAATGTAGTGCCTTTGATGTACTTTGGAGATGGCAAGCATGAAACTGTCACACTGGTGAGTGTTAGATGTGAATAACTTGTTTCTCTCTACCCCAGCCAAACACAGCAGGTGCTGTGCCAAAATGTGCATTTCAATTGACAAAGTTGATGTTGATTTCCCTCAAAAGAGAAGGAAATTAAGCACAATGGTAGTCAGCCTACTTTTTGCCTAGTCCATTTCTAGAATCTTGATTTCCTTTTCAAACCACAAATAATTTATCCAACTGTCCTTGCAACTCAGACGATGATGGATACTTAGCTCCTTAAATGTAACCTACTATTTAACAAAAATAGCTGTCTAACTTCTGAGTTTTGAGAATTCTTAGGATCCTAAATGTAGTTGTGCAGACCAACAGTTTTATTGTGTTACATACTGCGTTTTTCTTTTTTCCAGTCCTTTACCTCACTTCATCACAAACCACTGTCAGTTGACCTGACTGTTGAAAATGGGCAAAGACTAAAGGTCATATATGGCTCAGTAGTGGGATTTCATGCCATTGATGTGGACTCAGGATCTGTGTATGACTTGTACCTTCCGACACACGTAAGAGAATCCAAAAAACTACATTAATGCCTTTGTTCTTTGGGCTGTGTATTGATGATGATCAAGATAAAGAGTTGTGCTATTTTTCGAAAGAATGATTAGTGGCAGTTAGTACAAAACCACTTTTCACATAGTTTTATAACACTGAAGTCCTATTTAAATGCTTTTATTGCATTTAGAGTATCCATTTTAATGGTTTAATGTCAGAAAGCCTATTGTGTGGACAGTGCTCTTTTTAATTTATTTATCCTGGAAATTTAGGACTTAAACAGTCAAAGACACAATAATATCTACATGAATTTAGGTGACTTTTACAATCTGCCACTGTCTGCTGTCCAGCAGACAGCAGAAACCAACTTCAGACAAAATAAATTTGCTGATATTCTTGCCATTCAGTTGTCCATGATGCAAACTCAGAAGAAGGTTTACATTTTCCTTGGGACTTTCTCATTAGATTGTCAGTAAGTTAGCATGAAGGTGTTGATTTCAGGGGTATGTGTACATCCTGCATTGTGTCTCTGTTTGAGGTGTTGGTGATCCCTAAATTCCTGCTTAAGCTCAGATACCAGCAAATTGTCCTGCAGAAGTGAATGCCTGGCATGGGGCTGTTTAATATGAAGTCTGTGCTATGGTGTTAATATTTTTGGATATTTGTTTGTTTGCTTATTTTTTTAGCTATTCTAGATAGTTCTTTTCAAAGCTGTGAGTCCCAAAAGCCAGAGAATCTTGGGGGCTTAGGTTCAGCAAACTGGTAGGTTCCAGACTGACTCCAGTCTGATGGGAGGCTCCCAGCAGGGAAACTTCTGTGCACACTTGAACCTTCCCTGAAGTCAACAGTACTCCACAGGGGCTGGTGGCGCCATGGCCTCCTTGCATCCCCAGACCATGTGTCCCAAACTGAAGAAATCTCATCCCAGATCTGCATGTTGCAGCCTGTGCCATGAATCCATCTATTTTTTAACTTTTCTCCACTCTCAGCCCCTCATTTTCAACCCAAATGAAAACCCACTCCTCCTGTGTAAGCCACTTGATCACTCTGCTGCCCCTGCAAGCCGCAGCCTCCATGTTCTGTCAGACCTATGTTCCTGATGGACACAGTGTGTAAGACTGGCTGTTAGATTTATAGACTTCTCTTAACTGAAAAATTACTTTTCTAGCTGTTCTAACTGTTGAATCACCTGCTAAAGCCTTGTACTGTTTATTTCTGTGTTGTTGTTGGTTTTTTTAAGGTACTTAGTATTTGTCTTGTTAGAGGATTTATTTAATCTGACAGTAGCTTTGTTAACTATGCAGCTATGATGAATTCACATCAGTTTGTAAATTGAAGCATGGTACCCACGTGCCTGTCTGGAAGTGGGTTGCTGAGCAAGGTGAACAGTGACTTGTCAAAAGGATCATTAGCATAATTGCCCAAGAGAAGAAAGGCAAAGGAAAAAAGTGAACTTTCTTAGAGGCTTTACTTTTTCAACAGGCTGCAAATACAATTAGGTACCTGATGAGAGAGATTTCCCAGGTGACTGCCCTGAATATGTGGGGCACCTGAGATTGACTGCGTTTGTGTGAGCTCTTCAGCCACAAGTTACCTCGGACTAAAAACATATTTTCGCTTCAGAGTCTTAGACCTGGAATAAATCAGCTGCTACATCAGCTCTGTCTTTTTTCATATTCTATTATTTTAAAAGAGCTAGAACTGGACAATTATCTCAAGGAGCTTGGTGGTGGCGATAGCCCAGACTATAGCAGGCTGACTTGAGATACTCTTGCTTTCTGGTAGCCTCTTTTCCTGGTTCCCCACCTCTTTCTTCATCTCTTACCTGCTCCGGTCGCTCATGCAAGTACCAAGGCAACGCATTAAAATTGCTCTGCGGCTCTGGATCCCCGTTCTAGTGTTACGGATAGTTGTTGCGGAGGCACGGAGTCAAGTGGGTGGCCTGAGTGTATTCAGTTTGGCAAGTACAGCTTCAGTGCTTCTTTTACTGTTTGTTGTGCCTTTACAGTGCGCATAAATGTCTGTGCTTGAGGAAGGTAAAAGACCTGTGTGTGGCTGGCCTGTGAGAATGATGTAAAGCTCCAGTCATATGCTTCCTATAAAAATATTAATTGTGATGGTTTAATTGACTGGTTAACATCCTGTTTTGAGAGCGCTTTAAACAAGGAAATGCTTTGTTACTGTTTTTTTAAGGCTGTCCTCTTTTTCTTTCAAAAATGCTTTCATAAAACCCCACCTTCATGGTTGTATACTTCACCTTTGGTTTTGGCTTTTTGCTTGGGATATGTTGGCTTCTGGGAGAGATTCGTGTGAGTGAAATGCACTGTTCCTGTGGCATGCAGAGGTGTGCCCAACAGCAGTCAAATGGGCAGCTGTTTGTAGTGAAGGATGTGGGAAGGGAAGGACAGAGTGAAAAGGTCCAGGAAGCTTTTTACAGCAACATAAATACTATTAAATTTGCAGGTTTTTAACTTGTGAGTGGGGATAGAGAAATATCATGGAAAGTGAAAGCATTGCTCTCCTGGAATGTGGAAGTTGCTATCCTTCTTCCATCTTCTGAAAAAGTAGTGAAATCAAATTTATTTCACCTTTCTCCTATTTACATAATGCAAGTATTTTGTGAGTGGCTAAGTAACTATTATTGTGTCTCAATGGCTCCATGGCTTCTTGAAACCAAATAACACTGGTAAATTTCAAGTGAACTATTGAACATTGGTTTATTTGCAAACCTACAGTTATATTCAAAGGGGGGAGAAGGGGAGAAAGTCTGTTTTAGAGGCTTACTAGCAAACTATACAGCCTCTGAGAACAGGCATTTCTTTCACTTTCCATGAGCCAGTTCTTTTAATTGCTCTGCCAAGATTTGCTAGTTAGATCGATGTCATCACTGAAATTGCAGTCGATGTTCTGATGTAAATCTTAGTAAAATATGATTCTAGATCCAGGGGACAATTCGCCCACATGCCATCATCATCCTCCCGAACACCAGCGGCATGGAGCTCCTGCTCACCTATGAGGATGAAGGCATCTACATTGATATATATGGGCATTTCACAAAGGAGACTGTTCTACAGTGGGGAGAAATGCCAGCATCTGTAGGTATGTATGAAAAATAGCTCTTTATTAAATACAAGGTTCTGCTGCCTGAAGCCTGACTTCTTTATGAGGTTTGTATCTATGTGAAAATGGTTGTATGGCACATAAAGCAGCTTCTGAGCAAACCAGATGTGTAAAAGAGTAAACAGATTTATGGGTGTTTGTGTTAACACAGCCGATGATTGCAGTAGGGGCTTCCCATTTGGAACACAGTCTGTATTCTTGTCACACTGTTTATTGCATCACACATTGACTATACAGACAGACTTCAGTGAGGATGCAGTTTACCACCAGTTTCCACAGGGAGAATTATGTGAATTACAGAGGGGAGAAAGTGTTTTGGTTGTTCATAGCTCACAGCGTTTTATGTAGAAATTGAGAGCTACTGAGGGGTCAGTTACTGAAGAGATCTGTAACTGCTGTCAAATGGCCCCTTCATTTTATCACTTTAAATTCACAGGGCTGCCAGCCCAGGGTATTTGTGATAGACTCTTAATCTCCCCGTGCTTGCAATTGGCTGTGTAGGAGGAGATTCTGGTTGTACTGGAACCAGGACAGCTGTGTGTTTCACCTTTCCCATAGGGCTTCAGGCGAACAGTATGGGGAAAACGAAGAACAGCGCAGGCAGATTTTTCAGTTTATTACTTGTTACTTTTAATTTCTGTCTCACTCCTCTTCTTTATTTTTAAACAAACATACCAACAACCCAAGACAAATAGACTACACAGAAGCCTGTTATTAGCTTGGAGGAAACTGGATACCACAGTGAAAAATCAAGGATGTTCACTGTTTTCCTTTCACTTCTACCCTATGGGTTGTGGAACAAACCAAATAAGACTTCTGATTGAAATCACATTTCCACTAAAAATTACCCCAACCTATAAACACACAAATTGAACTTAATATAAGGGCCTGTGTTAACTGTTATTTTAATGGTTCTACCACTAACTCCTAATAATTTTCTTAATCCTTGAAATCCTTGGCTGCAGACAAAAACATTACGAGAGAAGTGTGAATAATTGTTATTTGAATGGCCCAGCTTAGGGACAACCTGACAGTTTCTTAAAAGATCCTGTTTTCCTGGGATTTTTTCTGCCAATTTCAAACCTCCTGAAGTCTGTATGAGCATATCTCAATTTTCACTCTCTGTTGCAGAGACAGAACGGTCTTTTGTTACCCTTATGGTGCTCTCTAGTCATCATTTGCTCATTTCTTGATTCTTTAAACAAGTATTTTGAAAGAAAAGTTTGTAGTTGGTGAGAGTATTTTGATACAAAAACTAAAAAAAATAGTTTGTATCATAATCTATGGATTTAGGACAGGGAATCTAAATATATCTTATTCATAGTCTGAAATTGGGACCTCTGTGACCAATCTGTTAATAAGAAATCAGAGAGAGGAAGTTGAAATCCCATGAGAAATTAAAACTGTAGAAGTATTCTATGTTTAATCTGAAAGATGTACATATGTGTAGGGCTAAATATAAATATAGCTGTAATATTTTCTATAAAGCAGGTTTTAAAAAGCCATTAAGAAACATCAAGTTAATAAGATTTGGGAGCACTCTTGCCCTTTTGTGTGAGTAATGAATTATTTACAGTATGCAGCCATAGAGGGTTGACACAAATCTGGATACTCCCAGAGGAACTAGTAAAAGTCGTTATTTCCTTTCCCCTGTACATTTTAGAAGCAAGAAGAGTATTCTGTAGAGAAACAGACAGTGTTACCAAAAGATGGTTGAATTATTGCCTCAATGCTCTACAACATAGCAGCTGGAAGCATAGGATATTTTTATCTAAAGCTGCAGTGGAAAGTGGACTCAAAGTAACTATTCCCAAGGTGCTCGTGGTATAGGAGCTATTGTTCCAAAATGAGACAACTCTATTCTGAGTATCTGCTCTCAGTTCACCTCACATGAAACACCTCTAAGAGCTCCCCCATGGGAGGATTATCAAGACTCAGTACTGACCTTTGAATTGATAGCCTGCTCTCATTCAAATTAATCTCCATGTGTAGATAAATCCTTATTACTGGACAACTGTGAAAATGGTGTAGTGAGGCCATTTTGTTTGCATGCTGTTTCACAGATAAAATTTGGGAAAGAATTTTTTGATTCTGCTACAAAACTCAGATTTTATGCTACTTGTACTTAAATCTGCCATTGTCAGTTACGAGGTCTTGGTATATTGGCCAGACAGCAGAGCATCAGGGCTGAACTTGGCATATCTGGTTTATTCTGTTTTGAATACTGCCTGGAGGTCAGATCTCTTCAGAACACAGCAGAAATGGTCCAGCAGATGACCTAGGGGTTGCAGGAGAGACTAATGAAGTTGTTACTGGGAGCTGCAAGGAAGCTATCAAATTGAAATCTGCCAAAGGCACAGATACAGACACAGCATAGTGGCACCTGGAGTGTAAATTTCATGTAGTGGAAAAGATCAGGAGGCTTATTAGTTCTTTGTTGCTAGACCTATATGAACTATACTAAACAGTGTAGCCACAGAATGGTTTCATGCTGTTGCTATGTATGCACCTGCCTTTCTTCCTACCCCCCAGAACCACAGGGTGCCTCCATCTCTGTTGCATTCAAAAGCAAAGTTTGAAAAGGTTAATGTGATGTCAGTTGGTACAAAAAATAGCAGAAGTTTGGGCCTTGTATCATTTTAATGTTCCTCACTGTATGTGTAGTCTGGCCTTACTTTTCAGATGCTGTAGACTGCATGAGTGCTGCCCTGGGCTCATCCTGCTACTGCTGCACTCCTCAGAAATGTTAATTACACTTTCTTCACAGCCTGCAGCAATGGTGCCCCATTGTACAGCCTCAAGCATAAAGATTTTAAAATATATTAATTTCCTGTGCTTGAGTTTTAGAAAATACTCCTGCTGTTTTTGCAACCCACCCTCGGTTGCTCACTGCTGCTTTGTTTTTAAAATAGGTTGATTTCTTCCTCTTTCCTTATGACTGGGATATAGGGAAAGAATTCTCTTGCTCTCAGCACTAGTGGCAGGGAAGCCTTCAGTGTGCACAAAGAATAACTGAAAGTCTTCTGAACAGATTTAGGGGAAATTTATAGACTCTGAAGAGACTAAAATCACAACACTGTAACCAAACCATATGTGTTTCCAAGGAGGTATGATTTTCATACATTTGTTCTAACAACAATTATAAAGCAAGGATTCCAAGTTAATATTAAATCAACCCTGCTAGAAGTATATAGAGCTATGCGGGCATATTGCCTTTATTTTCTGCTGTCCTTCTCGCAGGCTGTTGCTTCCGGTATCAGTCTGTACTGAAAGTACAATTTTTAGACAAAAACCCAAATCAACACAGAAGGTTTTAAGAAGCAAACCTTTGAAATCTGGCATTGTGACCATTATTACTCAGAATAGCAATTGTGAGGGTAGGGCAGACGTGCACTGTCCAATGAAGCTAAACCCCAGTCCAGTGCACGCATTCCCTCTACATCATTTTGGAGCACAAGAATTCTTAGACTAATGAAATAACAGTTGATAGTTGAGCAAGAACAATTTCTGAGCATTGACTACCAATAGAGCATAACTAATGTGATTTTACCTTGGAAGCCCATACAAGTACCAGTCAGAGGGCTTTCAGTGAAACTGTGCCTAATTTGAAATCTCTGGTGTTTAATCCTTCATCACTATTCTAATTTCTTATTGCCAGATTTAAAGAGAATATTGTTGTAAGCTTCCACAGTGCTAGAATATCTTTTGGGTTTGGAAATACTGCACCAAATTAATCATACCACGGTCTCAGATTCTGAAGTATTTAGGTTTCAGACTAAGCTGAACTCCATAGTAAATACAAGCCCACTTTCTAACTGGAACACAGTACAGTTGGTACAGAGAAGGCAGTCAAGACTTTTCTTGAATATGAACAGTTAAAGGATGAGAAGCAAAGATGAGCACAAGTTGCACCAAGATACTATAGGAAGAAATCTTCAGCCTTGACATTAGCGATGCATTGCAGCAGGGTCTTGGAAAGGTTGTGAAATATCCATCAAACCATATCTGTACAAAGTCCTTGTCTATTTTGGCCCCACTTTGGGGCCAGCAGTTAAACAAGATGCCCTTCAGAGGTTTCCTCCCAAGCTTTCGTGAGTCTAAGATATACAAAAGTAGTTAAGATACATGTTTAGAGTTCAAAATAAGTCTGAGAGGACGAGCTGAAATTTAGTCACTATTCCTACGGCTTTTTGTGTAAACTTAAAATACAAATAATTCAGAATATATTGTTATCAAAGAGAAATGCATCAGATCCATAATTAACACAAATGATGCAAGAATCAGTCTTTCAGCTGTTAAATAGTAACAATTTTTTTCTCTTTTTTAAATTTTAGCTTATCTTCAGTCCAATCAGGTCATGGGCTGGGGAGAAAAAGCGATTGAACTACGCTCTGTGGAAACGGGAAATCTGGAAGGAGTATTTATGCACAAGAAAGCACAGAAGCTAAAATTTCTATGTGAAAGAAATGACAAGGTACAGAGATGACTACAGTGTGGTGACTTAGCAAAAATGAGTAATAGCTGACTATGACAGACCAGTTCATTTTGGTAACTTTGTTACTGGTTATTTCCTACCTTGGTAAAACTTCCCTGTTCAAAGCCAGTATAATCACTGATCCCACAAAGCACCCATTATGGATATTGATTATGGATGTTGCACACATTCCCACCACCAGCTATTAGAACTCTCTGTTCCACCCAGCCTTTACTGCTATCAGTGATAACAAATACAGGCATTGGGAACTGCACAGGGGAGGGTTAGTGTGTGAGCCCCAAAAATTCCCAGCTACAGGACTGCCTCTCCTACTGAAATTACAGGCAGTTCAGAGCAAACATCATGGGGAAGAAAAACCCTAACACTCTTAATTGCAGACACCAGGGTATGGATAATCAGGTATGATTTCTTGCATATAGCAATTTTGGTAAATGTTCTCTGAAATCTGTTTAGTCCCACTATCATATTTAGAAAACTCAAGCCCTAAAACCTTAGATTAATTATTTTTAAATGTTCTCCTACAGCTTTTCAAATAGGGAAAGAAATGCATTAAAAAATGCAGTTGTACCACAAGTACAGTTTCACTCCAAAAAAGTTTCTCATGGGATTAAAATTCAATTGTGATACATGTATATCCTTGTATTTGGGACTGTGGCATTCTATCACCTTTCTTATTGTCTAACCTCCAACACTTATATGAGTAAAATATTTTCATAAATATAAACTGACAGTAGCATCTTTTTTTTTTTCTTTTTTTTTTTTTTTTTTCCCTTTCAAGGTGTTCTTTGCATCTGTACAATCAGGAGGCAGCAGTCAAATATACTTCATGACTCTTGGTCAAAATGTACTATTCAACTGGTAAAGCACATCAAAAAGAAGAAAATGAAAAATTCTCTGTAGGTAGCAGTGTAAAATTCTCAGAGGTAATAACACAAATTTGCACTTGTTATCTACAAAAATGTTGTCATTATAGACTTAGCAAAATTCATATTCTTTCAGCCTGGAAAGAATTGCATTTTCCTGTTGAAGTATTGCAAACATGTTTAGTTTGTCTTTCAAGGTATGTTGCAAATGAAGATTGTATTAGGAGACTTTAGTGAAGGATGTAGCCAATATAAGAAGCTCCTGTACTCTGAAAAATGGACAGTTTCATTTTCACAGGTGATGTAATGTTGGTATCTTGAACTGAAGTCACTTTTTATGGACATCAACAGCTATAGGTAGATACAAAAACACAGTTGGAATCTATTTTGAATTGAGCTTGGGCTTATTTTTCAGTTTAAGCAATCTGTGTCACCAAGATGAACTTGAATGACTTGTCCAAGCCTTGCAACAGTGAAAGGGTAAGGGTTAGTGGTAGGTCCCAGCACGGAGGAGAAGGCTTGAGGGATCCTCCCTCCTTGGACCTTGAAGGATCATCCCTGTGCTGAGTGGACAGGTGTGTTTCAGTTCAGAGTTGTAAAAATAGTTAACTCTGAACATGTGCCGCATCTGGGAGATTTTTACAAATGCAGTGGGGGAGAGATTCTGTGCTTCTCTCAGGGCTGGATTCCTGAGCCCATAGACACAGTTACTGTAGGATGTATTGTAAAAACAGTTCAAATAGTCTGTCAAAATTATAGATGCATAAAGCGTTATGAAACAGAACCTGTAACTTTTATTCACACTGGGGATCCACATTCATATGAATTGATTTAAAGGCACTACCCATGTATATAAATAAGGGCACAAGAGCAGGCACTTTCTTTTCTTCCTTCTTTCTCTTTCACATCGAGTCTTTATGTACTTGTATGTAAATATAATCTTTCCACAATGGATATTAAGATTAACAAATGTATTCTTAATATAGTTATGAAAATATCCAAAGAGTTAATCTATTATAAATAGAAAATATAAATAATTCCAGGTGCTTTCTATGCTAATTACATCTAAATAAAGCCATGTCTTCTAGTGTTATTGGTGCCAGTGTTTCTGCATAATCTGTTCTCAGGGGCTTATAAGTTGGCCATAAAACTATAGAGATATAATATATATATATATACACACTCTATATGTAATCATGTACTATGAATCAGTTGTAGGGTTTAATATAATCCTCATGTAGCTGATCTTTGGATGTGCTTTGAAAATGTAAAGCATCACATATAATACAAAAGAGCTCATTCCAGCCATGATACAGTAGGGATAATGCTGTGGGCAAAAGTGAAATCACTAGTTCCAGTGCTTGAAAATAGGTATTTTTTACTTGAAATATTTGATACTGAAAGGTGCAGGGAAAGTCTGTTGGAATATCTGGTCATCTACCTCAAGGATGATGATTCTCTGTTGATTAAGAGGGCAGAAATAGAGTTGTTGGAACTGGTAGCTGTGCTGTGCTGCCCAGTACGTCAGCTCAGGTGCTGGCAGTGATGCTGTGACTGACAGGTGCTCAGAACTGCTGTCCCTGCATTTGTCAGCAGGGAATCAAAGTAGGGGATAATCACCCTTCCCCCTGTTCCCTGTGCTGGCACCTCACTGCTGCAGCCTGCTCAGAGGTGCCTGCACTGTTGCTGTTATGTTTTTGGCTATATGGAGGACTGCACTTTCCAAAGTTAATAACCTAGCACTTTTCACAGTCAGTAGCTTATCTTAAAATGTATAGTGTTTTTTAATGAAGTATCTTCCTTTTAAATGTTTAACTAACAGAAAAATAAGCCTAAAGCCATACTAAAAAATACAGTTAAATACTCAAAGTGGTTCTTAATGTGTGTGATTAATTAGCTTGTGTGGAGACTTGAAACCTGAATGGAAACTGCTTGGGCAGAGCTGTGTGACAACAGGAGCTCTGTCTGGTTGTAGTAATGTTCCTGCTTTTTGCCAGGGCTAGGGCAAATGAGCAAAGCCTGGCTTTGTTCCCTGTGCTGCTGAACACTTGGACTCGTTGCATTCAATTCACAGAACAAGCAAATAACTTGAAAAAATAAACCAAAAAAACCTCCCCACCAACAAAACCAGACAAGCCCAAATCTGTAACAGAACCAGAGATCAAAGCTACAATTACTGGCAAAAAGTAAGTTGCAGACAATCAACTTACCAGCAACTTACTTGCTTTTGACTTAAAAGTCTAAGAGACTGTGAAGGAAGAAGGGCTTTCATTTTGCACACAGTAGTCATTGCAAAACTTGCAAAGTTGCTTGTGCTATAAGGAATCAGTGATCCAGGCTGCCCTGTAATTTATTTAAAGTGTGCATATCTCAGCAGCCTCTGCATTACAAAGGATGCCTGTGAATTTTTTTCCTCCCCTGTTCTAGTGTCAACAGGTAGGAGGCAGATACTTTCCGGATGCTAGAGACTAGTTAAAAAGAATTTACCAAGTAACAGTGAGAATTTATAACAATAATCCATATCAACACATTAAAGAAGCAAATGTGATCAAACTTGTTCAAGTTTACTGTAGCAGAAGATAGTGACGATAAGCTGACACACTGTGAAGAAGTTTAACTCCATGCTAAAAGGGAAACCGCCCCCCCCCCCACAAACAACCCCAAGTTCAAGAGAGGAAATATGCACTATTATATTTGGATTGTAATTATTCATTCTGTTTCCCTCTATTAGCTCTTTCTTCTTTCTAGCTACAATTCAAGGCAGTGAGTTGGATTTTCATCTTCTCTTTACCATTTAAAAAAAAAATTAAAAATTTTCCACGTGTAATTATGGAACGCATGAGGCACCTAGAGATGAATGCTTTTGAAGGATTTAGAAGTGGTATTACAGATAGCAATAGCAACTGGCTGCAACAAGGAGAAACCTGTGGCATTGTCTCTCTATCAAGAGATAGAATGGTTGAAGATGAGAAAGAGCACAGAGATGTTGAGAAGAGTAACAGAAGAAAGGGGAAGTGACTGAAGAGGAGGGAAAAGCTGAAGAAAATGAACGGGAGTAGCCAAAGGGGAGGGAGTGGATGTCTAGCACAGCATATTGCTGTAGGAGGAATACAAAAAGGTTAAAAGATGCTAAGGAGAAGAAAGCAGCCAAAGAAATGGAAAGGTATCTGAAGTGACTAGGGAGCACTGAATGAGTGAGTGTTTTGAATAACTGTTCACTCAAAGCAAAAGTACAAAGGCCAGAAGAAAAAAATCCAGTAACCAAGGTTATTCAGACATAATTTTAACTATACAAAATGTATATCAGATTTGTAATTTCATTTTGTGAGGTGTTTCACTAGCTATACCCCTTCACTAACTTTTAAAACCAAGGAGTGAACTGCTTAATGTGTTTTTCTAGTGATGTCACTTTGACAAAAAATGCTGCAGGGACAGAATGTTAAGGATCCATGTCATTAACCCTTTGGTACATGCAGTCTCCTAATGGCAGGTGGTGCTCATAAATGTTGCATTTGCCAGACAAGATTGTGCTAATGCTGCAGTAATGTAGAACTATGCATATGTGCCTGCTTTCATTTTAGGCATGGTGAACTCTCTTTCACAGCCTGAACCTTGGCACATGACTTTAAAACCTGGGAACCATGCAAGTTATGTACTGTACGCTATGTATTGTTCTCTAATGATGAAATTGTACAATTGAAACAGAAATAAAAATACTCTGAAAACCAGAACTAGTATCACGCTTGTAATGATTCTGTTATATTGACATTGGCTATTTTAAAAATCATAGAAACCTTTGTTATTGTTCTCCAAATCCAGTCACTGTCCTTAGGCAAACATCCATATCTGCTTGTAGGGACAAAATAAATATATATCCTTGTATGGGTAAAGGTGTTCAAGCGACAGTGTGAGAGTTCAGACTGGACAGAGTGCTCTTAAGGGTGACAACCAGTGCTGTGCTGTGTGTGCTGCTAATGAGCTTCACTGACCTTCTGTGTGTCTGTCCTTCACTTTACAAAAACACCCAGTGGGATGAGGGCAATGGAACTACAGCAAAATAAATGACAGCTCGCAGCCATTGATGCTACAAGAACTGGCTTTTGTGCACATTAGCCTGAGTGCCAGGTTAGCCCAAGTCACTTTTTCTCAGGTAAGCTCAAGCAGTCTTTATTGCCACTGCAATTGTTTCTCCAAAGATCACCATAAAAGCTGGCTTACAAGTTCAGTTCCATGTTTAAACAGCTGTATTTAAGTTAAATGAAGCATAAGCAAACCTGCAGTCTATAGAAAAGACTTCTATATATTTTAAACCTTGTGCAGTAAGTCAAAGTTCCTCACACCAAAAGTGTAAGAAATTTTCCCGCTGATAACCTACCACTTTTTAAAACTGCCTCTCAAAGTGCAGAGAGATGACTAAAGGGCAAGGGGATGTCAGCTGGGTAATCACCCAAAATGTTATTTTAGCATTACTTAACCGCTTCTGTTATTTTCTAAGATTTAACAAAACCATGTGGGAAATAAGGGTGAAATGCATCAGCAAAACTTTTCTATTTTTGTCCTGAAAACACTTTGTGGTGAACAACTTTTACAGTAAACTTTATGATCTTGCACACCAGCTTTTTTTTTTTTTCTTTAATCTAGAGCATTACCTCGTATTCTTTTGTGCCTTTCATTTCTCCAGCATATTTTAAATACAATATTTAATGGAATGTAATAACATCCTCCTATTCAGCATAGGTCATTCCTCACTGTCACTGCTATAAAGGCTAGCTACTGTTTTCTTAAGGTGTGTTGTATATAAAAACCGAGATATTTGACTGCTAATTGCCTCTGAGAATTTGAAACTATTGATTAACCAGAGGTGAACACAAGTGGTTTAGCACTCTTGGTTGTAGGCATATAAAAATCATACTTTCTTCAATGAGCTGTTTACACGCCCTGATGAAGCAGGCTCAGCATAACACAAAACCCTCAGTTCTTGTGATGTGATACAGCCATCTGCTGATGGCTCCTCTCCAATCATTGCTGATTCTCTGAGTGTTCCTCAGCTTTCAGTTTCTAATACAATCATATCAGTACCACTGTTTAGGCATGGTAGGGAAGTCACATGTAGATGGACTCGCAGACATAACCAGTCTTTAAAACATGTTGCTGACACGCTGTCAGCAAGAGATTTACCTTCGTTCCAGTTTTGAATTTGATATGTTAGCTGGACCTCTGCTGGTGAGAAAGAAGGCAGCAGGATCAGGTTCCTAAGAGAAGGAGCTATCTTGTATCTGAACCTGCAACGCACACAGATATATCCAGTATAAACTCTGCTATCAGCCCACATCAGTCCATTACCATTCCACAAAAGCTTGAGCTTCAATGAATGAAACCACAGTGACTCATAATAACAAAGTCTGGCAACAAGTGCACGTGTAACCTGTGTATAAATAAGTTTCTTCTGCAAGTTACATCATAAGCACAGACAAAAGTGGAGATAAGCTGGGAGCAGTCCACAGATTTCCTTATTATACCCACAGGTTATTTAAAAACTTTAAAAAGTGCACATCATAGTTCTCCAGGTAAGGCTTGTATATGATGTGAAATCACATCCTATTCAAGCTCATTGAAAAGGTTTTTGGGTCATGTTCATGTTTTCAAACTGTAAATGCCATTTTAGCAGTTCACACAAGTGTGTTTACAGGGGAAGAAAGACACCATGTGGAAGTTTTACCCAACACTTGGCATCAACATAAATGATTTGTTTTAAATTTTCTCACTAAGATATGCACTGTAACATAAAATACATAATCTCATATAATTCCTAGAGAATTCTAAAGGCCAGCAAAAGCTTGTACTTTATTCCCCTTTGTTTAGATTTTGGGTCTGTTTTAAATAGTTGCAGGCAACGGTTTTTCTAATTTCCCCATGGCAAATGGACCACAGTAAACAAGGGCAGTAGACTAAGAATACAACTGTGCTCAAGCTGGAAGAACTGCTCTGGCCCAGCACCTGAGCCAGCTCTGCCTAAGGTGCAGCTGCAGCTGGATTTCCAAAAACTATCTGGACCAGTGAACCAGTGACACTATAAAGACTGGAAGCTGCTGCTCTTCCTAGCCATTTTTTTTTTGCCCTCCCTCTCCTCACTCTGTCCTGCTGGAGTGGTTGGGGTGCACAGGGATCTCTGGAGAACATCTAGTCCAACCCCCCTGCTAAAGCAGGGTCACCCACAGCAGATTGCACAGGATCTTACCCAAACAGCTTTTGAGTATCTCCAGAGAAGGAGACTGCACAACCTCACTGGGCAGTCTGTTCCAGTGCTCTTCTGCCCTCAAAGAAAATTTTCCTCCTATTCAGATGGAATTTCCTGCGTATCAGTTTGTGCTTGTTACCCTTTGTCCTGTCACTGGGCACCATTTGTTCCCATTCTCTTGATACCTGTTTTTCAAATATTTGTGGGCGTTGATAAAATCCCCTCTCAGTCTTGTCATCTTTGGTTTCAACAGGCCCAACTCCCTCCACTTTTCCTTAGAAGAGGTGTTTCCTCCAATAGAAAAAAATGCAGGCGTTAATAAAATACCAAAGTTCTTGATCTCCATAAGTTTTCAGAGGACTACTTATTATCTCAATGAAAGTGTCCCGTGGAGGGGGTTTGGAACAAGATTGTCTTTAAGATTCCTTCCAACCCAAACCATTTTTTTGATTCTATGGTATGATAAAGAAGTTGATAGTTGCAGTGGGACAAGCATCAATAATAGTATGTCACACACATAGGAACCATTAAGAAGTACTTAGTAAGAATTTCTTCTGAAGATGGGAGCAAGAAACAAGACTCAGTAGACTGTTTAAATGGCAAGATGATTATGATTACCTCCATACTGCAACTTTGTAAAACAGGTATACAATATTAGAAGCAGGCACTAGACTCGCCCAACTAGGAACACATTGATGGTAAGGAAGAAGCAATGACGAGTGTTGTGCATCCACTTAAATGAAAACAGGAAGTGCAGCAGAACTCTCTGAGGGAGGCAGGGACTAAGGCGCTGCTCGCTGCTCAGGGCCTCTGTCCCACCGACGGGACGCTGGCGGCCACCTGCGCCCCCGAGCTCCCGGGCACGGCCACAATGCATCGACGAGGACGGGCTGGCAGCCAGCAAGGGAGCAACCCCCGGGGCCGCCCGCCGCCGCTACCCGGCCGCTCATCGCCGGCCACCCCGCGGCCGCCGCTCCCACCGCTTCTTCCCCGGGCCTCAGCTTCGTCCCTGCTCCCGACCGCAGCTGCCCCCCGGCTGGCGCTCTGCTCGGCTTCGCTTTGCTTTGCTTTGCTTTCTTTTCCTTTCCTGTCCTGTCCCCGTGTCCCCGCCTCCGCCCCGGCCGTTGGCNTACCGCTACGACGAGAAGCGCCTGAACCGCGGCTTCCTCTGCCTGGAGGGGCTGGAGCGGGCGGGGGGCACCGCTGCCACCGCCACCGCCACGGGCATCCCGCCCGACGGGCACCGCCCGCTCCAGCCCCTCCGCGGCGACAATAGGCACTACCTGCCGCTCTGGAACAACGAGGATCCCTATGGAGACGTGTGGGTGCCGGACAGGCCCCCGGTGCAGGTGGATGTGGACGGTAAGCCCGGAGGAGGCGGCTGTAGGGGTGCGGGAGGGACGCCCTGAGGGAGGGGGCGGTGCCTTTGTTGGCTGTTTGTTGGGCGACGGAGCTGGGGAAGGGTCGGGTTCTCTGCGGGGCGGCTGAGGGGGCTCAGCCTGGAGAAGAGGAGGCTCAGGGGGGACATTTTCTCTCTCTGCAATCACCTTGCGGCAGGAGTGTGTAGCCAGTTGAGGGTCGGGATCTTGTCCCAGGCAACCAGTGGCGGGGCAAGGACACACAGTCTTAAGGGAAGGTTTAGCTTGCACATTAGCCAGAATTTCTTCACAGAAGGCGTGATTAGACATTTGAACGAGCTGCCCAGGGAAGTGATGGAGTCACCGTCCCTGGAAGTGTTCTAAGGCAAGACTGGATGTGGCACTTGGTGCCCTGGCCTGGCTGGCAGGGTGGTGTTTGATCACAGGTTGGACTCGATGATTTTAGGGGTCTTTTCCAACTGAATTGATTCTGCGATAGCTTGTGCAGCTGGGCTGAGCTCCCTGGTACCCTCTAGCTGTGTTTGGCCCCACTGGGAATGTGCCACCTGCATCACAGTTCAGTGTTCCTGTGGGAAAAACCTCTTCCCCTGGGAGGATGGTGAGGCACTGGCACAGATTGCCCAGAGTTGCTGGTTTGTGGATGCTCCATCCCTGGGAGTATTGAAGACCAGTTTGGATGGGGCTCTGGGTAACCTGGTCTGGTGCAGTGTGTCGCTCCCACGGCAGAGTGTTGAAAGGAGAGGAGCCCTTTGAACCCAAACCTTTCTGTGATTCTTTGTTGCTTTGAGAGAGTTTTTAAAGCTGTACAAAACATTGACTGAAAACATGTAGCTGTGGTGCTTGTGCCCAATCTTGTGAGGTGTCAAAAGCATTTCAGAAAGGTGCAGTGGTAGTCTCGTGGCTGATCAGTGGGGCAGGATGGTCGCACTTAGAAGCTGCCACCCAAAATGTGATCACAGTGTTGAGGGGCTCAGGCCATTCCATGAAGCCTGATGAGGAGAGAGGTACAACAGGACTTCTGCACTGTTGTGATTCCCTTGTAAGCTGACACCTGTAATAGCCCTTCTGTCAGCTTATCTGACAACACTTCTGTGTCATTTAAGATGTGTCATCACTCTCAGTTAAAGAAAAAAACCAACAAAATTATGCTGTGTGCAGATAATTCACAACAGATTTTATTAGTGAATGATATCAGCAAATGACCCTTTAAAATGTTAGAAACATTAATAAAATATGTGTGACATCATGGCACTTTACTCCTGAAAACTTACATGTTCAATCATGAATGTTCTTTTTCGGTCTTTTCTTTTCCCCACCCCTTAACCTTAGTCTCCAAACTGACTAATCTTGGTCATCTGGAAATGACATGGAGAAGCAGAATGCATTTCCATCCACTTCTTGTGAGAATCCTTCACAAATCTAGACTAAGGTACTATGGAAAACCAGAGAAAAAAATGGATATGCCTTATCAGGTAAAGAGGGATAAATGCATAGGTTAACACTCAAACAAATTGCTGTAGGATATTTGAAAATAATTTTCCCTTATAGTTAGTACATAAATATTTTATTATTTTATAGCTATTTTGTATGGAAAATGCTGCCTTTATAAAAATGTATCACACTCTAGAGCAGGAAATGCTGAATTTTGTGATCATACGTGTACAAACTTTAGTGGATGTGTTTCAGTTACTGTACTTCGTTTGAGCTTTCTGTGAAGAAAAAGATACTTCGAGGTGTCGGTAGTTTAACAGCCTAAACATTGCTGGTCTCTATGCTTTGACAGCTGGAGTTAGTATGTCTTGTAAAAAAAAAAAAAAAAAAGGCAATATATCTAAATGATTTCTAGGCCCTGGTTCTTTCATTTGGTGGCTTTGAGATAGATTATTTTACTGTATAATTTTGAATGATTTTTCTAATATATTTAACTTGTGATATTTTTGTGTTGAACTTCTTGGAAAAGGAGTTGTGGTGGGTTAGTTAAAATTATTTTTTTTACTGCTCAGTGATCTGCTCAGTTTCAGATTTAGCATTTGCCTGGTTTAAAAACTAGGGATTTTTCCAGCTCTAGTATTCAGTACAAGTCCTGGAACATCCTCTATATCCATTTGTAACAGAGAAGTTGTTTATGAATCAAGCACCTGGTGCATTATCCAAAATAAATACACAGCAGAATGATAATAAATCAGATGACTGTATATTGTCTCTTTTTTCTTCAGGCTTACTTTGAAGTTGCTGATGGCTCAGGCATGATGTCAATGGTTTTGTGGAATTCTCTGTGTCCTGAATGGTATCACAGCATGAAGGTTGGCACAGTGCTCCTCCTGGCCAAGTACACCATCAAAGCCAGTTACCCATTTAAAACACACGCCACCCCAGGGGATTCACAGATGAAGAGATTTGCTACAATTGGTTAAGTATTGCAGAAAACTGTTTTGAATCAATGAAATACAGCTGTGCAAAGTAGTTCTCCATAGATATAAGTTAGAAAGTGGTCCACTGCTGAAACTAATTGATAAGGTATAAATCCTTAATTAGTACCTTTAAAGGTGTCTGGGCATCAGGGTTCTTGCTGTTCCCTGTTTATGTTGAATCATGTCTATAAAGTTTACTGCCACAATTAGTTAAAACCCATATTCAAAAAATAAAGAAATAAAAGAAGAATTCCTGATATCAAGAACTGAGGATATAAAATAGGCCTCTGGTAATGAATTTTAATCTGATTCTTCTTCCTGCTTAATCATACACATATCACTTGTACACTGCTCACACCTTTTCCCAGGTCATTGAAGGACATTACCACCTCATCTGACTTCAGATTTTAGTGTATACTTTCAAAGCCCACAGTATCTGCACAGCTCCACAGAATAAAAAGTTGCATTTATGACTTTTGTGTGCTGAAAGAGCATCACCATGGGAGTGTGTGTATGAAGAATATTCCTTGGCTACAAAAAAGCATTTTCTTACTTGCCAGTTGTTTAGTGTGGCAGATACTCAAAGGAGCTATACTACAAAAATACAACTCCTGCCATATAACAGTAATGGCCTTTTCAAACCGGATTTGATCAACTTTGGGGTTGTTTTCTCTCTTCCTTCACTCTATATTAACTCTTTCCCATTTTGTGCTTTTATATTCAGAACAAAATGACAGCCAACATTCATAAAATTGAAATAAGTTCTTGAAACAATATGCATGTTGGTGAAGGGTGATGTGTGTATAACTTATTGACAATGACAGTTTCCTAATGGACTTGCTACAGTGCACAAAAATAAGCAATGTTTTCACTGCCAGAAGCAATATCTTCCCTGACTGATAAATATTTGTATTAAAACCAGATCTCAGTGTCTGAAGTATTTGTGATGACTTGGCATGAGACAGAATTGTGAAGCCAGGCATGGGAGTTTGTGAGGGAATGTGATGACAATTTCAAGCCAACCCTGAAAACAATTACAATTGCCACAAAACCTTTCTATGCAAAGAAGACAGAATAAAACATGTAATCTGAGATGACTTTCTCTATGGGCTAATATCTCTTCATTTTCATGGTGTTATTCACTCTGCACTTCTGATTTCTTACAAGCATTATTGGGGTGGTAGTGGGAGCAAAGAGGTCAAAATGGCCAACTCAGCTACTGGGCTGTAAAGGGTAATAGCTGTGTAAGGGAAGAACTAGAAGTCACTCCATTAGAAAGTGCCATAATGCACAGATAAACTGAAAAAATATGTGCAGAATCTCAGTTCTTTGCACAAAGCTGAGAATTTTGTCTTAATATGAATTCACATAATCCCATGACGCATGGATGGATGGTATGACCATATGTCCTATAAGAAGAGAGTCACAAGAGAACAGAATATCCAGAAAAAATTCTAGAGCATTTGTAGCATGGATTTTGTGCAACTTCTATTGCATGAAGGAGGGTTTTTTTGTTGTTCAGATGAAGTGAAATTTATAACCTCACTAAGTATCTCTGTATATGCCCAATATGGGGCAATATTTCAGGTTTCAATTACAGTGAATCACTTAAGTAACAATTACTTTTTTCTTCATTTATTTTCAATTTGTAATTCCATCAAATCCCAACTTTCCAGTGTGCCCTTAGAACCATTCACCTGCAAATATCGTACCATACTGTACAATGTATCTGGAGAGTTATCCAGTCCCCAGCATTAAAGGGTTTCCAGATGGAGAGTCCTGCAAGGTGCTATGCTTCAGGCACATCCCCAGACTTCTGTGGAGTGAGCTCTGCATCACTTGGCCCCTGTTTGCAGCTGCAGCACTGTGGCACTTGCTGAGAGGTGCCATTTCACAGCTTGAAGTCTTTAGTTGGAACTTAGTACCAATGCCTTGAATTCCCCTGCCAGACAGTGTGCACATTTCAATATCACACATCACTGAATTTGTGTGGCACTGATGACAGCCTGGACTGACCTTAGCTCCTGACTCATTCCAGGATATAATCCCAACCTGGGTGTATGACTTCCATCTAATCTCAAAATAATGGAACAATTGAGAGATAATTTTGATGCATGGGAAGTTCTGTTTCAGGAATTTCCTCAGCAATACTGTCCTAAAAGACCATATGCAAAACCACAATTGTCCTCCAAATACTTTCCTAGAAAGCAGAAGCCTAGAGAATATCCCTAAGCAGAGAGTCTGACTTGGAGTAGAACACCTTCCTAATGTTGTGCTGCTAGGGTGAGGCATCAGATATAATTATGTAAACAGTTGTATGCATTATTTGTATCTACTTAATTACTTTTTTGCATGCATTATTTGAATAATCCCTTACTCAAACCCAAGGAACTTGTCTCAAACCCAGAATCTGTCTTCTATATTCCAGCAAGATTCGTCCTATTGTAAGACCACAGGGTACTGCCTTGTGTATTCTAGAAGCTGAAGCCATTCTTTCTGTATTTTTTAACCTGCTTGAAGAGCACCTTGCTTGCCCTAGTGCTCCACCACATTTGTAATTTAGCATCTAAACAGTTTGATTAATAAACTAAAATTTTCAGGTGCTATAGAATAGGCATGAGAAACCTTTTGTTTTCCACCATGGCCATGGTATATTTCTATCCTATTAATAATTACCTGAACCGGCACCAAATAGAGAAATTCTCATGTGCTAGTTCTGTTTTACTTTGTTGTCTGCACATCCGTTTCAGACCCTACTGACATTTGACAACAAAGCTACGGTAAAAATACTTTGTATCTAACCAGTATGGTTGGATTCGTTTCTGTTAAAAACTGTCTGGATTGGACTAGTTGGCTCATGTAGGCAGTTGGAAAGTTTAACATTACTGAGGTGATAAAATTGCTTTGTTGTACCTGAATTCCTTACTTTATTTTGATGAAAACTTGAACTCAGGAATTGGTTAATAATTTCACAGAAACTTTACCCTGGTTTCTTTATGGGTTGTTGTTATTTTCGTTACATTGTTATTAGAACAGTGATCATGATGATGATGATAATTTGTATTCATGCTATAAATGTTACTGACTTTTTTTTCTTTGTCAGAAATTAGCCTTAATGTTCGGGATCCTCCTACTGAAATAAGTATTATTCCAGAAGAAATGGTTAAACCAGAGTGGGGATTACCTGAAGTTAAATACAGGTTTATCACAAGGTAAAATAGAATTTTGTTGGTTATCAAGCTGGAATTTAAATTACACTGCCTTACAGTGAATATTAATTGGAAATGCTTTTTGCAGAGTTGCTAAGAAAGCTTACCAAGCTTACTTCTATTTTGGTTTTAGGTCCGAACTGGATGACTTACCGCACAATTATTCCTGTGATGTTATTGGTCTTGTGACGTTTGTAGGAAGGGCTGAGCGAGCCAGAAAAAGAGGTTTTTCTATAAATATGACTTTCAGAATTTATCAAATAGTTTTTCAATTTCTAAGTAAATGCTTATACATTTTTCTTAATGTTTGTTTCTATAGAACACAGTGAAGACTTCTGGCTCTATCGTTGGGCCCATGCCATTGATGGGACCTCAGACCAACCGTTCATCCTGGAATTGTTTGCAACTTCTCAGCCAGATGTGTTTGAGCACATTCATCCAAGTATTCATTTCTCTATAATACTTTTTAATAATTATTTATACTTATTAATAACTTTAATGAAATTATTAATTAACTAATATTATCAAGTTCATTGCAAATTTTTAATTCTGAGATTAGTTGCCACTGAATAAAATAATGCCTCGATTGCTCTCCTCAAGCAGAAGATAGTTGATCAGAAGTTAAAATTTAAGACTAAAAAATAGTTTAAGTATTTGAAACCCTTACAAATTGCAGTCTGTCAGTTAGCGTTAACAATTAGATGGACAGCTGGGCCTGGGGCTTCTCTGAACTTAAGAAGCACCTGGGCAACATCTCTTGCATCAGAGGCAATTAAAGGCTGCAACTGATCAAATCTCTTGCTCCTCTTGACCTGTAAATACCTGTTTTTTTCTGGACCTAAATAATTTAAGAGGATTGAGTGAAGAGAGAGATAAAAGTGGAAAAGCTTCATTTCTTTGAACCAGTGTTTTTTGCCCAAACAGCAGTCATCACCCAGCTGTGTTAGTTACCACACATGAGCTAAGAGTGATAAATTTCAAACTAGAGAATCCTTAATGAAGGATTTTAAAAGAGCTATAAATATTTTTTCTTGCCTTTTTTGTCTTCTCCTCCAAGTACTCATCCTTTTTTTAACACTGGTTGGTGTTGATATGCATTTTTTATATCATTTGATGCAGCACCAGCTGCACAGTCCTGCTAAGATTATGGCTGCATTCATCTTGGGTGTGCTGGGGAAATGGGAAAGAATGTTAGTATATCTCAGTGTTTAACTGAGATACTAACAGAAGAGCGAGTTTGATCTCTGTTTAGAAGTTTTGCAGTGGCATGTCATAAGTTCTCATGATTTTATACTTTTTATCCTTAAGAAACACAGCCATCTAATACCGGTATTTGTACTATTTTTTTCAATGATATCCTACCCGATGAAGTATGTTATGTTTTAGTTGTAATATCTATGCTAAAATTAAATTGAAGATTTAATTGTATGTTCATATGGTAGTTTATAATGGAGACTCAAAACATGCGTGAAACATGTGTAGGGTCAAGAAATATATTATCTTGTTAATAGAAGGACTTTATAAAATTAGTCCAGTGTGTGTCAGTCTTGCCATTCTAAAATCAACTCTCAGGAAGAAAAAACTGAAGGTTTTTTTTTTCTCCAGTGACGTACTTGGTGTGTACACAGATGAGAGTGATCCAGGGCCTCACTGAGAATCCTTCCAGGACAGTTTACCTTACGACTTCAAATGAAAGTCAAATATTCATTACAGGTAACTTAAACTAGTTCTAGTTTTATCAAGTTCTCATGTTACTTCTTTGTAAAGGGTATTTTCATTTTACAACAAAATTATCAGTGCAGACTATGAGACTATAATGAAACATCGTTGCAGAAAAGAAAAAGACGAATGGCATTCTTATGAGGCATTAAAATGGGTTTATTTTGTGAAAAGTATTTCTAGGTTAAGACATATATTTACTAGTTCTTTCAGGCTGTTAATCTTTTGATAGGGTAACAGTAGTGATTACCACTTACTTAAAACGTAAAAAAACAGTTGCAGCTTTCCTATTCTGGGTGCTTTTTTGCGAATTGTTTTGTTTTTTTCTGTTATTTAATGTCTAACTTTGGATGTCAAATGCAAGTGTAGTCAAGAAATTCAAGGTACTCATCTTGTAAAACACTCTTGACAGAAGACGTCTTTCGTACTCTCTAGCCAAGATTTTCTTAATTTGTTTTTCCTAGGTAGTGTTCAGGGGAGTTTCAAAATGAGAACAAATTTCACTGACCTCCTTTGTTTTTGATACTTGATTATTTTTGTTTTAAAAGGGTGGCACAAGGGTCAGCCATACACCAAGGATGCCAAAGTGAAAAACTTCATTCAGTGGACAAAATCACAAAGTGAAGCTGATCAAATAAGGAAAACTGTCATTGGTGGCTATTACCCTTTTCCACGACCTCCTGATAGCTTTGTGAAATACTGTAAAAACAATGAAGGTATCATACGTCAAATATCTGTAAGATTTATGGCCTTTTTCAGTCAGTCTTAGTCCAAGAAAAACTCCCTTTCCTGACTAAATGTTTCATAGGCTAAATCCTCACCTCACAGAAAATATCGCACCGTTAGCTGCAGGAGAACTGTAGAAGCTGACATGAGTTACACATATACCCAGAAATTTTACTGTGAATATTCTGCTAAATCAAAATTTAGAAGAGTTACTCTGAAGGGTGCATTGAACTGGAAATTAGACCTGAAACAGAAATGATGGTGTCTGATATTGCATACTAATGGGTGCATATGAGCTAAAAAAGTTTATTGTTTTAATTTTTTTTCATGTGATGTGGATAACAAAAAGGTTTAGAATTCTTTAAAAGCATGCATTTAAATCAATTTAATAGTAAGTAAAAAAAATAGTCTTGTGTTCAGGGATTTTGCTATTATATTTCTCTAAAACTTGATTCTGGGAATTTCTTTTTTGCAGTTGAATCAGTTTTGAAACCCATAGGTGAAATAGGGAAAGAGATTGAAGATCTGCACTACAGAGAACACAAGCGAATTGCTGTTCAGGGAATCATTGGTGCCATAAGATGCATCAGCTATAGCAGTGCAGCTGAAGAAGCCCCAGCAGGGGAGCTCATCCAGGTACTGTGTGTGAGAGCAAAGCACCTGTGATTGTCATCAGAACTGAGAATTTTGCATTTGAGTTTAGAACTTAATTACATTGTCTCTTAATCTGATTTTTGAGAGCAAAATTTTAAAAAGCAATGATTCAGTGCTTCTCTGAAAGTATTTTGGCAGTCCTTTGTAAAACTTGTAACTGTTTAAAAGTGACTAGTTTGACTGATAACGTGATGTAAATTGGAGTGTGGGAGACGCCACTGCTACAATGTGCTCACTTGTCACTTTCTAGACAGAATTTACCTTATTAACATGATTAGATAATTTCTGCTAGATGTAACGTGCCTGTTAGAAATTTGCAGGGTTTTGCGTTGGAAGAAATAGCTTTAAGTGCATTGAAAGTCTTAAACAATTAACTGTTGTTGCAGAAAGATACTTCTCAGTCTCTTGAAAGTTCTTCTGTGTCCAAAGAAGACTGCGTTGACATGGAAAAAAATGAAGAATTTGATTCTTTTCTGGGGCCACCCTGGACTCCTGGGGAACATCAGCACCAACCTCTGCTGTCAAAGGGGAGTTCAGTCAAGAGAAAGAAAAAACACAGAAGAGACGCAGAAGAGTAAGCTCTCCTCATAAATATGTGGTGGATCTTCTAAAAAGTGTTTTCAGAAATTAGGCCAGAGCCCAGGCTATAGGAAATACATGAGAGAGCTTTAAAAGCATATATAGTTGAATCTTTAGCCTCGGGTAATGACAATTATATTGTTCATGATAATGAAGGATTAATTAAAGTAGGTTTGCAGTGCTCTCTTCTGCATAATATTTTTACTACTTTGTTATTAAGGTCACAGATTTGAAATAAAAGTAGTTAATACTTGAACAAAATGTAGTTTAGTGACATAGCTGTGGAACAAACAACAGTTACAGTGGTGTGAGGAACTCAGATATCTTGACTAAAAATGCAGAATTAGGTATACTTGTTCCTTAATTTCAAACACACCTTATTTTTTATTTCTGGAGTGTACTGCATGTAGCTGTAACTTGCTGTCAGAAAGGAAAGTAGATGGTGGTCATGTGCTAACCAAAGGGCTCCAAATAACTTGTAATTTGTCTGATACAACTGTGTTAGATTCAGGAGTAAATTAACTGCTTGCATAAGATTACCCTTTGTTACAATATATGTGTAAAATCTAGTACACCCATACTCACTATTGAGAGCCTGGTGTATACATTGAGACATGGAAAGTTTCAAAAGTCAGGCCAGTCACACCTGGGGTTTTTTTGTAGGGGATTTCTCATACTATAAAGTGTATATTTTTCTTCTTTTCACATCTGTAAGTCATAATGTGTGAAGAGAGTGGATATTTAGAGTATTTTGAGGGGAAATGAAATAAAATATAATTAGGATTGAATGAAAATTTAGTATTAAGAAGACCTTGGTAAATAGAAGTCCTGTCTTGGCAGTGTTATAACAAACTTAGTAAATTCTCTTCCAGATGAAAACTTGCAACATTTGAGTGTCTTAGCTTAGTTCTGCCTGACAGAAAAAAAACATTAAAGTCCCTTGGTTTGTGAATTTCCATTTAAATAGATACTGAAAAATAATGTTGAATTTCCTACTTTAAGGGGAGGTACATCTGTTAGTCCTGAATCATCTTACCCTTATTTTACACGGACTGTAAGAAGAAAACTTGGGTAAGTGATACAAAATTAATTGTGTTGAATAATTGCAATAATCAAACAAAAATACTCCAAGTAAAAAATTTACAGAACAGGAATCTCTAAGGAAGTAAAATGTAAGAACAGATCAGGGTAGAGTTCAATGTTTTCTATTCACTCATCTGCACCAACTCTAAGTATATCTGAAACATAATTTTGAGTGTGTTATTAAACATCTTATATTGCTGCTACTACTGCTAAGAGAATATATAATAACAGAGGTTCATCATGGTAATTAATGGATTTTCTGGTGGTGGCTGAGCTGTACATTTTCCCTGATGTTACAGAGGTGTTAGTATAGTTGTCCCTGGGAAGCCATTCCCCTGGCTTCTATCACTCCCCAGCACTCAGTTGTTACATAACTCACTTTGGATCCAGAGAAGGTGGAGATTTTTTTGAAGTCCAGATAGGAATTTCAAATCTACAGCCTTGTCAAAGCTGGAACCTACTGAAATAACTACAAAAGTGAAATTATTAAGAAAACTGAATGAGTGCTTTTATTTATTAACCAGGGCCTACAAGCTACTTTCCTTTGTGCATTTTGTTTAAGGGCCATAAATTGTTGTCACTTGTTACAGATAGAACATGAGCAACTTGAATGTTTGACCTCATTGATGTCAGTAATTCAGGATGTTAGTGTATTTTGGCAGTGATCTGGATTTGTATCATGACTACATATAAGGCTCAGTTGCCTTTTTGGTTTCCTTTATCATCTTTTCCTTTCCCCACCTAAACCCAAGAATCATGGTTCTAGGAATAGGGCAGCAGTGGTAATGAGGGAGCTGATCAAAGCTGGTGACCGTTCTGCCAGTATTGCTCCCCTACAAGCATGCCTGTTTTCTTGAAACACACTGACTGGAAGCTAATTTTCAACAGTTTTTTCTGTGGGATAAATGAGGCTCTTTTGAAGCCATATGTCTGTAGTTTCCTAGTCCTTTTGGTAGAAACTGCATTTTCTAGGAGAAATAGTTACCTGGCTTTGCAGCTGGTTCATTAAAAGCATCATCTGGCTTTAAGGTCACAGTTCTGCAGGTGGTGCAGGAGTTTGCAGGTACTTGTGCAAATCCGTAGGAAAATCACCAGGTTTTCCTTACTGTAAGGAATCCTATTTTCTTTTGCTTGCCGAGAAATGTTCCACTTTTTCCTGGATGGGGGGAAGGATGGGAAGAATGTCTTCTCCACATTTCTTATAGGTGAAGCCAGAAGTTAAGGCATGTTTACTTTGTTCTCTGCTTTTCTCAATCTGCTACTCTCCTCGCTACCTGTGTGTCCACTCTATGCCATTAGTGCTAGAACCCCAGCTAAAGGAGGAGAAAGTCTGTGTTGGATTATGGAAAGCTGTTTCACTCTATATAATTCAAAGGTAACTCGTGTATTTCTGTAACTAACTATAGAATTGTGCTGAATTCTCCAAATTTCCAAAAAAAAAATAGAAACTTAGCTGACATACTTTAAAATTGTGTTGTTTTCTGTTCCTTAGATGTAGCAGAATGTCAGCTCTCACTGAAAATACTTTACTATGTTGATGAAATAATAATGGTAGTTTTAACAAACCACATATTTCACAGAATATTCTGAGTTGGAAGGGGCCCACAAGCATTGTTGAGTCCAATAGTAGAGATATGTTTTAAAGTATATATTCTAATTTAAACTGTTCTGCATCAAGTTTTTTGTATGTTATTTTCAGCATATGATTGCATTTTTTGGTTTTTCAAGCAGTAAGAGCTTATTTTGAGGTTTTTTATTGACAGCTACAGTTACTGCATTTCTGATGATTTTAAAAATCATACCTGATTTTTAAAGAAAGAACAAAGAAACTGGGCAATTTAGTATTACTGTTGACATTTATATCCTTGCTAGTAAAGATCTTCCATGTGGTACTTCTAGACATTTAATTTATTCCAAAGTAATTTAATTTATAGAGAATGAAGTCATTGTGAAAGAGGAAAGATCAGAAGTTTCAGAAAGGATTTTTATTTTTATGTGGAAGTGAAAAAACCACAGTAGTTTTCGTGGAATTTTAATCTTTGTAAATTTAGCATGTTACCATGGAATTGCTGCACTACATGTTCCCACTCCATACTGCTTGAAATGAACTTGTTTGCATGCTTCTACCCTTGCAGTTTCGCTTCTGTGTTTTTTTGTCATGTAGACCCTTTTGTCCTTTTTCCTTCCCATGGAAGTGACAGCTAGGGAATGAGCACTCTATAATATAGGGAAATTCATCTTGAGGTTTGTATGACCGAAAGTTTCACAGCATGTGATGTCTCCTTCACATCTTTTTTTCACATAAATCAGAATTTGTCAGGGAGAAATTAGTAGATACCAAAAATCAATTTGTTTAGACTTGTTGAGTTACCATAAAAGGCTGTTTGGTCTCTCTGTTACTTGCTGTGGTAGATGTGTTTACCACAATGGTGTCAGAACACTTAGTTCATTTCAAACCAGTCCATAAAATAAGTTTTAGCAGTCTTACCAGTGAGCGGGATGTTTTGCTGTGTTGTTTCAAGGCACTTTACTTCCTTGCATTGTTTGGGCATAGCTGCGAGTTGTAACTATTTGTTTCTTAATTTCATTTTTCACATTTAGTCGCAGTGCTTAGAAAATAGGTGTGAAGGGACATACTTATTTTTCCAATAGCTTCTGAAAATACTGATCCGCCATATATTTTGATTGATGTTATTTTCAATGACAATACTTTAAAATGAAATGACTGACAAGTTGAATATCAATGTATCTGAGAGCGAAGTGGGCGTCTCTGAAAGGCAGGAGCCTGCAGAGTGCAGGCTGCAAACAGCAAATCTGGCAGGGCACAAGTTCTCCTAAAGCTGGCATGGGAAAAATAGGCTGTGGGTGTTTTGCTGTACACCAGCAGGAGCACATTGCAGTAAGTGGAAGGATTTGGGTGGCCTCAGGTGCATCTCAGACACAGTGGCTCACAAAGGAGTTCATGGCCAGTGTGTAGAGACAAGCAGTTTCCCTTACAAGCCTGGCTCAAGTCAGGCTGTTCACATATCCAGGACAAAGCAGGCCTGGAGGAATAACGTGTTGGGCAGGTAGAAATTATCCCAGATAAAGATATATGAAAGAAGTAGGGGAAAATCATGACAGGTTTTTTTCATATTTTCCTGAGGCTCTTCTTGCTTTAAATCAGAGCCTATTCAATTCCAAAACTAGACAATTTTAAGAGAATAAAAAACATTATATCTCCTTTCCATGATACCCACTTGTCAGCAATATGACTTGGTTTAATCCTGTGCAGTAATGAGGAGAGAAGTTGGCGTGTATCTAACTTGACACATTTATTTCTGAGCAAGCTTTTCTTAACACTGTCCTGGGGTTTCATTTTATATTTGACAGGTCTAAATCTCAAAAGTGAAAATTAATTTTCTGGGCAATAATTGCACAGGTTGTACTGCATAAGTGGGGATTGTTTTGTGCTTAGATTTGGACATCACAAGGAGGTTACTTAAGTGATGATATAGCCATGATGGGAGTGCATTTCACAAAATGTACTTTCATACTCAAACCCACTGTGTATTTCCTTTTTTCACTAGATGCTATTTTAGATATTTTCCATTTGTTATGAAATATTGGCATGAGATTTTCAAGCTACATCCTAATATGAAATAGAAAAAGAATATTTAAAAACCTGCAAATCCTTATGAAATACAGTATGGTCCACCAAACAGCATGTTCATCTTTGATTCTTTTTTACTGTCTGTATCTTATAGTTATTATTAACTACTTTGATAGTCTGGAATTTTAGTGGTACCTTAACAAAGTCTTACCTGTTGCAGTTGTTTGCGATCCAAGATAATCAAGATAGTCCTTTCCATAAGTTTTTTCAGACATCATGGTGATTTTTATTCTAATAAGAGGGGTGGATCAAAGAAGAGAAGAATAAATGGGCCTGAGAGCTTATGTTACAGTGTTTGCTTGCAGAGTGGCTCTTATGTTTTTCTCCTGCATAATACCCTAGGTAATTTATTAGAGATGGGTAAAGAATAGTTAATTCAAAATTTTATGATTAAAAAAAGAAAGTGTTAACAAATACCTAGTTTGGTTCATTGAACTGATCGTTACAACAGGATAGTATGTCCACAGGAAAATAGGGATTTGGCATTTCTATCATTTTGGATTCCGAAGTGGTGACGTGGCTCCATTCATACTGTGTTTCTGGGTGCTGAAGGATGACAGGACAGTGCAGCCGCATGCTGGGCACCAGGAGTTTGCGATCGAGTCACTCACTGTTGGTCACTTGTGATGTTTGGCCGTGTCACACGTGGTATTTCCTCCTTCCTCCCGTAGAGGGCAGCAGACACCGGGTTCTGAGTGTAAAACCTTTCCCCGTCCGTTTCCCAAAGCCAGGAATCAGGCAGGGCTGTGAGCTCTGCTGAGCTGATTTCCTGAGCACAGGCGGTCTCGTGTCAAGCTGCTGTGTACAACTCTCACGATAAGGAATCAGCTCTTTCACTCGAGCTCGTATCATTTATCACTAGAAGTCTGTCTTTTGCTGCATAGAGTTCGAAGTTAATTAGGTTTAGGATTAATAAATATATATATGCATACACACTGTAACTTTCTTTTATAGCTTAGATGATTATCAACATGGACATTCTGTGCAAGATAAAAATGGCCAGGCTGTGTCAGACAGTTTGCAGTACTGCACAGGTACGTTGCAAATAGTTGTTACATTAACCTTAGAAGGCTTAAGAGTACTCCTTTTCTGGAGGTCCAAACCAGGCAACAAAGATATCCTTATGACCTTTGCTAAGACAGTTCCTCTGCACATCTGGCTGCATCAGCCTCTGGGGAACCACTGTAGCAATGTATCATCAATGTCATTTTACTCAATGTTCCCTGCTGTGTTCCAAGGGATGGCTGAAAGGACAGCATTGAATTCCCCATTATGGGCAAGAATTCTCAGTGTATCTTTATACTTTATGTTTTAAGTTAGTTTAGTATCTCAGAACCACTTCATAGTATAAGACCTCACATTTTCTCTTGGTTCTGTTAAATTCTGCCATGTCTTCATAAATGAAATATTCTAATGAAAATTATTTTGTATATAACAGAGGAGTGATACAATTATATAAGCATATAAGCAACTAAATGTTTTCTGTGCTTATAATAGATCAAGGAAGAGTGAGTAATATACCTGAAACCGAAGAGACTGGAAGAACTTGTGATTCCTGGCAGAGTGACCTGTGGATGCAAGTGAAAGACAAGTTAATGAATTATTTTCATCACAGCAAAATTTTCCCAGAAAGTATCCCATGTAAATTTGATTATGTGCACAAAGACTTACTTATGCAACAGTACAACCTTCATCCAGCAGTGCACCAGCCAATAGAAGCCAGGACAGATAAAAACATCAATGAGTTTAAAAGTGCTAATGGCCTTGGGTATTATGAAGTGACAGTTCTGGGTAAGTAGCTTGCCTTGTAAAAAAGGTTACGCAAGAGCAGAATACGTTCATCAGAAACTGAATGGATTTCTCTAAAGGAATAACTTGATTCTGAGTATTTTCTGAGGTCTGAAAAGTTATTGAAATTTTAGATTTTTGTGAGAGTCCTCATTTAGGGTAATTTTTATTATCATTAAACATACCTTTCAATGAAATGCCTGAATATCTTGTTTCTAGTATCACTTTACATACAATTTCAGGTTTTGGTGTAATCTTATGAGAGTTATTTGAGGAATGTGTGTAGTCCTTAAACTGTTGATTATTTCAGTTAGAAGTAGGTCCTGTTCACTATTTCAACCCAACATAATCAGGCAAATTATTCAGTTGCACTTAACTGACTTTCTGCTGGAGAGGTGTTTATCAGAAATAAGTTAGTGTTCCTAAAAGAAAAAACTCAACTATAAATGCTTCTTTTCAGCATTATTCTTACTGAGTTGTTTTTTTCATATTGTTGCTCCTAAAGTGCCTTCTTTCTGTGGTGGAAAATGAAAGACTGTATTTTAGCCATGCTCATTAACTGCTCCATGCTGCTTCTAGTTAACATGAAGTCTCAGTTAATTGATTTTTATTTATTAAAATATAAATATGCAAGTTGATATGTATCTGTTTGCTAGCTTTATTGAGAATTATTAAGTTTGATTTTGTTTTCCCATTAAAAGGAGATGGAAATTGCCTTGCTTAACAATGCTCATGTTAAGTTCCCATAATTCAAAAGTTGTCATTGTTTGCTAAGGGACATTTGCAGAGAAGGTGTTTGAATATTTGAAATTGTTAGAGTTCTGGGACTGACAAGGATATTGAAGATGAAAGTAGCACTGCATCGCACACTTTACTGGTTGTAAAGTTAATTTCTCTGCCTTTGCAGATAAAGTTAAAAGGAGGGTGAAATGGCTTCTGAGGTTTAATGTTTTCTGAACTGTCAGCATTGTTAGCCTTCAACCATAGTGTTCATAACATCATATTAATTTGAATGTCTTGTGTGTAATCCTATATAGAAACATATATATAGACATTAGTTATTAACTAATGGACAAAGAATATGTAAATAAAAATCAGTGCAGTTGTTTGTTTAAAAAAAAGAGAAGTGGTGCACAAAGTTACCAGTGGGCTGAATATGAAGTTTTCTGCTAACATAAAATACTTTTCTTAAACAGGTATAAACCATGACATAGCAATAGATGTTGCTTTTCTTCCTCTGTTTTGCCCCGACAAGCCCCATTTATTTCAACTGGAAGACATTCAGAATGATACATTACTGTCTTGTATGAGTTGTATCTCTGCATGCCAGCAGAAGGCCACCAGCAGTGGGAGACTTTGTGACACGTTTCCTCTTTCAGGTGAGACTGCCTTTCACTGATGTTACTCATTTATCATTTCTTGGTTTATCTTGGTTTATCTTTCAGTGCAAGAGTTAATCCTCTCTAGAAATCTCTGGTGTAGGTCAGACTTTGTTCACCTCTTCAGTGAAAGAGGTGTGAATTCTATTTCACAGCCTTTAGGAAATTGCTGTAATACTGAACTTTCAAGGCTGTTTTTGCTGGAGCTGTTCTCATCCTCTGGAGACAGTATTTTAATATCCAAACTACAAACTCATACCTAATTCTGATGCTGTCGTTTCTAGTGATGGAAATTATGAATAAAATTTTTCACGGAAAGAAGGTTGAACCATCTACACATTATTGTATGGAAAACATTATCAATTCTGTACCCCTTTTTATTGTGTACAGAGTATACAGCAAATGCCTTTTAAAACCACCTTTCCTTAACTTCTAGATGAAATTATAAAAGCAGCAAAGGAGCTCGATGGCAAACATGTTATCTGCATCTTGGACATCTGTCACTTGGGTGATGATAAGGTGGAAGTCTTTCTGAGCAAAATCTACGAGACAGTGGAATCAGGTGTGCTGAATCCAGTGTAATTTCATAATTTAATTTTCAAATGTATAATATTCAAAAAGAGGGAAATAAAACTGATATAACTTGAATACACCCTCTACACATTGCACTTTTCTAGAGCTAGCAGACACAATATAAAATCTTGATTTTTAGGGCAGTTGTATGGTCATCTGTGTAATTGGGAAGGATAATTGTTACCTTTATTTTTCAGTCATAGATTAGACAATGTCTTGGTTGCTGGTATTCAAGAAGGATGAACAGGCAGTACAGTGAGCTGATCATTTGGCAGGATACCAAGAAGTAAAAGTGATTGTCAGCTGTCTTTCTTTGTCTGTACACAAACATATATAGGAAATGTATATATCTGAGTTAGAACTGAAAAGAGAGGCAAGATTTCCTAGTATTTAAGACAATGTTTGCAAAATAATTAATGGGCTGTGATAAAAATTTAGGCTGGAAGATAGAATAATCTTGAGGATTAGAATTTTGATGTTCTTTAATGATCTTTTTTTAGTTTAGGCTACCAGAGGCAGCCTAACTGCTCTTTAGGCTTGAAGCTTACTGTTAAATGTATTAAATACCATGGTGCCTTTAGTACCATGATCCAGGAGACCACTTTCAGTTCTTTTCACCTGAGCAAGGTCAGGTGCTCTGTTTTTGTATGTCAGCTTTTGTACGTAGAGTGTTAGACAGTGAGTATAGCATCCAAATGTTTTTAACATATTTTATTCATTAATAAGAGTAATGAAATATTTTTTAAAATAATTTTTAACTGGAACTTGCTTCTACCTTTGGAAGAGAAAAACTGTTTTTAAGAAGTGCTAATTATGGCAGGGTATTCAGTTTGCCACATAATTTTTAGGTGTGTTCTGAGTACGTAAAGATGTTCAGCAACTATGAGAAGCTGCTACTTCCTCAAAAGCAAAAGACTGGAAAATTCTGTCAGCTTTTTGCCTGTACTAAGGAGCAACTGGCTCCTGATGATCCAGAATCAAGTAGCACATTTTTCTCCCATGTTAAACACCCTCAAATCACTTAAAGAACTGGATTCTTACAAAATTGTTTTCAAGCAGGAGTTCATTGCAATTTGACTACTTGTCCATTTGAAATGCTGCTCTCAATTCAATTCTTTGAGAAGAAAGAATTACAGAGATTTGCCATGTAAATCATACCATTATTGACCAAAGCCCACAGACTTAATTTATAGGAATAGATATATTCTTAGGCACAGTGTAGCAGCCTGTAGGTCATTGGGGATTACCTCTTTCACCTAGTAGCTCACTTACCTGCCCTGGGGGCCATGGACTTTGTCATCAAGTACTTAAAGTCTGTGCCCTGTCTTCAGTTAATGGTAATTTGACAGAGGAATGTAATTGATTTTGTTACATACAAGTTCACAGGCAACTTCAGATAAATAGTAATGAAATTATTAAAATTATTGTGTCTTTCTAGTGTAGTTTACAGTTTAAAAATATATTAAGGAGAAAAGTTTAACTTAAATTGCACTGGAATGGAAAGTCAATTAAATGTGACTGTATTGTATCTGTTTATTTGATATGAATCGGAAGTATTAGCTCTGGAGCAATGTTTGTCAACTCATGCCTTTCAGAGTACCCACAGAAGGCAAAATGAAAAGATACCAACCCCAGAAGAGTAGGGTGTTGCTTGCAGTGTTATTTGTGTCATTGTGCTGCTTATGGGGATGTGAATGTGAGAGGCCATTGCTCTGGAGCAAGAGCACAGCACTTCATGTTCCAAATTGAGTTGTGCTGACTGTGTCAGCCAATGTTTTTTATTTACATATACTTCAGTTCGAAGTCTAATTTTAATGAAACTGTTCTTTCTCAAGGCAATTTTTAAAGGCGTTGTCTTTGTCCAAAAGGACTGATGTGGCTGACATTGTCACAGAGCCACATTGGTGAGATGGTTCAGCCACCTCCCTCCATCTCATGCCATAGAAATGCAGCCAAAAGCTGTTTGTGGCATTGCACTGCTTAGTACACTTTAAACATAAAGCATTAATCATTTCAACCTATATGTTAGAACTTCCTAACTATAAAAGAAATATCAGAATTATGGAGAATATAGATAATGTCTTTAAAGCGTTAAAGGATATAATTTGATTTTACTCAAGTGTATGAAATCTTTCATGGCACAAGCTGGGAAGGGGAGATACTTACTCTTGCAGAATGGGGTGCCAGTCTTGGAAGCACAGGCTTTCTGTATGCAACTGGTGAATATCCAATGCCTGTAGTAGACTTGGAATTTTACTACTGGGGATCAATCTGTAGAGTCACCATACTGCTAAATAACACTGAACTTAATATGTGCAGTTCAGTGGCTGAAGTGCTGCAGTGTTACTGTGATTCTACCATTCTGCCTGCCACCCTCTTCCCTGCCAATCCAGCGCTGTCAGACTGGAGCAAAGGTGCTCTCTGCAAAGAAACCACTTGTTGTTTTACTTCATTTGGTGTTTACTAACACAAGTGTAAAACCAATGTATTTATATCTAGAGTCTGCCAAAACATGTTAGTTTTGCTGTGTTAAGCTAAGATTGTAATTACTCTTACAAAATGTCATGGGGATTGCATTTTTTGCTGCTGTGTATTGCTACTGCTGAGTGTAAAATACTACCAGAGTACATTTCTTTACTGTGGAAGGTGTACCTGACCAAAGAATTGTACTTTAAAACCTTACATCTGCATGTTTCTTGTGTTTTCAGCATTAATTTTAAAGAATGGAGGAAGGTAGCATGTGTAGTTAGTGGTACTTTTGAGTGCATAAAAGTTGCTAAGTCATAGATAAGAAATGTAATATTAATTTTGAATTAATGTGATGTAGAAGTTGTGCCACACTGAAAAGCAAAGAATATAAATAAATTAATTCATGTATGTAAACGTCTTGGATTGTTTCTTTCCATTTCTTTCCTTTTTACTTCCTGTAAGTTGTTTCGATTTTTCCAAGACTCTTCTCTACAGTCATGTTTACTCTTTTCAAGTAACTTTAAAGGAGAACTATGCTGAGCTCCTGTCAAGATCTGTGCAGCTTCTCTTGGCTTTCAGCAGTGTGCAGCATGAGTTTTGTAGAAAAAGAGGAAAAAGGAGGGTCTGTTTTCCCTTCCCCCACCTCCATGCTCCAGGACTGGGGCTGAGCCCCAGGCTGGGCAAAGCAGGGTAGGAGCTGACAATCCTTGGCTGATTGTCAGCTGAATGGGCTGGGAATGCCACGGCTGTGTGTGCTCTGGACACACTGGCATCACAGCCCTTCCTGGGTTGTCTCTGTAATCCTGCAGGAAGGGAAAGAGCTTGGAGAAGATCTGCTCTGCACTAGGGACAAAGCTCTCAGCTGCTTCCCCAACGCAGGCTGGGTGTTACATTTCCTCAAGAGGAAGGAACTCTGTTCAGCAGCTGAATCAGCTCTGGGCTCTGCAAACTGCACCTCTGTCACCCAAGGAAATACATCTGCCAAAGCCAGTGTTACTGACATCCACAATTCCTCATGGACTACCCAGCTGATGTGTCTGTCCACAGCTCTGGAAGTTGCATGACTAAAATGAACACTACATAGCTCAAGCACATCAAGAGGAGTTGCTATACAGCTTTGGCACTTGTATGAGCACGACAGCATCCTGAACTGTCTGGCAGTGAACTATTTAGGAGTGCCTGAGCAGTCTGGGCAGGGGAAAGCTGCATGTGGGAAAGGGTTTGAGGAGCAGTCAGCAGGGCTCTGCATCCCTGCAGTGCTACCAGGCACTTGAACCATGTTAGGTAGAGAAATGAGGCCAAAGGAAGAGTCTGGCTTGGCAGGCAGTTAACAATAAAGGCTGTTTTGTCTGTGCTGTAATCTGTGGCCACTATCTGGGTGAGTACTGAAGTCTTTCATTTGTCCCGGGCGTGCCCTTTCTCTGCCCTCCAGCCCTCACCCCACTGAGAATGGGCAGTGAACCGCAGCTTCCGACAGGGCTGAGGGCCAGAAAGCAACGCCTCAACCCAGTCCTGATTGACCAGGGCCAATACACTGGAAGGGGGTCTGACAACACTACAGGCTAAAGGAAGATGAACTGCACACTCAAGACCATAGGGGAAAAGTCAGATTGTGCTGCTGCGAAGCTTGGTGTAGTCAATTTTTGTTTTGTTTTAGTCTTTTCAAAAAAGATTATCTCTAACCAGAGCAAATTAACAAGCAAATACATTTAGACAAACAGGCAGGAGAAAAATCAGATAAAGTGGATGTCTTCAGGTGGGCAGGGCTTTATTAATCCTGCAGCATGTAATAATTGAAAATTACCTGGAATGTTGGCAGTTTTCTTTGAGGTCTGTAGAAAACAGAAGTCTAAAATCTAAAGGACAAGTCTGTCTTCAGAAAGGAAGCATCCAAGAAATTACTGGTTCATTTGTCCAACTTTTATCCCTAAAGTGACTCTGGAACAATATTTTTTTTTCTTGCATTTTTTTCTTCTTTGCATTTTCACTACCATCAAAGACAACTTGTGCCAAACTAGTCTAGTTTCCCTTTTTGATAGGCCTAACATATGAGGCAACATCCTCCTAATCAGCTTGAGGAAATACAAGTTTGAAAAACAAAACCCAAGTCCTTAAGAACACTTGATCACCCATCAGGACAGCAAATGTTGTTGCTTTGCAGAAATCTGTCAGGGTAACAGCTTTATTCAGCATTTGAAACCATTTGATCATCTGGAAGATGACCCTCTGTGGATTGTACCCGAGGAGGTATAATCCTAGAAGGATGTCCAAGGACACAATTAATGAGCATAAAAATTACAGCAGTTTTCCAAAGCAACTCAAGTGACAAAAATGCAGTCCAATAAAATCATCAAAAGCATTCTCCTTAGGAAGAAGAAAGGCAATTCTGGAGTGAGGAGGGGCTGACAGGGCAGCAGTGTTACTGAAAAGATCAGAAATCATAGAAAGCCACGAACCTCAGTTCGTGCACCTCCACAGCAAGCTGTTGTCACAGAAAGTAGCATCTGGATCAAGATGGGGAAGAGAGGACTGACAGCCAAAAAAAGTAATTGTTTTGGTGGTTTGGGGATGATGCAGTTTGGCTTCGAGGGCAACACTCTAGAAAAAAAACAGTCGGACAATAAATTATTTACAAGACTTAACAATACAAGACTTAAAGATTCAAGCTTTCCCCCCACCCCCCCCCAAAACAGCAGGGACAGAGTTTGGCAGCGTGATCAAAGTGCAAATAATATTCTGGTGAGAGGAGGACAGAAGAAAAGGCAACAGTTTACAGTAAAAATCAGCAGGTCAGTTTGTGGCGGGGGCGGGGGGTGGTTTGAATTAAGGAGAAAACAGCAGTGAGACAAAATGTTTGGGTGACTTTCTAGCAGAGTTTTTTTACAAGTTTGACAGATCACCAAAAGCACTCTGTGTTGGCACCACTCAGCAGAAGAAAACATGGCAGGGGGCCGCCCTGACAACTCATTCAGCCCCACCCAGGCTTTAATAAATGGATAATCAATATAATTTTTCATATAGCCCATAAACAAAAGAATTACTGTTACACACCTAATAAAATAGCCCAGCATTCCCAAGGATTTAGAAATAGGATTTTTACTCCAAGCTCAAACACAGTCCTTGAAATCTCACATACAGAAAGGCAAATGCCATTCTCTCTCTGCCTGGTATGTTGGTAGCATTTCTACCTTTTATACCTCCTAGTTAAACAAGTCACAAAATGTACACAAGAAAAGCGCTATGAAAGTCAGCTGTGGAAAAATGTCAAATAATGGCTCAGTCTTTGTACCTGCCGATGTAGGCAGTGTTTTCCACAGCTGCATATTCTCCTAGAACATGACGTGGTGTGACATTAAAACTAAATAGCCATACCCTGAATAGCTTTCCCTGTAGCTGATTTTGACATTTGAAGGACCAAGCAGTTTCACACCTTTTAAGAGTACCTTGCTGGCATTTTAGAAGTTTCCACACTGACATTTTGTATGAAGAATGGAAACTAGTGAGACTAAAAGGCTTTGAAGTACAGGAGGGAGAAAGGCTCCAACAGGCAAAACAAGCTAATTTTGGTGCTCTCTGCCATTTAAAAGAAAATCAGTTCAATTGCTACAACTAAGCAGGTAAAGAAGCAGCAATTACATAACTAAGTGTCTTAAATAGCTCAGAGCTCAGTTCTGATGTTTCAGGGCAGAGAACTTGGAGACAGAAATTGCTGATACCAGTTTTAGTAGAGCACTAAGGACTCATTGCTCAACTTATTTTTTCCCACCATGGAGCACACATTTAGTTGGGTTTGGGTTTGTTTTTTGGGTTTTTTTCTTTCAGCACAGAAGGTGTAGGGGAGTTCTACCTTTAAAGCATTAGTTTAACTCCTGGCTCAAGTTGCCCCTAACATTTGATCTAGCTTTGCAGATTTTGCCTGAGATTCCAAAAAGTGACAGTTGCCTAAGCTTAATAAAACATCTTTCTTGCTAAGCTTTTAATCTCATTGTGCACTTAGACAAATAAACTATTTTATTTAGCTGTTTGAACCAAATTGAATAGAGGAAAACCACAGTAACAGTATAACTTATATATAATACATATAATGAGCCAAGAACATGATTACTGGAAGCCTTGGTTAACTGGAAAGTTATCTTTTTGTAGCTGCTTTGTGAAAGAGTCATCAAAATAATTGCAATATTTTAGCAAAAGCCAAAGAAGAAACAGACTATTTTACTGGAATACACTGGCTGGTTTTCAGCTCTGTGGTGACAGCAGCAATTTTCTTTCCCCACCAAACTATTACCTTCAGAAAACTAGTTGGCAATAATCAGAGAGCGGCCATAGAAGTGGTGCTTCAGTGATAAACACCACAAGGTTTACAAACAAAGAGAAAAGATTTCATTAACTTAACCAGCATATTGGAAAAACAGATTGAAAAAACCAAACCCTAAAAAACCCCCGTAAGTCATCAACAAGCTTTCAGGCTCTTACATGTTACAAACCTGAGACAGAGTTTCCGGACCTGAAAGTAAGTTTCTCTTCCCTGTTACACCCACCCAAACCCACATTGCTTTGCTGCGGTAGGAGCGTGGATTTAGTTACATCATGTGATCTGAGCCTCCTGCTATCACCTTGACTCAACAGCTTGCAGAAAGTTCATCCAAATAGACATTTTAATCTGGTTTTGCATTTGGATTTTCAGTATTATCTAGAAGCTGCATTTCTACAACTGGCAATGCAACCCATAGGGCTTGCTCCCCTAAAACATATTTTGCAAATATTATTTAAATTGGAAGTATTTGGGGATCACCTTGGTGAACCTTTGGTAACCCAGCAGAACTGTTCCTGGGCCTGTAGATCTCAGCTGCTGCTCAACCATGGCACTTGAGTGAGAAGGAGGGAGGGAGGTTTCTGCAACAGCCTGACCATATCTGGACTTCCACCCTCCTATTCACTTACATCCTGTTCTTGCTTGAGTGAGTGGAAAACCCTCCAAAACAACAACAACAACAAATCATTCTGTTCTTTTTTTTTTTTTTTAATAATGAAGTANTTCTGTTCTTTTTTTTTTTTTTTTAGTAATGAAGTATAAAAAAGTTGAAATATTTCCTTTCCAAAGGAAATTCTGAGTATTTTAAGTGCCAGCTCAGAAATAAATTTATTGAATATTTTCCAGTAAATGGAAATACCCAACCTGTGAATGGTTCTACCCAGCAAGCACTGAAACACTATGGCTTACACTTCAGTGTGTTCCTCTAGAACTTTCAACTGTGTCACGTCATTCCTTAACCAAAAAAAAAAAAAACAACCCCCAAAAACCAGAAATGAGTTGTTCAATCTCTCAATGATGCCAAATACAGAAAGCTTAGATTATTTAACAAAATGTACTAAAATAGGAAAAGGTCACTTATGAGAACTGATTAAAATCATTGTTAGTCATTATTACCATTAAAGTGTAGAATTGTGAAAGAGAAATATGAAAGTATTGTTTTTTGATGTCATGGTTTATTATCTTAATTCAAAATTATCTGCTCACTGAACTGAAGGGAACTAAGAATTGTCTCTCTGAATCTTTCCAAGAAGCCATTACTAATGAGTTTATTTGGCAGTTGAATATATTTGGGTCTAAGTGACAAGTTGATGGCTTTCATCAGTTTAGCAACCTGGCATTTTTAATAACTTCAGCAGCTAACAAAGATGTAAAATACTGAAGATACATTGGGGAAGGCTGCAGCAATTTCAGTCAAATTCCAATTTGACGGTTTATTAAATCTTTATAGTGTTAAAGTAACATGCCAGTGTCAGGAAGTATAATGGCCTTGAGTACAGAGAGGGTGAGAGCCCAGATCTTGTGCTGAGCTCTCTCTCTGTTCCATTACCCCAGCCAAAAAAACATGGCCATTGCAGTCCATCCACAACGTGTGTGTGGGCTGAGTTTACTCTTGAAGGGGAAGAGGGCCAAGCAACTCAGCTTTTCTTCTCTGGGTTCTGCATGCTTCAAACATGGCTTCTCATTAAAAACCCACCTCTTTGGCCTCAGTTTAATCTCCTCAACCCAAGAACAAAATGTCATGCCATTACACTGAAAAGCATTCAATCATATTTATTCACTCTTTGAACAAATTTACAGATCAAGTAACTGCAACAAAGAAAAAAAAAAAAACAAATGATAGGAAAATTTGGATAGTTTCAAGCTAAAAAACCTCTTATCTTAAAAAAAAAGCATGTTAAAGGTGAAAGTATATTCAGACACTTGCTTTACATGCTGAAACACAGGCTCAAGAAATGAATCCATGAGGAAGTGTCAACTAGTGTTATTCAAAACCTTTCTATATGGTGACCTAAACCATCCTTTGCATTTAAATCTTCCTTTTGGCCTAACACCTTCCATCCATTTATCTTTCACTTCTGTGGCTTTACGAATTTGTTTGGGGTTTTTGTTGGTTTGTTTATTTAAAAAGCAAATACATTTTTGGTTTATCATAGACATCAGCATAAAAGTCAAAAGAATTCAGGAGAATGTACTGATTTTCCTAGATTGCTATGCTGAAAACTACAAAACTTTATAATTACACTGTTATGCTTACTTATCTTGAAATTATACATTTGTGTTTGTCTAGTGGTCTGTGTTGAGCAGCATTCCAAATGAGGTAGATTGAAAGAATATTTATCACTACAATGACATGAATGTTGCAGGGGGAATGAATTTGGCAAGGAATGTAATTACTCTTTCCCTCATGCTATTCCTCAATCTCTGCAATTTCAGAGGTCTACTAGCTGACTTTGTATAACCTGAGTTTTATCTCACTGAAATCCCTGAGGATTTGGGGGGCTTTTGCCCCATTTATTAATTTTTTTAATGTTGGGGGTTTTTAGCCCAATTGGCAATAAAAGTCATATGCTAATAGGGGGTCTGCTAGTTCTGCTACATTTCTCCTCCCCTTTCTACCACTAACAGAAGGAGGATAAGAGACACGGAAAAAACCTGTATTTGAGAGGCTCAGTCAACAATGAATGGGGAAACTGAATAAAAGCACACATTTGTAGCTAAAAAGCATGTGGCACTCATTCTACTTCTTGCAGAACAGTATGTCCTAAAAATATAGCATTTAGTTTCACTTTTTTGACTGAATGGAGTTTGAAGACAAGGATGAACTTTAAAAAGTTACTCGCGATAAAGTTTGCTCTTAGAAAGCTTATCAGGACATTTTTTCCCAGTCTGCTAAGACTGCCTATGTCCATGACTCACATGTCTACACTTATCTGGAAGGAGCAAGAAATCCCTGAGCACTAACCATAAAGGGCTTTCATGGATCCTTTTCTCTCCATTTCATTATCTTCTTCCTCCAGCGCAATCAAGGTACCACTGTAACAATCCTTGCAGTACAGGGCAGAAACTAATGCTGAGAATGCAGAGCAGAAAAATGTCACAGTTGTGCCAGAAAACACCTGCTGAGCTTTACTGGGTAAAGAACCCTCAAAACAAAACCATCAAAGAAAGAACAAAACAACAAAAACACCTGTCAAACTGCTGCAGTAAAATATAGAAGAAAGCTTTTTAAAAAAGTAAAATCAGCACCTTGTTTTATATTGCTAAACCCTAGAGGCAAAATTCAATTCAAAGTCTCATCACTATAGAAAGAATAAAACTTATCCCCTTTGAAAACAGGCTGAGGTTGTCATCCCCTCTTCCCCAAATCCATCAGTTTGGCAGTTAGGATGGATCTTGAAGTCTTTGAACTGGTTGGGTTTCACTGGTTTAGTATTTGCTAATCAGTTTGACCACAGCTCCTTAGACTCATGTATCCATCCTGGTATTTTTGCTGGACAGACTCAGGACGACTTAGCTGCTAAAAATCAGGTGTCTTCAGGCCAATATGGCCAAAGTAGAATCAGTCTGGTGAGACTCAATACAGTTATCTGCTACTGCACGGAACAAATTTTTTTAAAAAATTCTCAATTTAAACAAAGTGTAATTAACCCAAGAAGTCTATGAAGGCAAGGCATCTGAGGACAGGCAATTGACAGGGTAACAAAAGGAAGCCGTTTCTACAAGTATTCTGAACACCAGCTGGAAAGCAAAGAGGCCTTTCATACACATTTTCAAATAAAAAAATACCCTCTTTGGTGGGATTTGACCAAGTCCCTGCTGATGGACAGAAGCACAAGAAGCTCAGTCTGTAAGTGCCCTCCAGAGAGTGCCCAACACACAGAGTCATCCACAAACAGTCCATGCTCTGCCATCCCACCTGGCAGCAGCTCCATGTGGTAGCACTAATGACCCATCTATGGTAAACCAGCCTCATCCCACCTACTGCAGAGCCAGATACTTCAGAGAAGTCACAGTGCTTGCTCTCCAAAAGAAAGAAAAGCCCTGACAGTCTGGTGTGAGGCACAAACACAAGTGCAAGTGACAACAGGGCGGAGCTGGCTGAAGCCAGGACAGGGAATCCCCAGTGCAGTCACATGGAATTACATACATGCTCATCTTGACTGAGCTCAGACGAGTATTTCTGGCAGAGATGGAAGAACAGCCACTGTTGGTGATGCATCTTCTGTGCACCAGAGAAGGAGCCAGTGAGGTCAAAAGCCAGCCAATGTCTCACAGGCCTCTTCACATCTACAGTCACCTGAGGTATGGGAGCAGGAAACAGCTTCCTCCTCTTTCACTGATAAAGCAGAGTCTACCTGTTTTCTTTTTCAGGATTAGTGCTCTCTGAAGTTTCTGTTAAAATTAAAGAATTGATTTCTTCTTCTATGATTAACCTGTCAATAGCATTCATGGGATCATCCCTTGCAGAGCTCTGAAAGAGAGGAACAACATTTTTAACAGTATTTCCTTGTGGCAAGTGTAGCTTTTTCAACCTAGTAAGACAGACCCCTGTTCCACAACATATACGCTGTACTATGGTGAAAAGCCAAGGTAACTGGGCAAAAAATGGTGCTTTTCAGAGCCATGGCATAGGCCTGGCTGACAAAAGAGACGATCTCTGGAGATGAGGAACTGAAGGTTGGGCCCCACCTTAAGGGTGTTTCCAACTACAGCCAATGGGTGCAGCTCAGGCAGGAGGATGGAGAACTGAGCATGTACACACTTTGTAGAGTTTTCACTGAGTGCACAGAAAATTACTTTGGGCAGTAACAAAAGGCTTGTGAAAGCACAACGAAGTGTGACAGCTACCACAGTTATGGCCCTCGTGGCCAAGAGTCCCATCTGGGAGAACAACATTCACCACCTCACGTCAAGGTTTGAATTAGGGCTTGTCAGTGTACTTCTCTTAGGATTTTTGTAAAGGGCTACTGAGAGAGATTTATTTAGAATAACTTTCCTTAATGGGTATTATGTTTATTTTCCCCAAAAAGAGGTACCACTGCAAGTCTTTCATCAACCAATGCCTGAAACAACTATAGCTTGTTTTGTTCTTTTGCCAACAAAAAGCTGTATGTCTGATTTACTTCCTAGCTAACAGACTATGATAAATGTGAGAGTGCTAAGAATGTTAAGTTTCTGGAAGTCGAACACAAATAACTTCATTCAGCATCATAAATATGATTATGTAGCAGAAAAAGACATGAATGTTCAATAGAAGTCACTTCATGGAGTTGCAGAAACAAACAAACAAAAATCCTCAAACCAAAACCCACGCAGCAAATGAAGCCTGACAATCAGAAAACTGCCACCCAAAAAACCCCTGAAATGAATTTAAGGGACTAGCAGCCTGGAGTAACAGAGTAATGCAGTTCTACTAATCTAACTAGAAAAGTACATACAGTTTGGGGGGCTGGGGGAAAATCTAAGTTTTGGGTAATTGTTTCTGAACAACTCCTAGTACTGTAAATACTTAATCTTCATATGATATACTTACTTACACACAATTAGTTATAAAACAGACATAGGAAAAAGAAAACTGCAAGCCTAAAGATCCCAATTCAACAGAATTGTTGGCCCAACAGCTTCTCACTAACCTGGGAATCCTCGTTCTGCTCTCCAAACATGCGCTTCAGAATTTCTCTAGGGTCCGGAATTGGTGGAAGAATTAATATCTTCAGCCTTCATGAAGTTAAAAAGAAAATACTTAGATGAAAGATATAGTAATTTTAAAACCACTTTAAAAATCACAATACCATTTTAAAATGTCAAAATCATGTTTGGGTACAGTCAAGAAAATTTGTGGAGTCAGCTTTGTCATCACTGGCCAGTCATCACTGTCACCACTGTGCAACTGTACCCATTTCTTATTTTTAGTCTCTAAAACAAAAGGAAAGGGGAACATTGACACAGACTGATTCTAAATAACTTTCACTCCTGACAAAGACAAGCAAATGTAGGGATGTCTTTTACCTTTTCAGATAAACTAGTAGAATTATTGTAGATATGGCTACTATTAATGGAATGGTAATTATTAGAACAACATACATTGTAGAGTCCCTTGTCTCACCTGGAAAACAAAAATTGTAGAAAATTAGGGATGTTTTGAGAGGCTTTTTAGGAATAATGACAACAAAATGGTTAATTCTCCAATTTCTTCATAGACTCAGTGCTTTTTCATGTACACTAGCACTTCTTTAGGCAAGGACAGGCTCATTTTTCAAAGACGGGATTATAATGTACATGTGTTTGGCAAGGAGATGCAAATGAGAGACTCAGAGCTGAAAAACTGGCTACACTGGACACTGCATAGCTACACAAGTGGCACCACTATCAACATACACAGCAGGACAGGCTGGGACTGCTGGTGCTGCTGAAGGACCCTTCTGCCCTCTTTTCACCCAAAATTAAATAGCTACATAACAAAATGATCTTTGACTCCCCTTTCTTTAGCAGACAAAAAGATATTAAATGCCTTAAAGGTGAAGAGTAAAGGGCAACACAATGCAGGGACAAGTGCTCTCACCAATGCTCTTTTCTTCACTCCAGTCACTATGGAAATCGCTGTTGTAGCACTCATGCTTTGGTTTTGCTCTCACTTTGAAGGTGTACTTGCTGTTAGCATCAATGCCAGGAACTGACACAGAATTCTCTTCAGACTAAGGCAAAAAAGAAAAGGTAATTTGCTTTGTTCAATTACCAACACATTCTCAGTCACTTCCAAGCCTATTTACATTGTGCAGCTAATGTACTCTGAATGTTTTGATGGAAGATCTTTTTATGACTATGAAACCTCATTAAAAATAGTACATAGTGGCATTTAACAAGCACAGGGGGCCTAAATGCACATTCCAAAGCTAAGATTTAATCTCATTCACTGCTACATCTATCTTGCAGCATTTGGCATCAATGATTAAATTAAGATTTAGCACTTGGAACAGTGCCTATTTTAATATTTTTTTTGCCTTCTGAGAAACATCTGTGATTTACCCTGCCCTCCGTCCTTGTCAGGGCAGCATAACTTTGACCATACCAAAGTGTTCTGTGATGCCTCTACAGACACTAGATAGGATCTAACTGCACTTACTTTTTATCCAAAATGCCAATTTCCTAGGGAATGTTGCTAGCATTCAAGTTTGGGGTAGAATAAACAACTAAATATGCTCCACAGGAGAAGACTGCCTCTCACTTTGAAATTTATCATGCTGTTTTTACCGTTCTGATCAAACATTACATTCAGTTTGGCTATGGATATATGGCTTGAGTCCATCCAGATGCTGAACTCAATGCTTTTTACATGTACACTAAAATCAGTGTATCTCAGAGTTCACACCTCTTTCTTCCCCTCCATCTTCAGTCTTTATCCCCTTGCTTTTCTGTACAAGATTCTCTGTTCTTGTGTGCACCAACAGTTGATTTTTCTTTAGGGCAATCAGCTCACAGCATTTAAGACCAAAGCTGCCACATGACCACACAGACCAACAGCAGGAAAACCCAACACCAAGACACAAAAGCTCATATGCCTAAGAAGCATACAGGCACTATTTCCTGTAATCCTTCTTTATCAGACTGTTCTCACACACTAACAAATTGCCCTAACAAATGATGGGAAGGATTCGTAAGACTTGCATGAGTTTTGATGTACAGCTTTTACTAACACAAACCTACATTATGAGAGAAAAATCCTACATTCACACAGCCCTTCCAGCTCTGGCACCCAGCCCAGTCACACATAACACATGCAATGGCTCATTTTCAACCACAAATATTACAAAAGCTTCACAGAAAAAAAAAATAGTAATGAAAACTTACTGGAATGATCTGACCAGTGTCCAAATCACCATTGCAACATTTAACTTCATAGTGTAAACAACTTTTTGGAAAAGTTTTTGATTCACTCCATTTCACTTCTATTCTATCATTAGTCTTTGACAATGTCAATTGTCTTGGTGTGGCAGGTTTTACTGAAATTAGTTCAAAATTAGTTCAAATTAGTTCAAAAGTTTATTTCACCTCTTACAAAAATTTTTCAGTCCTGAATTGCAGAATATTACACTTACACCCCATTAAGAAGAGAAAGAGGAAANAAAAAAGAATAAGAGTAGAAGTTAATAGAAAATTCCCCCTCCCCCCCAGATACCCACCCCTCACAAAACAAACTCTTGTCTATATAATTTCAAATCAAAGGTCAGTAGAAGAAGGGAGCATCTAATCTCATTGTCTCATCCATATGTAATGAGGTGAAAGTTTCCCAAACACAACAATATACTACCAAACTTCTTATTTTAATTATATTTTTATGATGTGGTGTTAAACTTACCAAGGGTGGTAGGATTTTTACTTGCACACAAAGGCATAATTTCTTCAGAATCATCTCTAATCAAAATACTTAGAGCAGGGTACGTGCTGGTGACTTTTGGGAAGGTAAGATTGAAAATGCATTCAAAGATTCCTTGGTCTACAGAGGAGTTGCTACACTTTTTTGGGTTTTCTAAGCCATCAAACCTAGAGGAATAAAATTATTCTTGTAAACTTCAGAAGAAATAGCAAGGGGAAGGCTTGTATATAAATGTGTGTTACAAATTCTAAAGACTGATATTGCATTAAAGCTATGCTACAGCACATAAAAAGTAAAGCTAAGCAAAGTAAGCAGCCTGTAATTTATCTCAAGCTTTAGAAAGAGAATTATTTTTGTGAAGAGTGCCAAGGAGCAGAAAGAGAAGCAGGTTTGCTTTATATCAAAGAGAACAACTGCTGTCAGGTTTAGTTTGCATTTTCCACATAAGAGGACAATTCCAAGGAATAAAGAATATTTTGAGAACAAACTAATTTGGACCACTTCTTGTCAGAAGAATTTCACCTCTGTGACAGAATGAGCTGATCAATCTCCTTTAGCTCTGCCTCAAGTATTGCAGCTCTTGAGACAGTTGAGTTTCACCTATTTACCTGATCTGCTTTTCAAAATGTCAGTATTCCCTTCCAATAACAGAGAAGTTAGGAAGACAAACTTCTTCCTTGCTTCTCTTTGTTGCCCCAAGCCTCAATGAAAATACACCACTAGCTTTTCCTCCCAAGAAAAACAAAACCAGAAAACCCACCTCACTGGCATTGTGGAAAATGTATATTGTAGTCTAAAATTGAAGTGTTTTCTTAGTTTTTGGTTTTAAAATCTAAAATTATTATTCTTTCAAAGCAGCATGAATTGAAACACTTTGAAGTCACTGCAGCTACATCTTCCATTAAAATTAAGGTTGAAAATATATTGCTAAAATCTAAAGCATTATTGCAGTAAGTATCCCTATACCTAGAAATTCAGATCTTCAACCCTGCATTGGTCCTGTTCTTGTAACAAAGAAAAAGTTTGAGTAGCAGTCCAGACAGGGAACAAGTAGTCCCCACAACGTTTAACAAAAGCAGCAAGTTTTCTGCTGTTTGTTGCCAAATGCCCTGAACTGAACAGCTGGCCTGAGAGACTGCCACTGGAGAAGAGCAAAAAGTTTATGTAGTTAGCTCAAATAAGACAGAAACCTGATTTAAAACTACTCCACTATTTCCACAGAAGCTAATGCAATCTGGCATTTCACAAGCCCCATCAAGGTGCAGAAGCATGCACAGATTAGCATGTACAGCTATCAATGCCAAGAGCTGGCTCACACAAGTCTGCTCCTTTGGAACATGACACCATTTATGGCTGTCCACTAGCCAGCGGGGCTGATGAAGATGATAAAAAGATGTTCTTCATAGCTTTAAAGGTGAATCAGTTATTTACAACATCACTGATGCAAACAGAAGTACTACTAGGAGTTATTAATCCTTTCATACCATCTCCCACATACCATTCCCAATGAACTGACACATACATTAGTGAGTGATCCTAACTTAAACAGCCCATTTTGCTGGACTGCAAAGAAAGCAATTAACACATTGGTCTAGCTTAGTTCTTAAATATTCCCTCTTTGAATCAAGTGCCCAATTAGAAAAATATAGAAACCAATAGCAGCTAGGTTAATCTGGTCTACAGAAGCAGACACAAAATAGCTATATCAGCTTTCCAAAAAGTCTTGGCTGTAACAGCTTCTGGCCCCTCCAGTGGTGCAGTTTTCTGTTGGATGCGACTGAGCAGTAACTTGGAGACAATGCCCTGGGAACTTTCAAAGCAACAGGAAGCAGACAAGTGGAATGTGTCATGTAAAACTAAAGATTAGTCCTGGAGCACTTTAGAACTGGGAATACAAATCTCCCACGAACCAGTAGAACAAAGTGTAGTTGGTGTCACTGCTTGCATTCTCCCCAGGACGCCAGGTACAAGCCATGTACTCCAAGTTGTGCCAAACACAGCTCAAGTCAACAGCAGCAGTACCCGGAATACCTGCAAGGCAAGTTGGAAATGTCCTCTGTGATTTATTTTGTCCAAGTTTTCTCTGCTGTTTCCAGAAGTAAAACATTTCATTTTACATAACTGAAACTGGAAGGCAGATGTGGGTTGGTTACCTCTCAGACTACAGTGCCTGTTCAGCACAGCAAATTACGAATTCCAGCTGTTTAGAGCTTGCAATGGCTGAAATTTCAGCAGAGCAGCTTCTAGAAGCAAGCCAATCACAACGGCAATCCCATTATTCACCAGGGCTGAATTGCTACTTAGAGTTATCAGATGCTAAGGACAAGGTATTGACTCAGGAAAATATTTATCTCTATTAATCTAAGGTACTTTAAAAATAAGTCAAAGTAGGTGGTAGTTACACAGAAAACTATAATAAAGCTAAATGCTATTACAGCCACCAGTGTTGACCATAATTAAAGTCTGACTATTATTATCTTCTCCAGATACAGTATTAGTTGCTTGGTATTCTGAATATGGAAATACCTCTGAATCTTAAATATTAACAAAAGCAATACTAGGTAAGCTGACTTTTTAATTGATACCCATATACCTTTGGACATAAAAATTTAGCATCTGGAAACTCAAGTCAAATCAATACAAATGAGTACTTAGCAATTGTGAATAGGTCAATGGATCACCTAGGCAGAGCAATTATGGAATAAAGTCTTTCATATTCAATCATATATTCCTGTATGAGTTCTTCTATTACTGTATCACACTGTATTGGATACTTTTTCCTTGTAACAAGTAGCAACATCTCCATTATCTAAAAAACTAAATGCATGTTAAATGCAGATCTACTTTGAAAGTCTGAGCTTGCATTGTCCCTGAAGCACAGGAAAGTGAAACAGGTTTTCCTATTCCAAGAAGTATATAAAAATACTTCATCAGCAAACAAACTTTTAAAAGCCTCAGCCTATTTAGTACATGTTGTCTTAATGATCTGCTTCCCTGATTTTCCAGAACTCTTCTGGCAGACACACACAGAGACTTGATAAGGTCTCTCAGATTCTCCCAACCACATGTGGTTTTAATCCACATCAAGTCATGCTCCTGGGTTAAGACAGACTTTTAGGCAAGAGGCTCATTTTCTTGCCCTACATCCAAACTTCAAGCATTCAGCAAAATACACTACTGCTCAGTCTGCTTCCTAACAATTTTGCTGTGGATCCATTCTGCATGCCAAGAAACAAAAAATACTTTTCCTCTATTCAACAAGTTGTTAAATTTGCTACATTCCTCCCTCCTACATGGACAATTGTAGGGTTATTTTATGGACTTCTGTTTATACAGAAAAATCAAACAAAATAAATTGACTCAAATGTTAGTCATAAAGGCAGCAGGATTAATGGAGTCTAAACTATCTTTTATCCCACAGCCACCAAACAGCAGGAAGAAGAGAAATAACAGGAACCACACTGCTGTTTTGGAAGAGCACTTCAATTTTACAAGCTTGTCCGGAAGACTTTAAACATCAGAAAACCCCAGTTGTGTTTAAAGGTAATCATTCTGTTTAAGTTCTATCAAAAAAACCAACCCTTATGATCTGGTATTTGTCTATGATGTATTTTATGATTTCTTGTTAAAAGAGTTGAGAAAAAGCTGTGTCTCCTCAGGCCAAGAGGGGTCTGGCCACTGCTGGTGTTACCTTTTGGCAGAAGGGAGGTCTCCACCCAGGAGCTGGGCTCACTGGTGTTGTCATTCTTGCATTCACTTCTCACTCTGAGGCGCATTTCCTCATTCAAGTGTGCATCTGTCACACGGAAGCGGCTCTTACTCCATTCCTGGGTTTAGATGGGAGGAAGAAAACCACAACATTTATCATACCATCTCAGACACTCGGGAATTCCTGCCAGCATAAGGATGGATATATTACAGCCCTTCAGGATGACTACAGCTCAAAAACACCAGTGTCTGAGTATCTGGGGAGGCTCAGCATCACTCTGCTTTGCTTTTTCTTTCTCAGACTCAGTCAGAACTCACAAAGAAAAACTACTCCTACCCCTGTGGCCTACAGTCATAAGCAAAGGCTACACAGAGATCAAGAAATAAATATAACATGGGGGGAAATGATCCTAGAATAAGTCTTCATGAGTAATACAACATAAGCATGTTTACACTACAGCTGTATAAACAGGCACTTAAAGATCTGACCTTCACCTTTCTCTGTGTGTGTGCACATGAGGGCACAACCAACAGAATGAACATTTGAAGACACAACCAAAAGGCAGTGAGATGAGTTTGGATGGTTTAAGGAGCAAAAGAAAAATCCACCAAACAAACCCATAAATGGCTGTTAAAAGCAGTGACACCACCTCAAGCCCAAGTAGCTCATGATCTTCAATTTCAGGTATGTGTATGCAAGAAAATGGCTCACATTTATCACACACTTTCTTGAGCATCTTTTGTTGGGCTAGGAGGATGCCTTTTAGCTGGACAATGGATACAAAACAAATATCTTTGTTATGGCCAAAGAATGCTGTAACCACTCATACATAAAAATAATAAATATTGGTACGAATAGGAGGGCAAAGAAATCAAACAAACATACAGATTAGGTTTCTATGGGTTTGAAAGACAGGTGCTTTTTGTCTGGCAAGGAAGCTGGGAACCTCCCTGGGAACAGAAAATGTGGCCCCCTTCCCACCAAATGATTTTAACTCCAAAATAATGGTGCTTTCAGGCTTTCCATATGGGGAGAGGAACAGCAGTTCCTTACTGGTGTGTAGCTGTATAACAATGCGAACAAACAGAGCAGCGGCAGCCCCGAGGAGCAGAGCACAAACCCAGGCACAGCCTCGCTGGGCTGCGGCACCTTCCCCTGCGGGGCAGTTCCGGGCACGGCCAGCAGGGGCGCTGCTGGCTCCCGCCCGGGCACGGCCCTGCCGGGATTCCCCCGCGCCTGCAGGGGGCGCTGTGGCGCCAGCTCGGCCCCGTCTCCCTCCCGCGGCAATGGCGGGCGGGCGGCGGCAGAGAGAGAAAAGCGGCTTCCTCTGCAAACCCCCAGGGACAGCCCCAGGGTGTCAGTGCCCCTCTGGATGGCGAAATGGGCTGCAGCAGGAACCTCGGAGTGGAGCTCGGATGAAATGTATCAGAAACTCTGCAGATGTAGCAGGAACTGCAGAGTGTCCTAACAGGCAGGGGGTTGGGGTTACACTGCAGGGAAAAACCCGGAGCAGTGGCAGAGGAACGGCGGGGCTGGGCAGCGGCAGCCCGGCTCCCAAACACGGCTGGGAGAGGCTCCCTGGAGGGGAAAGGGGCTTGGGATCCCGGGTTGTCCCTGAGGAAACCGAGTAGATGGTGAGGGCCCATTCCAGTGAGATCAGGTGTTAATAAGGTCCTGGTCCAATGGCTGCTCCCACGAGCAGAGCTTCGCTCACAGTAGAAGAAAATAGCAGGAGACGAGACTCCTCAGTGGTGGCAAAGTCTTCCCACAGGGACCACAACCTCTGATCCCAAGAGCAAGAGAGAGCTTGGAGCTGAGCCCAGCCCTCAACCCCCAGCCAAAATGTCAAAGTGTTTCTGCCCTTCCCAAAAGAAAAGCCTCCAGCTAAGGGGCTGCAGCCAGCTGCACCCACTCACCCCACCTTGGCCACTTCTTTTGTCTCTCTTAAGTACCAGTTGTTATCATCTCTTAGCAAAAAACAGGAGAAAATTTCCTTAAAAAAAAATTTCCTAACCTCCAACAGACTACATGCAAAAAGATGCAGCAAGATGTACAGTCTGTTTCATCCTGTCCTATGAAACTGCTGACCCTCAGTTCTTTCCTTGCTGATGACCTTAGCATCTATTAGACCCTTCCACAAACTGATTCAGCTCTTCAACCCAGGATACTTTCTACTTGTAGATTTGTTAATGAATCAATCAAAATAGGTAAATAGGTTTCTGCTGTGTTTGCAGGTTCAACTGGCTTATCTAAAGGTCCAATGAAGATTATTAGAGATCATTAGTGTCAAAATGAAACATCACCCTTTTAGTAATAACATTAAATCAGATCAGCTGTTTGCAAAACCACAGAGTCACAGAATCATAAAACGGTTTGGGCTGGAAGGGAGCTTAAAGATCATCTGGTTCTAACCCCCTCGTCTGCCTTCCAGTAGGGCAGGTTGCTCAATGCTCCATCCACACTGGCCAAACAACATCCCTACCCATGTCCAGGATATCCTGGAGCTGTGAAAAAAATACAGTGGTTAGCATGAAGAGGCCAATGTAAGCATCAGGCTGTAAGACTGTAACAGGGCTCAACAACAAAGGACTGCTTCAAGAGGCACCATATCAATTATAACCATATCTGAAATAGCAGCACTGCCTCTCTCACAGCTGGCATCTACCAAAGGCTTCAAATTCCCAGGGTTTGGAATTATGGATTTATTTTCTCACTGGCAATAAATTGTAAAAATACTTGTCCTACAACCCATAGCAATGGGCACCATGGCAATGCCCTGACCAAACAGCAGCTAATCCACAGCAAGGAGCACTTCTGGGCTGCAAACAATCCAACACAGAAAACGAAAGCCCAAAACAAACAAGCTATATGACTTCTGTTCCAGGCAACAAACATGCTCCATATTGTCTTGAAAACACAACACCCCCATAAATAACTGTAATTGCCGAGAGAGGGTAAATGGACGACATTAATTCTTGGCATTACCTCCAAAAGATTCAATACTGTGAAACCACAGCTAAATCTTCATGTCTTTTTAAACTGAATTCAAAGTAAAGGAGAAAAGCCTTTGCAAATTCCCATTCAACTCTTAAGCACGTAGATTGCCCTGTATATATTTTTTCTAGAAAGCCGCATAAGCAAAGACTGAAATGATACTTTTCCCATTGTTATTACAGTACTTCTATGTTACCATCAGCACTCAGTCATCAGAGAGCAACAGACAGATTTTTCTGATCAGAAGATCCCATATGCTGGTGTGATTAATTTTTGAGGTTTTGATACCATGATAAGAACGAAATGCTATATTAAAATTGCATTTATATACATGTATATGCTCTCCCACACGGAGTTTTATAACAGTAAGACATTTACTGGAACACAGAGTTTAAAGAGGTGATGTACTCACTCTTCTGTCCTCAGGAACCCCATTAATGACGACGTCACTTGAATACTCCAGGTTGCAGCCACTGCTGATGTTCTCTGGGGGGTTCCATGTCCAGTTCAGAGTACAGATATGGGTAAATGAATAGTTCAGGTTGGATGGAGATGGAAGAATTTTTGCTCCTGGAAGAAAGGAGTTACCAGTGTAACAATCTTGTTGGCCCACACTTCACCATTAGTAATACTAGCAGATTTTTAACTCTCTGACAGAAAAGAACACAAATAACTTCTCAGCTTTGTCAGTTCATATTTGATATCAGATAAGGTACTGCCCACTAAAGTGTTTCTATTATGCTTGTTACCCCAACTCGTCAATAATGTAAATATGCACAAATTAACCAAAAAGTAATTTTTAAGAAATTGTAGCCTGCAACAACATAGTGGTTGTAGTATTCAAGCTTTTGCATGTTGCAGGAAGGTGAATCATGTGCTTTACTAAAACTTTACTAAAAACAGTATATACATTTTGTGGAGCAGTTAATACTTTGTTCTCCCCAAAAGTCACCCATCAGCATAATTTTAAAGAGAAACCCTTAAAAAGACAAGTGATTACGTCTTGCAAGCAACAGCTGTATGTTAGAAGCACAATTTACGCAAAGATTGCAAGCAAAGATTTGCAAATGCAAGAATGTTAAAAAACAAGGAAACCACATCACTTTCTCAGTTACCTATTAAAAAATATAATGCCATGTTCTGGCACAGTGAGCAAAACCATTGTGGGACAAGTAGTAAATTGCTGCTGATACACTTCACTGCTGCATTTTGTCACCTCCCCAAAAGCCAATGAGAAGCAGAGCAGGGCCACGACTCAGAGATGGTCACAGTGATAAATCCACTTGTGCTTGACCCTTCCTTATCTCGTCCACTGAGTCAATGCCTACTCAAGACCCATCACACAGCGTGAACGTCAGATTAGAAAACAAAGAAGGGAAATACGACACAAAATGGCAAACTTCCAGGAAAAAAGTAAAGTATGTGTCAGACACCGATTCTAGAAAAATATCACCAATTGGGAATTCCCTAAGAAAGTGAAAGTGGATTTTGTTTTTTTGAAGGGCTACTCCAAGATGTACTATGAGAAGATATTGAACCCAAAGCCCAATGAGACTGTTTCTCAGGGTATCATCACTGAGGCACCACCACTTGTTTGTGGACAGAGTGTACCCTTGTTACTCAAGAGTTTCACAAACACTTCAAACAGATATCAGCTGGTGCTGCAGGTCTTGCTGTCCCAGGGAACCAAGCTTAACCCATCCCAACATTCAAGAGAGCTCATAGGAAAAGGGCAGAATAATTCCATCAGGATCAATTTTCCCACCCAGATCACAGTGCAGCCCTGTTTCCTTCTGCTAGCACAAGGAAGAGGGAAGAGAGAAAAGCAAAAGAGCTTCCTTGAGCAAGAATTCTGCTCAAAGCATCCATGACACCATTATCTTACATTTCCTGAAAGTCAGAGCAGATCTTGAAGGGAATTCATCAAACTTATGGAGCTCTCTCAGACCTTTGCATAGTTCAAGGACAGGCAATAGTAGAGATCAAGCACCATTACCATCCATGTCTATGCAGAGATAATGAATGCTTGCAGAGATAATAAGAATAATTATAAAGATTCACTGGTTTAGTCTGAATATGGTTAGTTTGTTTGAATACTTAAATTTTTGAGAATTTTTGTTTGAGCAGAAATGAGAAACTTTTGTTCTTGCAAAAATACATTCTCCAGTGAGAAAACTGAAGGTAAGAAGAACAGCTTCGCCTATTATCTCTTCCACTAATAAAAACCTAGGATGGGCTTTAGGAACAGCAAGTTTGCAAATTTTGGATCCTTTTGATCATGTCAAAAAAAAAGAAAAACAAATTTTTTTCAACAAGAATACACAGCTTCAAGCATTTCATCTTGTCATGACTGAACTTTCACCTACAACAGCCACAAACCATTAAAAAACGTCATCCCTGATTGCTATTCTGAAGTTCTCAACATTTTCTCCCAATAGGTTTGATTAGAAGCCATTGAGCTTATGTTTGCAGATTACTAACCACCCAAAGAAGTGCTAATATTCAAAGTTTATAAATCAATCAGTAAATTGCATTAGCATAAAAAGTTTAAATCTAGTAGGTTTTTGAATAACCTACAAAATTCTGAAGTTTGTGCTTTAATGTTTTAAATTCAGCTTTTATTTATAGGTTAGGCCAATCTCATACTTTTGTCTGTGTAAAATATAGTCCCATGCTCTCATTATTAAAATTTCTGTAGCAATTTTTCAGAACAACTCAATGACCAACTACAAAATATAGGCAAGCCGTTATTTCGCTCTTAAAATGCAAAACCACGGTGGTGCTTCTAAGGAAAGAAGCACAGCAAAGATTAGGTAAGGCACAGAAAACATTATTTATACAAGCCGTAATGAGGAAACATCAGCAAATCCTTTGCATGAAGTACCATGTGAGTGTTCTAAAGTCGTAAAAACCTCATCCTATTTTTATTTTGTCCTCCTGGGTTTTCTGAAAGTTCATTTCACAGTGATAAACCGAATTGCAGACAGTTGAAAAATAACAATTCTTTAATGTCTGCAGCTGGATTTTTGGATAACATGAGCAGAGAATAAAGCTTCAAACCCGGGTCCTTATGAAGCACTCACAGACCCGCAAGCATCTTTCCTAAAACTAAACATTCGTGCTTCCAAAATCGGAAATACTAAAGGCACAGCGAAGGCACAGGACGAGAGAGGCTCCGCGTGTCCGCACCCGGCAGAGCCGCTCCCGCACCGCCGTAGGACACGGGCACCGGGGGCTCAGCTTGGGGTTTTAAGACAGAGACAGTCCCGGGAAAAGGAGATGGAGCTTAAAACATTTCTGCCGACCCTGCCAAGACCTGCCTTACTGAAAGAGGAGAGCAGATTTTCAGCATCCCCGCTCCCGGTAAGCGGCAGGGCAGGGTGCACCGCCGGCTGTGCCTCGCACACGGCTGACGAGCTTCGGGCGATTTTTACTATAAAATGAAAGCATTTCTCT
>VWYP01020570.1:1317-25498 GCA_013400435.1 Pycnonotus jocosus | reverse complement strand
GCCTTCCTTGCCTTCATTTTTATTTTAACTGGAATATAAGAATTTTAGCTCCAAATATGTGTATATCATATCCTAAAAGGGATAACTGTCACATGCTGGTATACAGGAAATAGGTTTAAACCATGCAATCCAGGCAGTAATGATAATGCAGTCACAAAGCCATGGAGATGTTTGGCCTGAACACATTTATCTTCACTTGAGTTCCTAGATGCATTTTTACAGTCTGCTCTGAAACCTCAGTTCCTATGGGTTACTTTTCCAAGGTAATTAACTGAGAAGTGATTTGACTGTTTTTGCAGCCTTCTGCTGCAACTTAGTTGGGCTGTTGTTGAAGATGAATGTTTTTTATGCATTAAATTTGGCCTCTATTTATTTGCAAGAATCCTCTATCCTCAAGTGTGAGAAAAGTAGAGAAGAAATTCCACACCATGAAAGAGAGGAATCCATTAATCACTCTATACTGATAGTTGCCAAGAAGAAAATTCATCTAAAGCATTCTCTTTTGCATACTGGAAAGAAAGAATGAGAGCAAGAGAGACAAAAAGAGAAATAGAACAGCTTGAAATACAAATAAAAATACATAAGCAACTTTTAAAATATTATTGGAGAGATGCAAATTTAAATACTAAAAGATTAAAATTGATTGAGGTTGTGAAATAAGTGTATTACTTAGTCTTCTGTGCATTAAAATTAATTTTTCATCTTCTTATCTAAGCAGCCTCTCTATTGGCTTTTGCTGAGCATTCTTAATATTTTATATGCTTAAGGGAAAAAAGCTGTACTCTGACATCTTAACATCCCTGAGAATGTTTAACTTTATTTCTTTTTCTTCTCCTATGCAAAAGATTTTCAAATCACATGTGAACAGGGAGAAAGAGAAAAACAACAGAACAGTTTTGCTGCACCATTCTGGGCTTTATTTCCCATATGATTGTGTATGCAAGCACTAAGAGCTCTATTCTTCTCAACATTATTATTTTTCTCTTCTTTGTTTCCCACTATCTCACTCATGTGGCTTGCATCATGCAGTAGCCCCAGCGATGTTGAGAACATCAATAATTTGATTGTAACTGAACAATAATAAACGATGAAGCAACTTCATCTGAGCTGGAAGATCTGGCCTTAACCTCTCTCTATTTACAGCTCTGGAAGGCTTGTATTCAGGAGAATTTAAATCAGCAGAGACATGCCAGTCCTCATGTAGTGCAGCACTGACATAAACATAGCTAAACTGCTGCTATTAGGAGATAAGTTCTTATTTTGTAGCCCCACAAACAAAAGGTTTTAGTATATCATCATTGGTGCTAAAAGCAGCATAGGCAAATGGCTCTGGATAAGGCAAACAAGTGCTTAAATCACTATGGCTTGGTCTCTGCCAGGAAATTAAATATGTAAAACCTTCAATATTACGGTCCTTATATTCACATGCTGAGGATGTGCCATGTGACACAGCAGGGGTTTATGCCCTAAGGGCCACTCTCAGTGCTGCAGTTCTTCCAGTGAAGCTGTAATTTTGTACCTTTCAGCATAAACTGATATGCAGATCTGTGTGTTCTCCTGAGATCGCTCTATTCCCAGCACCCTGATTCTTGCCTTCGGACTGGTGTGGGTGAATCCTTGTCGTGGATACAGGCAACTGCAGCTGGACCCTGAGGCATATGTGCATACTCTAGTAAGTGCTAGAAGTCTTTATTTGACTCTCATGGCATTGAGCCAGAAAATTTTTTAAATAATATTGCCTGCTCCCATCCCAGAAGAGAGAAAAACCCAAACCCAAACCCAACAACAACAACAACAACAACAACAAAAAAAAAACACAACCCAAAACAACCAAGCAACCAAATAAAATAAAACAAAACAAAACACCAACAAACAAAACACATCAAGAACCCTGAATACTAAATATTTAGTCCTTGGTCCTTTCTTTGGCAGTAATTACTTCATGGAAGCATCCTCTACTATAGTGAAATCCAGACTGTCTGGAAGCAGTGGCAGTATGACCTGAGCTTAGGAGAGATCATTTTGATAGACCAAAGTTTATATGAATAAAGGCTTGGATATTCTCGTTTGATTTTAAGTGTAGAACTTAGTATTTATGGAAGTGAAATCCTAGCCTCCCTCTGTAACTGACGGAGAGAGATTAATATCTCCATATCTTTGGAGCCATAGGCCACTGCCCAGAAGGAGGTGAATCCAACCTCTCTGCCCAGTGAGCCTTTGCTTTTGTCATCCTATTACTCCACAAGGTTTGCACACATTCCCTTGTTCCTTCTCCTCCCTTGTTCTCTTCTCCCCACAACAATATTTTAGTATACCCTAGACTATTGCAGGAACTGACATTTTGCAACACCCTTCTCCTTGTCCAGTCAACAGTCAACAGTGATGATCTTTTCCTGTGAGCATTTCACCTGAAGTAATCTATGTCATTTTAGTTAGTCATTTATACCACAATTACAAGACAACAGGACTTCTAGGAGGAATAGGGACTCCTCTGGCCTGTTTTTAAATATCCCCAGAAGATACTTTTACACATCACACTGAAGTTCTTGACAGTTCAAACTCAGATTTCTTTTATACTCTGCTTAAAAACAACACCATCCTAAATTCAGCCCATGCTTAGGATTGAATGCTACATGGACTTAGTTTAAAACCACAGCTGCTATATATAAAAGGGCTATTGTTACAATTCAGGGCATATATTGAGACATATACCAAAATACTGTGAAATCTGTTTTCATATTGAACATGAAATCTCTTAGTCTACCCTCACAAGCTCAAAAAACTTGCAAAAGTCTGGTGTTTTAGCCCAAACATTAAGAGATTCCTACTCCTCTGTATGGTCTATGCACATATGAAGAGAAGGAGTGACTTCTGTCTCCTCCTAAGTAGTGTCTCTCAGACTGTGGCTCAAGTGCAGTACTTCATAGCTAGAATCTCTTGATTTTAGCAGCAAAGTTGCAGTTAGATTCCTCATGATCAAACGATTTTTCTAACAAATATAAATTTGTCAGTTTAATGAAACCAGAGATCCAGAAAGGATCTAGATTAAAGCCTGTTTGTAAGTTGGTGTCTAAACAAACAAGCCTCTCACCAATGACCACACAATACACTAGGGAGATCAGTCTCCTCTATGGATAAACTATAAAATTGAAGACTGGTGAAAAATGCGAGGGTTTTGGTTTGGGGGTTTTTTTGGGGGTTTTTTTTGGTGGGTTTTTTTGGGTTTTTTTGTTTGTTTTTTTTTTTTTTCTTTTCATATTCTAGTTCTCTGAGCCCTGTGAGTTTAATAGCCTGCTTCATTTCAGGTTCTGCTTACATTTTGTCTTCCTTTTCTTTCATTGTTTTTAAGGTACACATTTTGATTAACCTAATTTTTAAGAACTTCTTTTGAAGGTATCTGCACTCAATCTCAAGTTTGTCTGAAGAAGGAAAGAAATGAATGGCACAGAATAAACATATGTTTCTTTTCCTCTGTTTTACGCCTGTCCGGGACAACATTGGATCTCTCTCTTAATGCTGGAAATATTCTGAATTGCTTAAAACTGAAAGGATCCGTGGAATTGTGTGAGTTCTTTAGATGGTCTCCATTAGATCCCAAATAAATCCTGAAACTTCAGCATGAAATGTAGAAGGTATAAAAGCCTCTGTGAGCACTTCATGCAAACAAACATACCAGCCACAACATGCCTCCACCTACTGTTACTTGATGGGTAAACTCATTTTCCCCAGAGTCTTCCTGGGATACATTGATTGTATCACTTTCAATATCTCTTCCTTGGTTACAGGAGACTCCAGAGATTTCTCAATCTAAGTTGCCTAGCTTTGTCAATCCCTATTTATCTCAGCATTCTTTTACCTTTTTCCTGGACAGCAACAGTTTATGATTGATAGTAAGCCTCATAAAAGACCCAGAAACTATTGCTAACCCTTCTTCCTTGTGCTACCAATGCCCCCCTTGGGTCCACAGAGGAGTGCTATCAAACAGCTTGACTAGTTGGCAGGTACCATCCATACCCACCAATTACTTGGCATTCTCATTTCCCTCCTAGCAGTGGTTTTATTCAGAGTAGAGCTCCTTTTGTTTTGTTTCTTCCCACAATTTGTGCCCTTTATGTATCAAAGAAAATTGAAAAGCCTCTCTTAGTGTCTCGGGAACAGAATAGTGGTAATTTACCTGTTGGAGGTTTCCTTGTTTTTCATTCCCTCAGAAATTCATATATGAACCCTACCTACTGCACCCATGTGGTTCAAAACTTTTTTTTTCTTCTTCCTTTTACACTGCAATACTCAAAAATCTTTTGAAGGATCAACAGATAAAGTATCCCTTGAATTCAGTCAAAGTTTAGAACTGCTATGGCTAGCAGATCTTTTCATTAGCTGTGTTTATGTACAATCCTGCAGTGCATTCAATCATTCCAAAAGTTCCAATTTTTGGATCAGACATAGTGAGAATAAGCCAGTAAAATATATTAAAAAAAAAATCAAAAAAAAAAAACCCTCCTTGTGGTATACACCAGCATCCATGCACACAAATTCAACTGAGCAGCTCAAATTCTGCAAAATTTGGTGCTCCAGAAGACATACAGAATCACAGAGCTGTGGTGGAAGGGAAGCACTAGGGCCACTGACTCCAGCTCCTGGTCCTGCACAGGACACCCCAAGAGTCACACCATGTGCCTGAGTGCATTGTCCCAACTCTTCTTGAACTCTGCAAGTCCTGTGACCACTGTGACCACTGCCCTGAGGAGAGTGTTCCAGTGCCCAGTGCCCTCTGGGTGAGGAACCTTTTTCCAATATCCAGTCTAGACCACCCCTGACACAGCTAAATGCCACCCCCCTAGGTCCTGACACTGGGCACCACATAAAAGAGATCAGTGCCTGCCTGTTCTCTCCCCATCATGAGGAAGTTGTAACTGCAACGAGGTCTCTCCTCAGTCACCTCTTCTCCAGACTGAACAGACAAAGTGAACTGAGCTGCTCCTCACACAGCTTCCCCTCCAGACCATTCACCATCCTCATATCCCTCATTTGGACGGTCTCCAAAGGCTTTATATCTGTCTTATAAAATGTCACCCAAAACTACCACAAGAACTCGAGGTGAGGCCATCCCAGTGAAAAGCAGAGCGGAACAATCAAAACTTACATTTCTTAAACTCTTGGGTTGCTATCTTGTCATTAGTGAATGGTTTACTCTAGTTGATAATATCAGCACATCAGAAAGTCACATTTCTCTATTATGGCTCTAAATTGAGCTAAAAATCTGAGTTTGGAGGAAAACAAACAATAACCATTTTGGACTATTTTTTCTCTAGCAGAAAAAAAAAAAGAAAAAAAAAAAAAAAAAAAAACCAAACCAAAACAAACAAAAACCAAAACAAAAACCCAACCAAAACCCCAACAAAACAAAACAAACAAACAAAAAACCAAAAACAAACAAAACAAACAAACAAACAACTCCCTACCCCCCCAAAAAAAACCAAAACAAAAAAACCCCACTGAAAACCAAACAATCCCCCACATACCTAAAATGAGTTTCTCCAGATCAAGGCATCATAAAATTTCAATGAAAAATCTTTGAAAAAGGAAATCTGATCTGAACTTCAATGGGATATTCCATAACATAGAACATCATAGTCTGTATATAAACTGGAGGAAGTTGTGTGGAAAGGGCTGATTGCTGCTCAGGGGCAGCCTCAGTCAGTGGGTGGTGAGCAATTATATCAGGTATTACTTGTCTTTTGTTTTATTCCTCTTTTTCTATATTTATTGCTATTAAAATTTTAATTATCATCGTCATCATCATCATTATATTTTACTTTGTTTCAATTATTAAACTGTTCTTATATAAACCCATGAGTTTTACTCTTTCTGATTTTCCTTCTCACTAGGGAGCAGGTAAGACTGTGAGCAAGAGACTGAGTGATATTTGCCATTGGGTTAAATCATAAAAACAGCACAGATGAAATTTAGAAAAGTGGACTTCCATTTGTATTATGCAGCTTTTTGTCAAAGGCATATCCTGAATTTGCAATTTTCTTATTTGGTTTTCCTGACTCTAGACATGGCAAACTGTTTCTAGCTGATTCTAAGTGAGCATCCCCTGCAGTTTACAGATAAAGCTACCATGTTCAGCCCATGGTTATTCAGAAAGCAGAAGTTAGATACATTCTGGAAATCTGTAGTCACTTCAAGCATTTTTACATGTCTGTGAATTTTAGACAAAAGGTGAAAACTCTGGAAAATTACTGGCCATACATCTTTGAGCAGAAGAATAGATAGAAAAAGATACATCCGTCTTTGGGATAGCACTGAGTAAAAAAACTGATTTAGAGCATTCACAGCTTTCAGAAACTCATGTAGTATGCTGAAGTTTATTGTTCATGTCTTCCACTGAATTCAGAAAATGTTCTAGTGTTCATGCCACTTTGTTTCTGCTGTTTCAGCTGGACTAACTCATTAGTCATTTTACACTAATATGATTACACGCCTTACAGAATAGTTAAGAATTAGGAATACATTTTCAAGTTCTATATTGATTCTGATTCTATTAGTTATACTATTAGCTAAGGTTAAAATTATAAACCAAATTACTACCATTTCTTGCTTTAGGAGTTACAAGTGTGGCACAGGAATCTGATATATAGATATGATTATTTCTTTCCATCAATTATAGCAGAAGTCAGAGCGCAAATATGTTGATAATTCAGGGGGCTCAGTTAGCTACCAAAGTGTAAGAAATTGTTTTTCAGTGTGACTTCAGTCTGCTGGGAAAAGACTGTCTAATATGTTGTGGGGTCACTCTCCAAAGTTCTCAGAAGGGGGATAAAGCCAAGGAAGTTGGTTTTCTTAACTCTCTGTCACTTTTGTGTCTCCCCAGTGAGAGGAGAACTATCCTTCACTATTTTTTGCTATCCTTTGCTATATCCTTGCTACTAAAGAATGAGAAGCTTTTTCTTTTCTCTTTTCTTTTCTCTCTTCTCTTCTCTTCTCTTCTCTTCTCTTCTCTTCTCTTCTCTTCTCTTCTCTTCTCTTCTCTTCTCTTCTCTCCAAATCTCTCTGAACCTCTCTTCTCCTCTTCTCTGCCCTGCCGTGCCCTGCTGTTCTTCTTTTATAAATAAAATATCCAGGACATTTGGATTCTTCTTATATCTGGTAAGCTGTCCAGTGAGACGTGAATTTGCCACATGCAACAACTGGTGATCACTAACCAAATACTGCTGTCACTCAACAACTCTTCAATACTTTGAATTCTATTGGCCTCTGAGCACTCTGAACATGAAATAATCTTATAGTTTAGATTCAATTAGATTATCTCCCCCCCACCCTCAAATCTCACTCAAACCTCAAAACTAAAATATATTCTTACTCCTGACAAAAAAGAACAGATTCATTAAGCGCAAGTGGAATGGTCTGCTCAAAATATGACACCACATCTTCATTGGCTGAACTGTGCGTACACGTTGCGGCTTTCTGGTAGTCTGAAAACTTGTGATAGAATCATAAAATCATGGAATCATCAAGGATGGAAAAGACCTCCAGGATCATCAAGTCGACCCTGTGATGCAACATGACATTCTTCAACTAAACTATAATAATAAGTGCTATGACCATCATTTCTTCAACAAGTTCAGGGAGGGTGTCTCCATCACTTTCCTGGTCAGTCCATTCCAACTCTTGACGAACCTTTTCAGTGGTCAACCATTGGAATGTGTTTTCTTGAGTGAAAAAATTCTTCCTGATGCCCAACCTGAACTTCCCTTGGTGCAGATTGAGGTTATGCCCTCTTGCCTTATCTCTGGTTATTCATTCAGATAGTTGAAAAGAATGATATGCTGCACCTGAGCTCTCTTTTCCCCAGGCCGAACAACCCCAGGTCCCTCAGTCACACTTCATATGATGATGATATAGGTCCTGGTTTTGGCACATGCCTCTTTAAGTGCAGTTCCAAAATGAGGGTTCTTGCCATCAGCATCACTGCTGTGATGTTCAGACACGCATTTCTGTGTCCTGATTCAGAAAGCAAGAGAAAATCCACCTTGAAGGCCCTATCTGTACTTAGCAGGATCTAAATATCAAAATTCTTCACAAAGCAAATCATAATCTTGTGTTTGTATGGCAGCTAGGTGTAGCAAACAATGCTACCTATGCCTATGAAACTCAAACCAGAAAAGACAGCTATTGGTCTTTTAAGATCCCAGTAAAAGCTAAACACTAGTGCATACCTGAGGTACACTTGGGATATTGTTCTCGATCTTAGTATGATTTAGGTAGATGCACAAGTGCATGAAAAACAATCAGTGACAAACAATTTGGAAGAGGGGTGACAATGCAACACAAGATTATGATTTACAAGAAAAAAATTTTTTTGCTTCACTGATTGAAAGATGTCTATTTGCCTTTTGTGATTTGATCTAAATTTATTGTGATAGCTGGAAGTGGAGATAACAGAAAAATATCATCTCTAGTTTGTTAACTAATGAAAAAACACAGTTCAGTGTAAAGATGGCTCATTGTAATCTTGGATGAACCACAAGTGTCTCTCTCCCTTCCTTCATCAGTTTTCTGTTTAAATTTCAGAAACAAGAGGAAGAGACTGGAAGGGCATTTACATTTGGCTCTTTGCATTAGGGTAACTCTTGACAGAACAGGAGGACACAGTCTCAAGCTATACTAGGGGAGGTTCAGATTGGACATCAGGAAGAATTTCTTCACTGAAAGGGTGGTCATGGATTAGAATGGGCTGCCCAGGGAAGTAGTGGAGTCATGACCCCTGGACTTCTTCAAGACACAACTGGATGTGGCACTCAGTGCTATGGTTTAACTGACAAAGTGATCAGTCACAGGCTGGACTTGAGGATCTTGGAGGTCCTTTCCAGCCTCAATGGCTCTGTGATTCTAGGATTCTGTGACACATTGCTCTGTTTTATCTAGCTGTCTAACATATAACTGAGGTGCCCCAGCGCCTTTATAAATCAGGTTCACAACTGAGTACTGAGTACTGAAGAACTTGCACTGCAGAGCACAGAGAGTATGCAGAGTACTGAGTTCTGGTGCAGCTGTTTGCAAAGATTTCTACAGCAACCCCAAATTTGTTACATAATTTCTAAAATTTAAGGATTGCACCTGGAAAAGTGTGCTCAAGGAACTTATCTAGGACATCATCCTCTTAAAAGTTAACTTTACTGTGTCCAATGAATGAAATACTGAACAGCAGGCATATTATTTTTAAAAGGAACATAAAACAATAGAGAAGCACTGCCTGATTATATTACAGCATCCATCTTCTCACGTATCAGCAAAAACTAGCACTGAAGTATACCTAATTATCATATTTACAGTGGTACAGGTAGTAAAACAGTTATGTTTTGCATTGCTCAGGATGTTCAGGTCTGAAATAGATAAACTATGTGGGAGATTAGTAATAGGTAATTATTCTCTACTTACATATTCAGATTCATATTTCTAAATTAAGGTAAGTGGAAAAAGCTTATAAAATATTCAGGGCTCTTTTATCTTTCCTCCTCCCTCTTATTAGAAACTGTGCATGAATTTGCATAGAATAAACTGAGCCCATAAATCATAGCAGAAACTGCAAGAATGCTCTTTGTAAGTTATAATTTAAGGTTAACTGTAGCACATTTTGCTTACTGTATTATTAATGACTTTAGTTCACTCATGACAAGATTACATATTAAAAATTGTTGGTAGACAAAACTCCAGTTCATAATCAATTTGCTTCTTAACCTTAGAAAGCCATTCACCATGTTTTCATACTTCCAAAGCAGAAACCATCAGGAATAAAATCTATCAAGCAATATGTTACATTGGCCTTGTTCTTCAGTAACTCTGATGCATTAATTAAGAAGTTTAGGTGCAGAGCCTCACATGGAGCTTGAACTGTGTGTCCATGACATATGGCAGACTGGAAATAACATATTGTCTCCTGTGGTCTGGGACTTGTGGCTGTGCCCAAAAGAAAATTCCAGCAGAAACACCTGGAGGACACCAGAATAAGGTGTTTCATGTGCTACTTCTGTTTAGCATCCTAACTTTCTCTGGTGAAGAGGCGTTAACGAGATATTCTCACCACATCCATTTACATTACAGGTATTCTCACTCTAAGTTCTCTTCTATCTGCTAAAAGAAACCACTGCTACCTAGACAAAATAATTCAATATTCACTACAATCTCACCACCAAATATCCTGCTAGGAACAGTTTTGTTCAATATTTCTTGTGTTTGAACATTATTGATGATTGTCAGATATTTACAAGTCTTGGACCACCACCAACACATGCATCTGAATCTGAAGCCTACATAACAGCCCACCTTCCCTTTCTTATATTGTGGAACCATGTTAAAAGAATTCTGTAACATTAATTTTCTAGTTTAGGTTCTTCTTGGCTTTCATTAGCTGGTTACTTTGCTTACAACTGGTGACTCTAAAAATGCTGTATTTGACTTTCAGGGAATAAAAGGTTTAGTTTTTAATGAGTACATTCATGGTTTTCCAAGATCGACAGGGAATAGCAGGCTACAAGTAGACTAAATTAAAAAATTTAATGAATGCAAAAAGTAGTTTCATACCTATATAATCCTGTATTCTTATATAGAACTAATTTTCAGTCCATAGGATCTTTGACATAGCCTAATTTGTCTCACATTTTTGTGGGGTTTGTTATTGTTCTTTTTTATGTTACTGTCGTATAGTTGTTATTTACTATGCCTTGTTAAGTAAACCATTTACAGTGACTTAATACTTGAGTCATGACAGTAGCCTAACCAGGCTTTTAGCAATGTGATGATTTGTCCTTGATACCATCCAAAACAAGAGCTTCATGCCATCAATCAAAATGCTATTCCTGTCCTTTGAATTTTACAGGAACTATCTACTTTGTTTGGTAAATCTGAAAGCAAAGGATAAATGCCATTTTTCTTTGAAGAGAGTTTCAATATTGAATTAATATTAACACTTTTTGTCCTAAAAATCGAATAGTCTTCTTGTCATATTTGCTTTAAATATAACATCAGAGTGTTGTCTTAGGAAAATGCACACTCTAACATTTGCTTGATATTTATCATACCATTCTGCAGTCCTAAAAAATAGGAATGAATGTTTAAACTTTTTTTCCATTCTTTTGATTCTCTTTTCTTCTTTTTGGTAAAGAACAGTTAACATTCAGGTAAAATGTTTTTGTTAAGTACATTTTTTTTAAAAAAATATTTCAAATATTACATTTTTGATGTCGCCAAACTGAAAATTTCCTATAATAAATTGCTTTTATTCTAAATCAAGTGAAATATTGCAGAAAAGTACTGAAGGTCAAAACAAAAATATTAATGTGTAAATTGATAGACACAATACCTTTTTGTCTGCATATTTCAAATTAGAAAAAGACCTCTCAAAATGCTGACTTCTTAACATTACTCAAGACAGGAAATATTTCAATATATTTCAATTTATATAAAACAAAACAAAAAGTTGATCATCTATTATTTATCCAGACTAACCCTTCCTTCCAAAAATTGGTTTGTATAATTTAGTTGGTTGAGTTTCCCAATGGCATTAATCCTATATTCTCACAAAATTTCTATATTTTTCTGTGAAGTAAATCAAAAGCAAAGTAACCTAACCATATGTCAGTTGTCTTCAACATTCATAGTCGTTTAAAGCACACATAAGATTTTTGGTCATACACTGAAGTTTCAAGAAAATAAATACATAAGTCAAAGCTTTCATCAATTACACAGAAAAACATAATATAACTTCCCACTAAAATAAAAATCATCACTGACCTGCAGACAAGTTGTTTAATGTTTGTAACACAGAAACTGGACATCAAAGAATCAATTACACTGCAAGTAGATTGGAAATTGTAATATCTTTAATGTCTGCTTTCAGAGGCAAATAAAAATGGTCTTGTGAATAAGATAAGTGGCCTTCATGCTATACAAATTGAGCTGCAAGACTTTTTTTTTTTTTAGTGTCCTTTTTTCCAGAAACAGATTTATTTTAAAGGTGTGTGCTTGGTTTGCTTAATAAGACAACATATTTCTATACCTTTTTCTCTTTTTTTCCACTGAAAGTGTGATGAAAGGCAAAATTCAAAAGCATTCTGATGGTAAACCACCACTACTTTTGCAAAGTGATAAATTTTACTTGTTCCTGATTAGCCCTCATTGTACCTCACATTAATGGTAACCTCTTCTGCAATTCCTGCTCAGTAAAGTCAAGACAGAAAATCTTTTATAGTACTAATTAGAAGGGGTACTTCTGGAATATTCCAGCCCTCACATACAGACAAACACTGGTGCATCTTGAATTACACATTAACCCCAGGATGTGGTGGGTTGTTTTCAGGGAGATATTGGCCTTTGAAGTAGAATATGAACAAAATTAACATAAAATGAGAAAAAGGCAAATTACATTCTTTAATACAGAATGTAACCCATTTCTAAAGAGTAAATTGATAGGATTGAATTTATGATGGAATATGTGCATAAGAGTAATGTTGATCAATGTCAAATAAAAACACAGAAAATGGTAGAAATGTGGTTTCCAGATCTATTTATTAAATTACTCCATAAACTAAACTAATCCTGCATCTGTTGCAAGAAGGCAAGATTATTAAAGAAGGAATACATTGCTAATGCTTTCTTAGTACTGTGAAGAATGAAAGGATTTCCTTCTTCTTTTTCCCCTTTCCTGCCCTTTGAAAAATTCCCAGCTTGGTCAAAAATTACAGTGTTTTATTTATAAATCTTATAATTAATTATAAGTAATTATATAGTGTAATTTTCTATGATCTTGCATCTCTTTCAAATACAAATGTTTGTTTAAGATGGTTTTACTGAAAAATGTTGATAAGATTATAATAAAAAAAATATTTTCTAACATACAAATAATATTTTGAAACAGGTCTATTCAAAACTTCATTTCTCTCCACTCCACACTAACAATGTCCCTATGATTAATTGTGCCATAATAATGTGTAATAATGTAGGCACAAATCACACAGTGAATAACAAAGATGCTACATTTTTTGAATAGTTCAGCTGAACACTTACAGTCAGGAGAAGAAGAAAGAGGTGCATTCTCTTTAATGAAATGTTCCATGATTGAGGTTCTGAGATCAAACCTAGGTAGGCAGTCATGCAAAACGAGCTGACAGAGCTTCAGTAGTCCAAAAAGGCCACATTGTTTTTATTCTTGCATTAATAATTGATCCTCAAGTGCACCTATGAGTTAATAAGCTGAGGAAACTTTGGAACTAGGCATAGCTAAAATGCTTGGTTAATATCAGAAATATTTCAACCTTTCCTCCAGCAATGAATGCAGCTTGCAATCAATCTTTTATTTCTGAGGTGTGTCTTCCCACTATTTTCATGAATATGGGCCTCTGAGGGTTCTAGTTTACCAGAAAAACCAAACAAAAACCTGAAATGTGGTAACAAAGCCAGTTGTCAGGGATCTTACCAGAATGAATGACACATTGTCAATCACTTTTTGGAAAGTCCATGGCAGAACACCAGTAGGCTACACACGTACCAGCAGCTTCCCTATATATGTGGAATATTTATTAAATCTATATTTCATGTACATACACTCACCTCCTTGTTTGTCAAAGTGGATTTACGAGTGATGGTTTACTCAGTCTGGAGAATTTAGGCTTTGGAGAGGAAAATGAGTTGAAAAACCTCCTTAGCATTACAGGAAAATATAAATTTAGGACCCTGAGAGCAATTGCAGTGGTATATATATCCTGCCTTTGGTCTTCTTTTCTCAAATGAATTTACTGTGGCCCATTATGTGACAGTTGTAGCAACTAAATTACAGTAGCTCTCCATTAAATAACAAAGCTATGATTGGTAGTGTACTTTACATTCTCAAGGCAGTTTTCTAACCCCCTAAGTGGATAATTGTCAGTTATTGCTTTTAAACTGTGAGCCTTGCATGACTTTATTAAAAGTTTCTGAAAGCCAAAGCTTTACAAACCTAATAGCAACATATACAGGAGGGGTGTGTGTGCCACTCTGTAATAGGGAAGAACAAAATATAGGAAAGTTTGGGAACATGTGTCAGGTTTTTGACGGAGTCACACGTGTGCCTTCTTCCTCAAGCGTCTCAGCCTTCAGATATCTGTGGAAGGGGCAGAATTTTACCTGGAAAATATTGTTGATATTATTCCTCTCTTTTCTCACCAGATTCCTCCAAAAATTTTGGCAACCAGCAAGTAACACCTGTCTATTCTTAAGTAGCTAGTTTGAATTGAACATACATATAATTGATTGGAACGTGAGAGACCTGAAGACAGAAACAAGGAGAACAATTTATCAGGTAACTTCATCCTGAGAAGGCAAAATATCAGTGATATCTGCGCAAATATGATTATAAACAGAAATTGGTGAAATGCAGAAACACCTGATTCTGCAAACTTATTCTAGGCCATTCACTAGCTTTGCTTATATAGCTCACTGTGTGATCTCCAAATCCACTGAGTGAATGAGTACTTTTCAGTAGTCATAAAGTAGCTAGTATATTTTTCCTTTCTCTTATTTAAGTTATTAATGGATTCACATTCATTTTCTGTTTAATTTCTCTTTCTTCCTTTCTTTGCTATATGTTACTGTTTCTGTTCTAGAAACAATTCACTTTCCAATCCCATTTTGTGCTTTCTTTTTGCCTATTGCAATATGTTACTGGCAGGTGTCTTAGCCATTGCAATTCTTTTGCAAAGTAGTTCCAAACCATGATCCCTCTACAAGAACAGAGCTGACACTGTTGTTTAGCCATTCAGGGGTTCAGCAAAACCAGAAGGAAATAACTTGCTGATGTAAAGTTGTCAACTCAGATTGAAGGAGATTTCACTGGATTGTTTCAGTGGACTATTCATGTCACAGCCACTCTAAGCTACCCCTCTAAGAAGCACAAAATCTCAAAATGCATCAGGTTGAAAAGGACCACAGTGAATCATGTGGTCCCACTTCCATGTTTAAGCACAGTCATCCCAGGCCACGTGGCACGGGATTGTGTTCAGAGGGTCCTGGAATATCCCTATTGAGGAAGACTCCACACCCTCTCTGGACAATCTGTTCAAGTGAAATGAACAGTAAAGAAGTCCTTTTTCATGCTCAGGTGGAACTTCTTGTGTTTCAGTTTCTGCTGTTCCATTTTGTCCCATTGCTGGGCCCCACAGAGCAGAGCCTGGTTCATCCTCTGACCCCTTCCTGCAGACACTGACAGACGTTGATGAGGCCCCCTCTCAGTCATCTCTTCTTAGGCTGAACAGCCGCAGCTCCCTCAGCCTCCTCCTAAGAGAGATCCTCCAGAGCCTTCACTATCTTTGTTACCCTCCAGTGGACCCACACCAAAAGTTTCACATCTGTCTTGTCCCAGGGAGCTTGGAACCAGACACAGTGTTATGTATCTTAACATACTCATTTGAATAAAACAAGCTGGTTTTCCCTCAATCCCTTGCAGGGCTTTCTTTGAAATCTATATTAAATTCTAATTATTCAAGTGTATGCTTTTCTTCTCCCAGATGTAGTGAGAAGATGGGGTCATCTTCATTCCTCTCACTTTTTCTTTTTTTTTTTTTTTTTTTTGTAAGAAACTTCTTTTATGCATCATATAAATCATTATTCCTCAACTACAAGAAACACTCACCCCCTGCTGTTATATAAGACTATGTGAAACTCATTTACTGCTCAGCTGAGGTCAGAAGTTGCATCAGAGAGACATGCACAACCATAAAATTGTACAATCATGGAGCCTGGAGATTACCTGAGCAGTTCAGCTCAGTGTTAGCCCAGTTAAAACAGAGTATTCCAGGAATTGTTTGTCAAAGTTTTGAGTATCTCTAAGGATGTAGCTCAGTGAACATTTCTTTTTTGTAGGCATGGGGTTAGAATTTTTCCTTACATCTACTCAGAATTCCCTATGCTCCGGCTCCTCTCCATTGCCTTTCAGCCTTCCCACGTGCACCTTTAAGAACAGTCTGGCTCCATATTCTTCACAGCCTCAAACCACTCAGTTGTAGATGACCATGTCTATAGATCTCCTTTTAACATTCTGTAACGTCTGAGAAAGCACAGGCCTACAAGAATTCCATCTTCATAGGTAACTATTATCACAAAATTGGATTAGACATAATGGAAGGGAGTCATCAAAAAAAGGCAGAAGAAAAGCTTTTTTAATTTTTTTTTTTCTTAATCCAAGTTTCTTCCATCTATTATAGTCCTAAAAAGCAGTGATAATACATAGCATTTGGGTTGCAGAGTTTTAATCAATACTTGACTGCACAGGAATGTGACAAGGGAAAAAATGTAATTATTTTTGAGTACTATATAAGAAATTTGAACAGTATGACTGCTTCAACTATTGCAATATCCTCTGTACCAGAAATTTTTATTCAATAGAACTGTTTTGGCATGGTGAGATGTTAGACATGGATCCACAAACAGTGACTTCAGAATATCCAGTTTCAGAAACTGCATTTTACAGACTTGAAAAGAACATGCTTCATTTCATGAAAACAACAGGCTTACTGAATTGATAGAGAATTAATTTCTCTCTGAAAATTACTATCTTATCTCTTAAAAGTCCAAACTTTGTCAGTATTTATTTTGTAAATCTTCTGGAGAAAGATATTTTTGTATATAGATATTTTAAAAGTTATTTGTCTGACAGATGAAGGAACATAAGACAAGATAGAAAGAGAATGCAAATATTGTCATGTAGGCAACCAGGAAATAATGATTCAGTATCTCACACAATGTAAAAATGAACCAATGGAATAATTATGAAGCCAACTGAAAACAATTTTTAAAAGCATGTCATTGTGTTATGAAATTCATTGCCATATTATGGAGTGGGAGCTAAAGCCAAAAATATACACAAAAATTTGTGAGGGATAAAGACATTACTCTCTTAATTTAGTCTGCTTGGGAAGTTTGTCAGAAGAATGCTAGAATGAATGCTAGCTGAAATGCTATAGCAGGAAAATATTAATTCTGTACTTGGCCTGTCTTTAACACTCTTTTTTTCCTGATGGTCATTTTCCAGGCAATCCCAGGCAAGAACCACCAATTCCCAACACCACCCTTGACTTCATGTGGGGATGACAATTATTCCATAATAATAACTATAATATGTGGTGGTGCATTTCTATCTTTTACAGGTTTATTGATTATTGTTAAGTTCTGTAAAATGGTTCATTCTCTGTACCCCTTCCCCATACCTCACCTTTGGTCCTTTCCCCTAGATCAGCACTTGTCAATCTTGAGTTGCCACCCTCGGGGCTCTGTCAGTCACTCCAAGCCTCCGCCCTTTCTTCTGGAAAATTCAGGGAGTCTCATTGAGTGATTGGCTGAGTTCCAGCTCTCCCTCTACTCCTTTATCCCAAATGGTTGCAACAGGTGTCTGTCCTGTCACAAGCCATCCCCTGTCCCTCTACCATTGGATCCCAGTTTTACCCACCCCTGTGGTCCACCCCCTTTAAAAGACAGTGGCACGAGGCTGCTGGTGGGACTCCTCTGAGGACGATCCACCGAGGCAGGGCTTGGCCCCTGTTGTTTCCCACGAGGGAGAAATAAAGCCTTCAGGTTCCACCCTTAGTTGAGTCCCTCTCAGTGCCTCACCATCCCCATCTCGAGCAGTGTCTTTGGGCGACAAGACCCCACAGGGATCCCTGAACTGGTGCAGCCACAGATGGGGACCTTCCCATATCGCTGGTGCCAGGGTTTGCCGGGACATTTGGAAACTGAGCACTGTGATAATAATAAGAATAAAAGAAAGACTGCCACCTCTGGAATTTCCTGGGGCAATGCTAAAGTCTGGTTTGCAGTCTGTGACCATGCAGGCCATTTGTTGTCCTGCAGACACCTCAGGATGGTGAGGCATGGTGATAAACAGCAGTGCATACTGGCAGGAAACACCACACCACAGGAGTATTCTACTAACAACCACTTACAGACTTGGACAAGCATGTGCCATATTCTCTCCCAATCATCATGATATTAGGGTAATTGTTCTCTATAACACCCTTATATAACAATGAAAAGCATTAAACAACATTCTGTGATGTGGGATCTCTGTGTCCAGATTAAGACAGGAGAGAAAATGGTGAAAATGCAGAGGTCACCTTTTATTGACATCAGAAAACCAAGGACAACTTCCACTCATTTAACTCACACAGTTGGGTGTGTATTTTGCTCACTGATCCTAAGCTTTATGCGTGTATAAAACCTTTGCACGTGTAAAACTCTGGTAAGTCTGGTTGAAAACATGCAGAAAACTCTGGAAAGTCAAATTTCTATGAGAGAAAGTGGAGCTGATAATATGGTCTAACCCATCTCACAAACTAAATCACTGTTCAGGCCACTAACTTAAAAGCTGGACTTGATGATTGTTATGGGTCCCTTACAACTCAGAGTCTTCCGTGAAATCTGTGAAGCTTCTATCCCCTTAGCCACAAAAAAAAAAAAAAGTGGCCTCAGTTCTCTTCATAGTAGGCAAGATCAAAATATGTACTACCTAGATTTGAACGCTATGGTTTTCCTACCTAAAATGTGGATTTTAAAAAAGAAAATTAACCTTGCCAAGCATCATTGCATGACAGAGTTACCAAGAAGCTCTCCAGAGTCCAACATTCATGATTTATGAATCTATCTGAGTTCAGACACCTGGAAAATAAAAAGCATCGTGGTTAGGTCTTGTACAGTTTGCTAGTACATTAGTTATAATATTGTTGTCATTGAGGACCACGTGTGTAGTTATGCAGTGGAAATAATACTTATTTCTACCAGAAAATTTAAATCAGATCCTATATATTGGTAAAATCTCATCAATCATATCAAAGGAAAAGGTGGGACAAAATTCTGGCATAACTCTTTGGCTAATGAAGGCTACCTTTAAATACATGAAGTTTAATTTGATAGCAAAGTAAAAGTCTACAAAATCCAGAACACTTGTTCTTTTCTATCCACTTTTATTTCTCATGTAATCATTATCACAGATCTATCTAAGAACCTTCCAGTAAAGAAACGGAATACATTTTGTTGACTTAAGTTTCTCATTTTAATGTGCAAAACTTTTATAGTAAATTATATTCTATGCATTGATGGTGACATTCCCAGGTACATAATACTGTCACTTATAATATATTTAAGAGAGAGAAGAATTTTAACTTCTAGAAGAAGGTGGAGCATTTTAAACAAAACAAAACAAAAAAATTATCCATATGTACTGGGAGTAAATCAGACTTTTGCATGTCTGAAGGATCTAGTAGTAGTGCTAAACTACTGACTAACCTTACATGACTGTCTTTCAAAGGGCACTTTCCTGGGACACTTCTGTCTTCAAAGTACTTGGTTTTGATACCTACATGTGTTTCAACCTTCAGTCATCAGAATAGCTGCATTTCAAACAGTGTCCACAATGAACTCCAGTAGATGAAAAATGCTCAAGTCAGCTTTTACAAATCACTTCAGTACTTTATAACTTCTGTGAGAGATGAGAATGGAGAGTTAAGAACAATGTACTATGACAAAGAAGTGTTTACATTTTTTCCATATAAAGTAAAATAAGAATAAAAATACTTTCAATAAGAATATGTGTAGAAGTCAAGTCTGAATATTGTTTGAAACAATTTATTGTTTCAAGTTTTTAATCCATTTAGATTTCGTTGTGATTCATTCTACCATTTCTTCTGTAGAAATATATAATAGGAAAATTATTGTGGTATAGATAAACCTCACTGAAAATCTTAATTTTGTTAAAGTTTATATTTTGTTTAGGTTTTTATATTGATTGACTTTGTACCCATCTTCACTTCCCCTATAGATTTTCAGCCGTTGTCTATGGTGATGCTTGCAGTGTTTCCTGAGGTGCTCAAACTGTGACACTTGTTGACAAAGAAATATTGCCCTTGATTTCTCTGGTAGAGAACGGTTTGTGCAAATCTAAATACGTACCCTTTTTTGCCATGCAGAAATTTCAGAAATTGTATGAGATGTAAATCTAGAAATGTTACTCATTTGCAGACTAGCACCTGCTGTGTTTTCAATATACAGGTCACAAGTTCGCAGCAAACCGCACAGAATTACTGAGTACTCAAGCTTTTGAATCTCATCAGAGCACACAAGCACATAAGTGATCATTGTTGCTTTAAAGAGTTGTTCACAAAACATTGCAAAGATGATACACATTTTAGAAAAAAGCAGCAGTTTTGTTGATTATCCATCATTTGCATCACAATCATGAACAAATTTCACACCTCCGTTCATCGTTGACTTTTAGTTTAATATTTTGCACCAGTTTTTAAAGTTCTGGGAGCATTATCTGGGAAATGAATCTGACCTATGAGCAATGATTGTAAAGAATGGAAAAACAGAGTTGATGACAGCAGTCATGATTTTCTGAAACAATTTTTGACCTTATATTTGTGGAAACCAATAGGAGCTGTGACTGCTCATAGTATGTTAAACTCTGTTCAAGCAAAATTTACATTCAGAGGACTCACAGTACTTTTGAGATTGTATGCTACAGACCTCCTTGTGTGCTCAGTTTGCAGATGCTCTGAGCTTATTTCAGCCCTAACAAAAGAACCCTGGAACTTGTGCTCAAGCTATAGCAGTTTACACTTTTAGCTTGACTATATCTAGTTCAAGCCTTAAATGTCAGCCAAGATGGCAGCTATTGCGTAAGTGGGATTGAAACAAAGACCTTTTAGAATCAAATCTTTGCAATGCTGAATAAATCAAGCTTTCTGGAGAACCTTGAAAGTACATAATTATACGGTGATCCATATAATTATTTGGCAACATGATAGAGGGGACAAGTACATTCCCAATTGCATGTTTGTCTCTTTATAACAAGGTAGAGATGAAACTTTGTAAAATATTCTCTGTTCTTTTCCTTTTCTTCATTAGAGCTATAGCTTTTATGGTCCACCTTGGATATGTCTCCCCACTTTTTCTACAAATTACCCCTAGAGAATTCTCAGTAATTTCATAAAATACCCTTCTTTTCCAGTATGCAAAATTTTGGCTATGCATTTTCTATTCCAAATGTCCTCGCCTAGCACTCAATAAATTTTACTTATGAAAAACTACTTAGATGCATTTTCTAGTGTTAGAAATATAACATTAAATTAATGGAAGCTTGCACTGTGATAAGTCTCTTGTACAAAAGAGATCAGTTCTCAATAGAACATGGTTCTAGATGAGATGGTCCGTCTAAGCCAGGTGTTAACAGAGTAGCATAAGCCTATGCAGACTGATTAATTTCCAATCAAATTACAAATCTCAGTCTCAGTTTGTTACAAGGTACAATTAATTCATTTATTTTGTGCATGTGTGCATTTCTAACTTGGTTCTTCATATATTTAGGACAGGAAGTTTTGGGCTGAATGAGTCATTCCGTTTCCTTTCAGATGTAAAAGTTATTTACTTTTTTTTTTTAAAAATCATTTGTAGTCTCTGTCACAGAGAGATATTTTGGGTACCACCACAATCCATATATGTGGGACTTTTTCCCCTGCATAATATTATGCTTAGATCTAATTCTAATTTCTGTACATATGTAGACAAATCAAGAGAGATCATAAATGTGTAGAATGATTTGGGTTGGAAGAGGCCTTAAAGATCATTCCATTCCAGCCTGCTGACATGGGCAGAAAACCAGATTGCTCAGAGCCCCATCCAAATCTGCCCTTGAACACTAGAGATGGAGCACAAACAGTTCTGGGCAGCACATCAGTACCTCACTACCCTAACAAAAAAGATTCTCTTGATATCTAGTCTTAACCTACTCTTTTTCAGCTTGAAGCCACTGCTCTTTCATTCAACAATCTTGTATAAAGTTCCTCTCCAGCTGATTTGTAGCTCATTTAGGAACTGGATGGTGATATAAGGTCTTGCCAGAGCCTTCTGTTCTCCAGGCTGAACATGTTCTGTCAGCCTGCCTCCATGGCACCTCCACAGAGGTGCTCAAGCCCCCTGAGTATCTTTGTGGCTTCCTCTGGGCTCGCTTCAAGAGGTTCACACTATTCTTATGTTGGGATCCCCTCCCTCTAGAACAACCAACCACACTGCTGAGAAGGTGATCAGCCTCACTGCCCTTGTCTTTGACAGAGATGTAAAATAATACTGGCCCCAACACTGAGCTCTGAGGAATGCCCTGAAACTATTGTCCCCCTTTTTGTGGCAGGGAAAATTCTTCACTCTCTGGATTGAAATGAGTCAACTATAGTTACTTGCTAGCAGAAGCAGATTTGTTTAACTTTTTGATGACCTAAACTAGTAGATGAACAAATCTCTTTCCTATTCCTTTTTACACATTGCCTGGAGAATAGGAGATCTGCTTTCACCAGCTTTGCATGTATTCGAACATCAACCCCTCCCTTAAACACCCTGAATAATTCCAAAATACCTCTCTTTCATCATCTGTTCTTATAGTTCCATTGCATTAAGGGCTCCTGAATACCCACAGCAAAATGGAAGATGAGATTTTTTCAATCTCAGTTTTTCAGTTTCAGTTTTTCAGTTTCAGAAACGCAGTTATTCACACAGGTTTTCCAGGTTGATCTTAGATTTCTGTAGTTACTTCTTCATTGCTGGGAAACATCATGAGTTACAAACAGAGAGAAATATTTACTCAGTCCTAATAATGAGTGTGGGTCAACAACTAAGGTCCCCATTTAGATCAATAGTGAGTGCTGCAATAGACAAGCACCCCCTTCTGGGCCAGAGATACCTCAGCACAGTGAAAGAAAGGATGAAGGAGCCTTTATTGGCTACCTTTCCAGCATGAAAAATCAAATGCAATTTGTCCAGATTAGTGGACTTGGTCTCTTTCTGATTATCCGGTGCCACAAGTATGTGACCCATGCCTATGCCTCTGATTTTTAATAAACATATTTGCTGGGTCCAATAGTTCAGCAATTTGTACAGAAAATTAGATGTAATTTGCCCTGAATGCCACTGGTTTCTGAGATATTTAAAAAAAAAACCCACCAGGCAGTTCAGCAAATAACTACAACATCTCTGCAACTGAATCAGACTGGAGACCAGGCTTCCTTGATGAAACTTTCTGTTGTCTGCTTCAAATCCAGGCTCTGCCCTGCTTTCAGTTTCCATAACCTTCTATATATCCTCTCCAGCCTTCCTCCACATTCCTTTTCTGAGTCCTATTTCTTCCTACTCTTCCTTAGAAATACTCAGTACAAAGGGTCTGATGTAATGACAAATGAGCTTGTTTTGCTCATCAAAATCAAGGATGTTGGTGCAGACTCTCCCACAAGTATTACCACGAAGAGCTGCATCTGCTCTCTCAGACCTGTGCCTATCCTTTTCTGCCTCTGCTCTACCATTTGCTGAGGTACCAATGGATTTAGGATACTTGTTATATTTCGTGATCTGTCCTGAAGCATAATAAAAAGATGGAAAAGAAATGAAAGTTTTTCCTTTTTTTTTTTTTTTTTTTCCTGTTCATAATTTGGCAGTGCCCTCCTCTGTCTTGCTGCCCAGTGAGGGACACAGATGGCTGCTGCCTGTTCCAGTTAGCTTGAATAGCCAGTAAGAGCCTTTGGGGCTCTTAAAAATGGTTCCTCTAGGCGAGTCTCAGCCCCATCCCTAAATGAAGTTAAATAAAATGTTGAAATATTATATGGAAAGCTTTTCTAAAGAATGCCGAGTTCATACAGGAAAACTGTGATCCTTTTTCTTCCACTCTTGGCTATATGATTTTTATTTCCTTTTTCTTCCTCCTCCCTCACAACCTCCTTTCTGCCCCCTCAGCCCCCCTTTCTTTCCTTTCTATTTCTCTTCTTCCTTTGCCATCTGCTCCTGGCTTTCATCTTTTGGTTTCCTCTTTCTCTGGCAATACGAATATCTCCCCACCCACTCCAACAGCACTGTTGTGCAAAATGGGTTTTGTTTCTCTGGGCAGTGTTTAAGCAGCTTTTTAAATATAGCTGCAGTTTAAATATAAATCATAACAATAAAAATATAAACACTCAGGTTTTAAACTAAAAAGAGTATCTCAAAGAATAAGCATATTTTAATTTAAAATAATAATAAGGCTAAAGTCTCCTTAAATTAGTGCTTTATGGAATAGGAACCCCACAAGATTTCTGTGGAGCAGAATAGATGGGGAAGAAATAAAAAAAAAAGACATCAC
>VWYP01020568.1:73400-113024 GCA_013400435.1 Pycnonotus jocosus | reverse complement strand
GGATTTCCTGCTTTCAATGGCACTTTTAGGTGCTGTAAGGAAGATTCCTCTAGCTGGAATCATCCGGGAGCTGTGATGGCACTGAGGAGCGCTGAGGGCTGCGCTGGGCTGGGCAGGGCAGGGAAAAACTGGCTTTGCCTGAGGAGTTTGGATCTGCTCGGTGTCTCTGAGTCCTGGGAGAGGCACGAACTTGGTGCCAGCAGCAGGATGAGGTGACACTGACACCACCCACGCCCCAGCAGCTCTCACAAAAGCAAACATCAGCCATCCGCGAAACTCACTGCAATTTGTGTTACATTTTGCTTGTTGTGGGGTGGAGGGAAGAGGGGAAAATTTCCAATTCCTACTCGGCATTCCATCTGGATGGGAGAGGCAGTGTGTATTACCCTTGCCTGCAGCAGAGCAAGGTTTGTGGGGTTGGGAGGGAGGCACCGGCAGCTCCATCGTGAGGCCAAAGCATTGGGGAAGTGCTGCTTGTGTGCAGCTGATTTGAAAGTGGGGAGGTTTCCCACTTAGATTTTTATGAGGTTTGTCCTCTAATTAACTCCCACTGTGGCAGTGTGACTGCTCTGTCCAGGGCAGGGAAATGTGGGGTTTCTGCAATCCGTGAAACACTCTCAGAAGAATTGTTGCTGCACTACACCGCATACATTTGTGTTGGAACACACTGTGGTATAATAGCTGGTTTGAAATGTATCCAGTTCTGCTGAATATATTATTGTAAAGTCAGGAGAACGCGAGCTCCTGTCAAACCCCAAGCAGCGACCCTAGAGAACCTGCGAGGGTGGGAAGGGGAATGGGAGCAAGAGCTGCTCTCCCCTCCTTGGCTGGGCTGGCTGTGGGGCTGCAGGGAGCTCAGATCAGAGCCCCCTGTGGGGCCCGTGTGCCTTTTGAGCAGATCAAAAAGCACTGTGGCTGCTCTCTGAAGCAAATGGCATCACTCCATAGTGCAAACCCCACCCGCGGCTGCGGGATCTGCGACCTGGCGGGTCCCATCAGCTGTGAGCAGCTAAAACAGCTGCTGGAAGGAAGCAGGTACAGGATTCTGTCATGAATGTCCCCAGGATGGCAGGAGATGTGAATTGGCTCTTCCTTCATTCCCCTCATGGTATTTGCAGCACCGATTTCTTCCAGGGCCCCTTTCCAGCCGAGCAGACAAGGGCTGTTCTGGGAGTGCACGACCCTTCAAACAACGGCCAGAGAGGTTTACCAGAACTTTCCTGAGAGGAGGAAAGCCAGAGAGGTTTATCAGACTTTCCTGCCTGGAGCTGGTGTAGCTGAGGCTAATGGAGCCTCTTTGAATGAGACCATAACAAAGGGTGTGAATCTCGGTTTTATTTTTAATCAGTTACTCTGACGTTTGCCCTGTGCGAGGGTGCCCTGTAGGCTCACAGAGTGTCACACACCCAGCAGGGGCTCTGCACCAGCAGCAGCACCCAAGCCCTGCCACCAGAGATGTCACACTTTGCAGGTCTGGCTGCTCCCACCTGGCAGGGCACAGTGGGGACCCTTGGGTGGCATTGGGAGGTTTGTGGAGATGCTTCAGCCACCCTGGCTCTGACACAGCTCCACCCATGCCAGCTCTTGCATGGGCCCTGTGCAGCCAGACACTCACTGAGCCCCTTTGGTCAGCCCCTTCCTTTAAGAGGATCTTGGTTTGAACTCGGAAATAGGCTGGTGCTCTGGGAATCTGGCCCAGGCACCTCCCAATGGACAGAGCCACCCTAGGAAGGTGAACATGGGGGGATGTGGAGACCTGCCTGGCCTCTTTGAATTTGATGTGGTGGCTGTGAGCAGGGGTGGAGCTCTCCTGGCACCTGAGAGGTGACAGATCCCCCAGGGCTCACAGAATGGAGCCACATGCATCCCTCCTGATTGTCAGCCTCGTGCAGCAGCAGCTGAATTTGTACAATTGCAGCGTGTCATATGGGCTGAAAAGGGCAACAGGGAGCAAATGACTAAGTAAGACCAGTTAAAATTATTGTCTTTATCACCCACTGTGTTCGTATCTGACAGAAGAAACTGTTTTGGCTAGTTGGTTCCATCAAGGTCTCCTGTTTCTGGACTGCAAGATGATCTCTTTGAACCAGCTGAATGAAAATACATATTTGTGTCAGACAGCCTCTGCATGTGTTTTTTCATCCTCTTTCTGCAGAGGTAGGAAATCATCTTTTTTCTCTCTCTCTTTTTTTTTCCCCTTAAAAAAAAAAAAGTCCTCTATCTTTAGGATTGGTGGGAGAAGCCATTTGCAACTGATGGGTGTAAATTATGCCTGCTTAGTCAGACAAGAAAATTAGAGACTGCGGAATTAGCCTCTGCTGGCTATTATCTTTGCATGGAACCAGTTCACAAAGAAACTTGGTATGCTCCACGGCATCCTGCTCAGCTCTCACGTGATTTGTTTGTGACCTGTCAGCCCCAGCAGCGCGGCCCATTGTACAGACCCAGCCAGGGCAGCTCCTTTTCCTGCTGAACAAAGGTACCAACTGGCAGAGCAGAAGGTTGGGCACCTGCCAGCCCGGGAGTGCACAGGGCTCTTTGCTCCCCACATGGCTAATTACCCATGCAAAGATTGGGAATGAGTTGTTAATACCTTTTTATTTTTTTTCCCTTCTTCTTCTACACATGCAAAGGGCAAGAAAAGATCGCGTTATTTCAAATGCCTGTTAAATTCCACTTCAGTGGAATTATGCTGGGAATTAATTTGGCCAGCTGCAGCCAGTTGTTTTGCCCAATCCCTGCCAATGCTGGCCCATTTCCAATTCACAGCGAATTTCTTGGTTGTTCCAGCATGCTCAGAGGAAGTGCAAATGTTGGATGAGGAGCTGTGCGTGGATCTGGCTGTACCTACAGGGAACAAAATCTGGCCTGCTGTAAGGGGACCCTGCCTTGAGAAGGGAGTGGGGTCTGGGGAGAGCAGTTCTCCCATGGCAGTGGGTGTAGAACACAGGAGATGCTGTGGAAACCTGAGGAGCGTTAAATGTAACAAAAGGCAAAAATTATGTGCCTGCAGGAGAAAACTTGCCTGACCCTGAGCTCTGGAGGGGTCCCACCTTTGGGCAGGGGTGTGAGAGAGCAGGAGGGGTGCCATGTCCTGCCCTGAGGTGGCTCCTTGCCTTCATCTGGAACCTGCTCAGCCAAACTGTGTCACTACCTGCACCCCTAAGCATCTCCCACCATTTCAGCTCCAAACCCCAGTCCCTGTAAGATTTGCAAAGCTCGCTGTTCCTGCTGTCCTGCCTGGATAATGACAGAGCAATTCTCAGGACTGTGCCTGGTTCTGGCTGTGTCCCTTTTCCCTGTTGCAATGGGCAGTGACAAATCCAATGCCTGCAGCTCTGATGGGCAGCAGGGCTGGTGGCGGTGCAGAAAACCACCCTCAAACACATCCCTTTTGGGGTTTTCAAGGCTTGTTTGTGTCCAGTGAAACCATGGGTCTGGTCTGGCAGTGTGCCTGCTTGGACAGAGAACCTTTCCATCAGCCACCACTGCCAGTTTTTCCCTCCCAGCTCAGCTCACAGGATGTGAGGAGCCTCTGGAGCTCAGATTTCCAGTGGCCCTGTTTTAAGCTGCTGTGAGACTCCTCCTCAACCAGACCATTGTAGCAGCTAAATCCTTTTATTCCCAGTTGCTGGTGTCTGGGCACCAGGTTAATTCTGGCACTTTTCAGCTTAGCAAGCAATGAGCAGGTTCTTGTCCTTTCCCATGGGAAGGAGATTGTGCAGCACATGGGGATTTGTAGATTGAAAGGGGAGTGTGGGAGGCTTCCCATGTGTATTACTATTCACAGGAAGAAAGAAATGCTACTTTTTCTTTTTTTTTTTTTTTTCCCTAATCTGATGTTTATTTGGCATTTAAATGGTGGTAGGAAAACAGTGAAAATTAATTTTGAGGGATGGAAAACAAACTGCTTTTTATAAATGTGCCGCACTCTGGTTTTCCTGCTTCTCCCAAGCCATACCAGTGATGCTGGGGATTGACATGCTGCCAGAGATTGCTGCTGCTGAAGGGACACACCTTTCCCTCCAGCACTGGTGCCACTGAGCAGCTCGGGCAGCTGCTGACATCCCCATGGAGGAGAGGCTGGAAGATGATGTGCCTCAGGCCAAGATGAGAATGGCTTTTCGTGGAAACCATTTCCAGACCGTTCCTTATGGCACTGCAGCAGATGCAGGGCTCAAAGATCCCCCAGCAGAGGCTCTGGAGGTGCCTCACACAGGACATTTTCTTCTCGTGCCTGTAAATTGGAAGTTAAATCTCTTAATTTAATTTTGCTGCTTTTTCTATGTGTTGTTTCTGTTTGGTGATGAGGCAGAAGAATAATACATCTAAGCAGCTCTTAGCACAAGCAAAACGGAGCTGATGTGGCTTTGTTTTACACAGTGCACACAAAATCTTCCCTAGATTGTATCTGTGCACTGCCCTCCATGGTGAGATCGTGACTTGCATACTGAAACTTGTTGTGAAAATCCCTTGGAAAAATAAGAGCCTCTCTTCCTAGTTTATTTCCATAATTTTTCTGTGGGAGGCGTTTGCTTTTTTCAAATGCAAAGGAAAAGCCAGAACCATGTCCAGTAAGTGCCCGATATTTAAAGTATTTGTACACAGAGAAACACTTTGTGTTGGCTTTTTACAGTATAAAAGAAAAAAAAAGGCATAATTTTGCATAATTATTTTTGGTTTATAAGCATTCCCTCGGGGATGGGAGAGTAAGGTCTTGCCAAAATTATGTGTTCTGCACAATTTTGATTTTACTTTTTTATCCGCAAGGCATTTCATTGTATCCAATGGGTGGGGATGTGATGCCCACTCTGTCCAGGAGTTTGGGAAGGCTGATGCTGGGCTGGACTGGGCTGGGTGGCTGGTTTTTAATAAATGAAGGGTAAAATCACACTTAATTGGTCCATTAGCACTCATTTCTACACCCCATCTAAGGCACCAGGGGAGTCAGGTGCCTTTCTGCATTGACTGGAAGTGAATATATCTATTTTCCAGGAAAGCCATCATAACTCTCATATAATATTTCAGTGAGCTACAGCCTGAAAAGTGGAGGTGAGCAAAATATCCCAGCTCTGCTCTCGTGGGGCTCAGCCTCTTCCTGCGGGCAGATGTGGCCTGGAGAAAGGCAATTACACACCCTCATGTAGCTGTTTAAAGATCAAGTACAGAGCAGTTTGACTAGAGATTAAATATAAAGATACCCACTTATGAATTGGGAAAAGAGAAGGAAAAACCCTCCGAGTAGATGAAAGTCTTGCAGAACTGACTAATAAATCAGCGGCTGGCAGAGCGTGGCAACCTCGTCTGCCACTCTGAAGTGACTGAGGACGAGTTTAATAATGCTTTACACTTCAGAGGCTGAATGAAGAGCAGGCAGGGAGAGAGCAGCACACCCGCTGGCTGAAGGCGGTGGGGAGGGACTCAGGAAGGGGCAGAAGCCTTGGCTGGGGGTGGGCAGTGTGACCCCCTTGAATCCTTATGATTTTAGCTTTTATATTCCTCATATATTTGTAATCCTGCAGTGTATAACTCTAATTCTGTAATTCTGTAAGTCTAATAACTGTAATTCTTCAGTGTATCACTCTAAACTCCACACACAGTGCGAGCTGCTGCTTCCCCATTTTGGTCAGACACAACAATTCCTCTCCAGGCCTGGGGATCAAGGACACCTCACTGCCGCAGGCCCTGAGAGATGGAAACAAAAGCGAGTTGTGGGGAGCAAACTTGGGGTAAATGATGTCATTAGCTGTAATTGGAGGATTAACCCTCAACATGCAAATGGATCAAACATAAAAGTCTGAAAACTCGTGACCCATTGTCCATTTTGGATGCAGCCCCTGGGGGGCTTTATTTGCCCTAAATATACCTGAAGGCCCTTCAATAAATATAAACTTCTTTTTATTCTCTTAATTTTGTCTGGCCTCTGTTTTTAGATAGCCCAAAAAGGTATCAGTGTCATGTAGGGCTGGGCTGGGTCTCTGGTGAGAAGGAGAGGAAGGCTGCAGCCATCTGGAATGAAGGGGGAAGGCTCAGAGCTTTGCTGGCTCATGCTCTGGGATGAAGAGGGAAAGCTCCAAGCTTTGCTGGCTTGTGGTCCATGGTTATTTGTGTTGCAGTAATGAGCAGTGACTCTCCTGCCCTATCACAGGCTAGCTCTCCTGCAGCCCCTGTGCTGCCCAAGGCTTGGAGCCGTCCTGAGGGAGCAAGTAAGTGAGATGAGTTTTACCTGCAATACTTGTGTTTGTTAGTGCAGACTGAGCACTTGTCTGAGGCATAGACAGCCTTTCAGTGCTGGGCTTTTGAGCAGGGATGAAGGGACATTGCTATCCCCAGGTAAAAGCCTGGTGTGATGCCAAACAGGCTGGAATGCACTGGGGACAGGCTTGGGAAGCACATTACCCTGGTGGGAGATGGACCTTACAGAGCAGCTGCAGTGCCACGAGGTGAGACAGGGCATTTATTCCAGCAGAAACCTCTTGCTTTCCCAGTGTGAATGCTCCTAACAACCAAGCCTCGGGGGCCAGCAGCCTGCAGGATTGATTGCTGGCTCAGGGAAGGAGCAGTTCTAGGTGAAGTCAAGGGTGATCAGCCTCAGTCAGACAGTCAGTTCCCAGGAGATGCTGTGTGCCAAGGGTACCTCTGTCTATAAATTGCTTTGGATGTTTGAATATAGACCTCTTGTAAACTCAGACACTGCACAGGACACTTGTGTCCTCGCTCTGCCACCGCGCTCTCAATCACTGTCTGTTGTTCAAGGTCATAAGAAGAGCCCATAGTGATCTAGAATTAAATCAAATTTGTTCCACTGCTTGTATTTCTTGTCTTGTCTTTGCACACAGCTTTCCCAGTTTTCCTGAAATGCTTTTCAGTTGTGTCCTGTGGGGAGCTCCCGGGTCCAACTCGGTGCTGACGCATCAGGCACCTCCTGAGCAGCGTGCAGCCACAACTGGATTATTTCTGCAGGGTGCTCTTAGAATCTGCTCCAAGAGGGAGCACAGTGCTGAGAGCCTCTGGCAAGCAAAGCACTCAGGCCCCCATTAAAAACAGCAGAACAAGTTTAATCTCTGGATGGCAGGGAAGTTTGCACCGTCAGCAGTGTTTGATCCAAGTTTTCAAGGCAAAATTGAAATCATTCTTCACCAGGCTCAACACATTGATCTTTAGAAAAGAGTACTTGTAAATAAGCTCCTTGAGAATGTGTCGCCCTCTTTCTCCTCCAAAGCTACTCCTCTGTGAGAAGGGCAATCCCTGAGGATGCTCCAAAAGCAAGGAGGAGGATAAGCAGAAATGGCTTCAGGGAATTTCTCTCTCTCTCCTTCCTTCTCCAGTCCACCACTGCATGCACACATCACATGCTCCAGATCGCAAGCCATTAATAAGGAAAAACACTGATGCTCTTGTTTCCCCTCTCCCAAGAAGGGCTGAGTTACTTTCCTGAGCAGTTCATCCTCTCTGCTGCTGGAACAGGTACAGCAGGACTGGCTGCAGATCCGTGGTGCCAGGGGCACTCACACCCCAAAAGTGGATTGGTTGGGTTCTGGTGCAGGAGCTTTGTCCCACAGCACCCATACTCTTTCTCTCCTCAGGGCCTTGGTTTTCCATGTCCTGGCTCAGTGAGGAATCCTTCATGCTTCCTGTAACTTGCAGTAATCTCCTTGTTTGTACTGCTCCTCACTGAGGTTCCTCTCAGTGCACAGGTGCCTGCAGGCAGCCCCCAGGGCTCTGCTCGTCCTCCCTTATTCACATCAAGAATTTATTTTTTTCCACCTTGCAAAGCACAAAGGCCAAGGCCCCACCTCTCACTTTTTTTGGCAATTATTGGAAATTACAAAGCACTTAAGCAAAGTCCCATCAGCACCTCCCCTCTATCCTGCAGCAATCCAAGAACCACCTCTTGTTCTCATCTCTTTTTTGTAAACCCCAAAGAAACCCAGCCCATAGGAGGCACTTCCCTCAGGGTGCTGTGCTGCAAATCAGAGGGAATAGAAGAGATGCATTCTCCTGGCTTTGGGCATGGTGCTGTGGGCACTGGGCTCTGGGGATAACCCCATTCCATCCCCTCTCCGGGTTGCTTCAATACAGCCTTTGGGGCAGAATGAATGATCCTTTTGTCTGGGGATCGATCAGATGTTTTTGGGAATATTTTCAGCTGAAAGGAGAAGCAGCTAATGTTAGACTTGCACTAAGCATGAGATTTCCCTGGCAGGGTTGGATATATTTAGGGCATCTGAATGCCAGAGAATTATAAAGCAGTTTTGGGGTTGTTTTTTTCTTCCTCACAAAATGAAACACAACAATCCCTTCCAGCATCTTATAAATTGCAATTAAAAATGGTAAAGATTCCCATTTGGAGACTTTATTATTTTTTTTTTAATTAGCCCCTGGTAAACTTGAGATGGCTCAAGGCTGAAACAGCTTGGGGAGCATGGAACTCCCATGCACGGTATAACTGTGCTGGTTTAACTGGTTTAACTGGTCTAGCTGGTGTAACTGCCACCAAGGTCTGTTTATGCTGCTGCCATGAACGTGGCCTCTTGTGGGATGTGATGGTGAAAGGTGCTGAGCACTTCAGATCTCATACTCAAGTACCTTTGACTTCTGTGAGCTGATTCATTAGTGTCAAGTGAAGAACATGTTTAAATGATTTGCAGAATTTAACCCAGCCAATGTGATTTGCAAATTAGATACATTTCCACGGGTCTTTTTCCATAGGCTTATTGGATTTTAAACGGGTTTGAAGGGATTCTGTGGCAGTTGCTGTGACCTACTTCAGAGCAGAGGCTGGTGAGTCTATCCCATGGCTCTGTGCTGGCTGACAATGTCTCTCTAAATGCAGACCCAGCCACTTGATTGTAATTTTCCTGTTAGGGGAAAAATAAATAATTAGGGCTGTGTAAATGGGGCAAATTCACAGGAAAAGCATCTTTTAACAGTGGCAGGCACCAAACTCCTGTTTCACCCTGAAGAAGAATATTTCCTCTCCTTCCCTCCTCATCTTATGTGGACAAATCTGCCTGACCAGGGATAGAGCCTGGACTGTCCTTATCAAGCATCTCAGTGGTGACACGTAGCATTTGATTATATATTGTTCCAAAATTATTGTATTCCAAATTTCCTATTTATCCAGAAGGGCTGTCTAAGGTGCACTGGGGGTTGGAGGATGTTCATTTTGGGGGAAACAACTCTAATTTATTTCTTTCCAAGTGAAGCTGTGTCTGTATCTGAAAGTGAGAATGACCATGATGCATTTTTCAGAACTCAGTAGAAGATGCAGCAATGCCAATGTGGGAGAGGCCATTCTGGCACTGCTCCCACTGTGGCTGGGATGGGTCTGGGGACACTGGGCTCCCCAGTAAGTGACAAAGGGGTTTTTTGAGCCCAGTCTCCCTGGGCTGCCATCAGAGTCCTGGGTGCTCTGAGCCCTGTGGGTGCAGCCTCTAATTCACACCAGCTGGGGTGTGGGAAATGGATTTGCAGAGAATTCTCAAAGCCTGGCAGGGGATTCACAGAGTCTTCTACATCTGTATCCAAACCTTAAGATAAAGTGTGCTGACTTTAAAATGCCATGGAATAGGACAGATATTGTTGAGAGAGGAACAAAACTAAAAACAAGCTTCAAATGATGACCTTGCAAATAGACCAGGTATTTTGGAGAAATATGTAAAAGATGAATTGTACCAAAACATGAAAGATGAAAGATGTATTCTACCAAACCCACATGGGGTATTTTTAGATTATTAGCTTAGAAGCATTAGTAGCATTGTGTGGCAAAAGCTGATAGGCCAAAAAACGCTTATAATGTGTTGTAATTAGGAGGCTAATTGTAATGGTGTGAATTGTAACATCTATATTGTCTCACCCTTCTCATGAGACTGAAAATGGAATAAAAGTCTTTAAAACACCTCTCAGGAGCCCCATCTCTGGGTCAGAAAAATGGTTTTTCCAAGACTGGAGAGCAGCCAAAGGCTGCTGGGATAGAGCCCAAGGCAGAGCCTGATCAAACCTGGCTTGTTCCAGCACTGGAACCTCAGCAGGTCTGCCAGGACACAGGAGCAGGAGAACCTCTGGTGGTTCTGGAAACCCTTGAGGGGAAAGGAGCTGTGGAGCCGTGTAACAATCTGAGCACAGGCAGGAGGGGAAAGAGAACAATGCATTATTTGGAAATGAAATGAAGTCATCTTTATTGAGGTGTTTCAAAAATAGCTTTGTCACTTTTACTCACAAAGGAAGTCATTGTGGTTGAAATTACCTGATCATCTCGTGCTGGTTTCTCACCATGCTGTGCCTCCAGTGGAAAGGGACTCAAAAAGCTCTGTTTTTTCCTCAGAAAACCAATGCAGTGTGGGGGTGTGTTTGTAATCAATGGGGGCTCACAGCTAATGCATTCAAAAAGTTTAGGAGCCAGCAACAAACTGAAGGCATTAATAACTGTTGCTTTCAAGTCAATGGGATTGATTAGCAAATTCCCTTTATTTCTGAATGATCATTGTAGAAAAGTGGAGAGCAAACCAATAGTGAGAGATGTACCTGCAAGCAATAACACATGATTGCAGGCTGGGCTGCAGAGCCCGGGCTGGTGACACAACAGATCATTCATAATTGTCAGCCAAATTGCCCAGCTGGTATTGGGCTTTAAAAAATGAACCATAAGAAGAGTTTCATATCGATTTTTGTTTCGTTAGAAACAATATAAGGCTGCCTTAAAGAACCGAGAACAGACTGTAATTGATTCTCTTTCCTTTTGAGCAAATTCTAGTAGAATTTGATATTGGTTATTAATGTAGGATTTATGAATGCTTTTCCTCTCTCTTTCCTTCAAATATCTCCTCCTTCTGTTGCTGGAGGAGAGATTTGACAGAACAGGACCTGAACTAGAACTTGGGAAAAATTAGTTCCACAGGACACAAAGTCCACTGAAACTGGATATTTTACTGACCCTGTAGAGAAGGGTAAAAAATTAAATCTAGAGTCCAACACAGAGCCTGCAGGCCAGAGACTACAGATTCCTGGCAGGTAGGCAGGATGTGCTGCTGCCAGCTCTGCAATTCATTTCTGCTTCTCTGCCAAATATTGGGATTATCACCAGTTCCCCCTCACTGTCCTTCCTCTGCTGTACAGGTACTGTCATTAAACCATTTATTTATGAAACATTAGGCCTGTACTCGCAAACAGAGTGTTCAGATGTCTAGTTCCTAAGTGATCTTTAGGAGTTTAAGGTGAAAATGCCCTTTCTGTGACAGAACTTGTGTTTCTCAGGTGTTGGTTTCACGGGGGCTTGTGAGTCCTCAGCAGACCAGAGCTCCTTCCCTGAGGCAGACAGAGGTGTTCCCTCCCCAGCACCAAAAAATTATGTCACGTGTGAGATTCAGCTCCCTTGTTTTCTTCTAAACAGATCTATTTGCTCTTCCAATCCCCCACTGCAACACCAATAAATACACAGCCCCTCATCCATGAAGGTTACACATCCATCCTTCCTCCTCGGAGGCACAGGCAAAGCCTGTAAGACCCTAATGCTATTTAAGGTCCTTCTTACATGAAAATGAGGTGTAATCACCCTTCACAGGTGAGGTGTTCTGAGAGGATTCGTTTCACACAGTTCTGCATTAAGCTGGCTCAGTGTAGATGTTTTGTGCTGGCTGTGAGGAGGGGGAGGCCGGGTGGGGTCTGGCCAGGTGGGCTGAGCCAGGTACTTGTGGGTGAGCACTGCCCCTTTGTGAGCTCCCTGCAAAGGCTCAGTGAGCACTGGAGTTTGAGGGAAAGCAAACCAAAGCAACCAGGTAGCTCGGAGTCACTCTGGAAGTGTTTATATTTTACCTTGTAAAATACTTCCCTGCTGCCAATGGCAATATGATGTGAATCCAGAAATTATTTTTCTTCTCCTGGCACCACCTGGCGAGTGATGTGGCCCTGCTTGAGGAGAGCCACTTGCATCTGCCATTGTGCTGGCTGTCAGAGACTCTTTTTGGGCCAGGATGGTGCTGTGTCCACAGCCAGTCCTTGGCAGGGTCTGGCTGGGGGTATCAAATTCCAGACCTGGAATAACATCTGTGTGTTTCTGATTTCCTGGAACACCAGCTGTGCTTCAGCTCAGCCCTGGGAGCATCAGCTTCCCCAAGAGCTCTGGTTTATAGGGGCTGGTTATTCACACCCTCCTGTTAATGGTAAAGATTTAAAACTGCCAAAATCATGGCAGGATCAAAATTATTCACAAAAACATCAAGGCCTGAAGCTACATCAAGCTGGTCAGATTTACACAGATCATAAGGCTAAATAATTGGAGTTGAGCAGATTAGTGTGTTATGCCTCTGATGAAATGATCCTTGAATGTGCCACGGCCTCGTGCCAGGGCATTATGAGAGGTGGAAAATCCATGTTTGCTGCCAGTGACATTCAAGTGACAATGAAAGCTGTTGCATTTATAGATGCTAAAAACCAAAAAATTGAAGATGGAAGACTCTTATCGGGAGCCCAGGAAGAAAAGACACGTCAGGAAAAAACAACAGATCTCTGATTTTTGTGCATTTGTGCAATGTTTTTGGCTCTAGGAAGGTGTGTGAGCTGGAGCAGCTCGTGTTGGGGGCAGGACTCCAACCATGGCATCAGCAAAGCTCTGCTCACCATCTCAGGCTGGTGCAGATGTGCTGATGCTCCCGTGGTTATCGTGGCTCTGGCATCTCCACAAACCCAGAGATGCACACAGCATCAGCACAGAAATCTATTAGCATAAATTACTGACAAATTCACCTCAAAAGCCAAGCCCCAGCTCCACGATTAAAAATAGTGACAGAACTTCAAAGGGGCAATAGGAATGATTTATTTTTGAGATAATGTGGATAATTTCAAGTACCAAAGGAAATGCTTATGCTGCTTTCCATAGTGTTCTGCATAATCTGCTGTGTCCAGCTAAGATTAGATAAAAGTCAACTCAGGATTTTTTTTCCTTCCAAGATTAACTATTTGATTTAATCTTTATCCAGAGATGAGCTTGCAGAGCTTAGCATGCAGGATGCTCTGGGCCCTGCTTTCAGATAAAACTTCTGGGGGGTTTTGTTGGTTGGTTTTTTCCTGCCTCTGCTGCTCATGGTTGTTCCTGTGTGAGTCCTGGGAGCTGGGAAGGTTCCTTGGTAGAACCAGGGAATGGTTTGTGTTGGAAGGGACCACAGGGATCATCCAGTCACAGTGATGATGCCTTGGAGTGGCTCCCTAGAACAGAGGCTAGACAGAGTTAAGAGAATAAAGTGAGGATTTATTAAAGGCCTTCAAATGATACACCTTGAGCAGTCAGAGCTTCCCAGAGGCTACACCCAAGATGGACCACGGTCACGAGTTTTTCAGACAGATATAAATTTGGTCTATTTGCATGTCAGGGGTTAATCCTCCAATTACGGCTTCAGGTAATGAAGTCAGATACCCCCAGCTTGCTCCTCCCTGATTCACTTTTGTTCATGCTTTTGGGGGCCTGAGGCTGTGAGGTATCCTTGGATCTCAAGTGTAGAAGAATTGTTTTGTCTGACCAAAATAGAAGACAGTAACTAACACTTTATATGGAATTTAGAGCTCTGCACCAATGCAGTACAGGATTTGAGAAATATAAAAGCTAAAATCTTGAGGCATCAACAGCCTCCAACCACGTCTGTGATGTGTGGAGTCACATCCCTGCTGGCCAAGGGCCATCCAGCTTCATCCTTCCTTCCTGTTTTCGTCCAAAACTTTTTATTTACTCACACCAGGTGCAAATGAGCCTTCCACACAAACATCAGCAAAGCTCATTTGCAGTGTGCGAGGCATCTTTAAAAGTCCATTTTGTTTCATCAGGCTTTTAATTCTTTGCAAATTACTCAGGCTCAAAAGGGAGTGAAGGCTTCTGTAAAACTAACGTGATCTGGCATTTTCTTTCCTACACTTTATCTACTTTTGGTTCTGATATCCTGGAAATCTTTCTTGTTTCAGGAGCTCCTGAAACACACTCGTGGTGCTGGTGAGTCTGTTCCCACATCAGAAACCTCCTCCAAGCCACAGCAACTGTGAAATATTGGGACAGCACTAATTAATTTCCAAATTTCTCCAGGATGGGCTCCAGTGACGATGAACTGGGCTCTACTTGTGCTCTGGTTTTATCCACCAATTTTGTTTTATCCCTATTTGTATGGTAGAACTCTTCAAAACAAAGCAAAAAGAACTTTCAGGAACAATCAAAGCCCAGCCAAGTGCATTCTCTCACACCTCAGCCATGCAGGCAGCCCAGAGTGAGCCCTCCTCATCCTTCCACTCTTTTTCTTTCCCGTTGTTAGTGGCAGCAGAGGGAGGATCGATGCCTTTGGTGTCAGGGCATGACAATAACTGTGCGTTCTGGCCATGATATTGACAGCCGAGCTGCTTTTCTTGTGTCGTCTCTACTTCATTTGTGAAAAGTGCCACAATTATCCCCTGGCAGTTATTGCGGGAGCGGCAACAGCTTGAAAAGAAAGCGAAATGGGTACACCTGATTGAAAGAAAACACTTTAAATATTGAACAATTTCTTCTAGCTGGCTCAATATTTTCAGTTTTGTCCAATTTTCTATCTGCCTCAGCACTTAGCATCTGCACAGCCATTTTATATGAGCCTTAACAATGGACATTTTACATCGAGGGCATTTTAGAGCAGCAAAAATGAAGAAAGGTTCATCCTCCACACCCTTTCTCACTGTTCTGCATCTCTCCTTCCATGTGCTCTCAGGCAATTACTAAACCCTTATATCTGTCTTTCCCCCCATCCATGCAGTTCTGCCCATCCTAATTGTCAGTCTGTCTTTCATTAAGCCAACTGCAGAGTTTTTGATCTGCTCCTTTGGAAGAGCTTTTGTGCTTAGCATTTGAACGAACCAGTCCCCTGTTTACAAGATTTACATCAAAATAAGATTTCTGGAAAAGAAAATGCAGCTTAGCAAAATAAAAAATTGTGCAAAGCCCCAAGAGAGCTAATTCATCTGCATCTCAGCAATAATAGTAATAATAAAAAATAGCATGAGATAGGCTGGCTTGGCAGTGGGGAGCTGCAGGAGGGATGATGGGGTGTTCTCTGTTCTCCAATTTTTGTGTGCCTGCTGAAACAGCAGCAAGTCTATAGGATCAAGGTGCTGCACCTCTGTGCCTCTTTTTATTTGGAAAATTTGTCACCCTGATACCAGCCCCTTGGGCTTTGTGTTCAGGCAACTCCCAAGAGCCCTGAGCTGGAGGAAGCTCCTTGGGCAGGGGGTTCCCGGCCCTGCTCTGTGATAACTCTGCTCCCTGGGGATGTGTTCAGCTCTGGAACAAGTGTTCCTTGTGACCTTGTTCTAGACACACACCCTGTCACTTAGGGAAAAATCAATTTAGGAGCTGACAAAAGCTGAAGAAAACTGTAGCAGTTAATTAATAGCCCCGTGTCTCGCACAGTTGGCTCCAGCAGCAGACTCTGGTGTCGGAGCTAATTGGGAAGTCAGGCCAGATCGTACCCTACAGAACAAGTTCATGTTAATAAGCAATTTTTGTATTCCAGGGTGGTTTTTATTCAATTTCTAGTACTTTGTTTTGCCTAGCAAGTCAAATATTCTTGAAGTATCAAAACAATCTTTGTAGCTGTGTAAAAGGAGCAGGACGGTGTCATTAAAACCAAGCCCAGCTCGATCTGGATGCTGGTGAAACAACTTCAAAAGTATCCCAGTTACTCCAGGGGAAGGGAACTGTGTTCTCCCAGGATGAAAGAATCCACTGGAGAATAGTTTAAAGCAAGCCTGGTGTCAGGTGGAGGGAAGGCAGCCTGGGGATCCTGCCTGCAACCAGCCTGAGACTCTGAGGATAGATTTTGGAGAGCCTGTGAGTGGCCCCTGAGGTCCCACAGACCTGAATGTTGCCTGTGGGAAGGAGAGTGGGAGCAGAAATATTCTGTGCAGAGCATTTGGATTTGGTGTTCTCCCACATGGAGGGACCCACAGACATCCCTGGGCAGCTGTAAAACAGAGAGGAATAAATGCTTGTTTTCAGAGCGTGGAGGTCTTGGGTACTGGATGCTGTAGAGTACCACGAATGGGAAGGGAAGGTCTGGGGAATATGCTTGCAGATAACCAGGAAATTCCTGACACTTTACCAGAGCTGGAAGTACAGAGAGTGGGAAATGTCATACTTTTAGTTATGGTATATTTTAGAAATACATACTTCTAGTTTTTTCTCCTATTACATATTTTAGAAATGCATACTTTTAGTTTTTCTCCATATATCCACTTTTGTTGTTGTTGCAAGCAGGAGTGACAGGACTCAGTTTACCTCAATTTTTAATTTTGTTTTGTTAAAGTTGTGAAAATGGCACTCATGATGAGAGACAAGGAAATTCTGGACAAGTCTATGAAAGTCCATGTTTCATCAGTCACTGTGTCACTTGGCGTTTGACGGAGCAGCCAACAAGTAGAACAAAAAAATTAATTTTGTATCGGGTTATGGAGACTGGGATTCTCTGCATTCCTTCCTTGTTTTGGGATTTATCCTTAGTTTTCTTTCTGGAGTTCCCTTGGATTTAAGGAAGAATAGGGCTGTTATTTAGTGGCTTTTCTTGCCCTGGTAGAGAAAAGGAATGGCAGAGAGATTAATTCAACAGTCTTGTGGGATGAGACTCTTCACTGAAAAACTGTTAAGGAATTTGGGCTCAAATTTCCTTTTCTGGCAACATTCCTGTATCCTTATAGAGCTCAGCAGGCACCTCTGGGATCCCTCTCCCAACCAACTGCAGACAAATGTGTCTTTAATTTTGGGGTTAAGGCATTAAAAGGAGGTCAAGATGGAGAGTGGTACAGGTTAACCTTTGTTTATGAGGCAGTGGAGCAAAACCCCAGAGGTGTGAGAAGTCAAAGCAGAATCTTCATTTCCCCCAATATTTGTCTTGCCACCGTAAAACCTTGTTCACATCAGCCATGAGCAGTTGTGCAGTTCTGTCAGAAGGTCGCTGTGCAGTGAATGTGCAACACAAACTATTTCTGCATACTAACAAAAAAAAAAGAGAGAGAGATAAAAAAGAAGAAAAAAAAAAGAGAGATTTTTCTTTTTACACGCAATTTTTAAGAAGCAGAGAGCAAAGAGCCATAAAGTTTCCTTTTATAGATGGAGGAGACAGCAGCTGAATGCACTAAAGTGAGCGAGGAAAACCCAAGGTGACACATAATTTTAGCAATAATAAGCAGTGGCAAAACTCCTCTTGTTAAAGACCTAAGGCAAAACTGTGCAGCAGCCTGTGTGAATTCTGGAGCTGAGAACCACAGGGAGTGAAGGGAGATGGGGTAAGACACCTTGAGCAGGATTCAAAGAGCCAGGCTTTAATTTTAGGGATGAAGAATTTGAGTGTCTCTGCTAAGCAATGAATGAGTAATGCCTGTTACAGTGGGATGAGCTGTTCTGCTCCTCAGGTTCACACAGTGGGAATTCTCTGGATGAGGTGAGGCTGCTGCTGAGGCTAGGCTGAGCTGCAGCCCTCGGCACAAGGTTCTCCAGCTCCTGACCCCTGAGCATCCCTGCTTCTCACAGCTTGTGTGAGCCATCAGAGGCAATTTCCAGTATTGGAAAGGCTGGGAGGGAGCTGCTGGCTGTGACTGCAGCACTGGAGGGCTGGAGTCCTGTTCAGGTGCTGCTTTTTGAGTCCAGACAGAGACAGGTCTTGAGGGTGCAGTCCAGCCAAATTATCCTCCAGGCTTCTGGAGACAGAATCTGCCACCTCTCATCCTAAAACCTTGCAGCCTGTGGATTAGAGGAGAAGCTGGGTCAGAATTGGAGCTGACAGGTAGAAGGCATTCAGAGTGAAGTGTTTTCTTTAGCAGGTGACCAGCTAGCAGCTCTGTGCTCCACCTCAGCCTCGTTTGGTAGAAATGCCCATTGAAACCCCGTGTGCAGAGTATGAAGAGACAGAATTTCTTTGCCTTTACAGACTTAGGGGTGAAGCACCCTAATTCCCACCCTGTGCTCAGCTCCAGTGCACAGGAGTGGGGATCATACAACCCCCCCCGCCCCAAACACATCCGTTTGCTGGGAGCACAGAGCTCTGGTTTCTTGATGCTGCAATCTTCACCAATTTCCCTTCATTCACTGTAAATTCTCCTGACTGAACATTTCCAGAGGGACAAGGGCTCCTTCCATAGGGCTCTCTTGTAGATGCTGATTCCTGGTGGCAGCTCTGTCTGCAGATAATTGCCCAACACCTATCTTGGCAGCACTTTCTAGGGAGGAATTAATAAAACCTAATAAGGCACTTAGAGAGCCTTGCAGCTCTGCCGAGGGGTGGTTCAGCAGGATATTGAGTGTCTGCTCCTCCCAGGGCTCCCAGCAGCTGGGGGCTGAGCTGCTCCTCTGGCCATGGCACTTCTGGAGCTGCTCCGGGAGCAGGTGGAGCAGGAGTGGCCCTCAGCAGTGTTTGCCAGTGAGCTCCAGGTGTGTTTGTTAACATAGGAGCCACCAGTTTGATGGAAAATAGACATAAATCTCTGTGGCTGCTGCATGGGGAGACATTTGCAGTTTTACCATCTCTGTGCCCATTCTCCTGTCAAGTGGTCCTTAGATAGTGCAGGATATTGTGCTGAAGCTTTGGGTCCTGAAAACTGATTCATTTCTGCTTTGTCTCTGGTGCATCACTGCACAGGATCTCACAGTGCCCTTCAGCAGAGGCAGGGAGATGTTGCTGACACCTGTGATAACTCGCCAGCACAGAAATCACCATCCTTAATGTGTGAGACGGGAACTTGAGCACCAAACAGCTGCTCCCAGGTGTGGTTTCCTCCCCAGAGCTCTGCACAGAGGCTGCTCAGGGTGCACAGGGAGGGGCAGGGGCTGTGCTCAACCCTCGGTCCCATCAGAGTGATCCTTGTTCAGCTCCACGGCTGCAGAGAAACTGGTGATGATGCCTTGGAATGGCTCCCTACAACAGAGGCTGGACAAGGTTAAGAGAATAAAGTGGGAATTTATTAAAGGCCTTCAAGAGATACACCTTGGGCAGTCAAAAGCCTTCCAGAGGCTTCCAAGATGGGCCATGGTCATGAATTTTTCAGACAGATATAAGTTTGGTCTATTTGCATATCAAGGGTTAATTCTCCAATTATAGCTTCAGGTAATGAAGTCATTTACCCCAAGTTTGCTCCCCCTAACTCACTTTTATTAATACTTTTTGGGACCTGAGGCTGCAGAGTGTCCCTGAATCTCAGGTGTTAGAGGGATTATTTTGTCTGACCAAAATGTGAAGACAGTGACTAACACTCTACATGGAGTTTAGAGCACTGCACTAATGCAGTACATGATTTGAGAAATACAAAGGATAAAATATTAAGGCATCAGTGACACTCCCCATTGCTCAGAGCAGAGTCTCCAGCTGTGCAGGGTAACTCTTGTGCTCACCTCCCAGGAGGTGTTTCCTGCCCTAGGAGCATTTTGGACACTATTGCAGCCCCATGAGGCTGCTGGGGCAGGACCTGGCTGCTTCTGGGGGAACAGAAATGGATGGGGCAGCAGGGCACAACCCGAAACTTCCCAAAGGGAAGCATCTCCATCCCTTCTGCAGGGAAGGAGATTCCCCTGCCTTCTGCAGGGGAAAGGAGACAACCTGGCTGGACTGACAGCTCTTGCCTGACTGCCCCAGAGCTTCACTGCAGGGGAGAACAGGACAGCGAGGTCAACTGCTCCCAAATCCATTCCTGCACCTCTCCTTCATCCAGCTGGATTGAAGCAAAGCAGCCTGGCCCGGACCACGGCTCTGAATTTCTGACATTAAGTTGCTTTATAGCAAGCCTGTGAAAGGAAGTGGAAGGCAGCAAGAAGGGGCATCCCGCTGACCAGCAGCTGCTGAGCCCTCAGCTGGCTGCAGAGCCAGCCCTTTCCCTGCCTGTGAGGACTTGGGTATAAATAGCCATGGAGCTGAGGGGATGAGTTGGTTATACAATGAACCTCAGCACTCTCAGAGCCAAAAATACCTGCAGAAATGATGGGCAGTTTGAATGACATTCGCAGAACGGCGCTAATGGCAAAAAATTGCTGCCACGTTGAGCAGAGCCCCTGTCACAGAGTGACTCATCCTGTCCTGCCTGGGTGAGCCTCACACCTTGAGTTTGGTGCTGGAAATGCAGCATTCCCTGCTCCCTGCGCAATTCTGCCCCAGGAGGGACAGGGAGCAGCAAAAGGGTTCCAGAGTTTCGTGTCATCCTCAGCCCCGCGGCTCAGGTTTCAGGTCAATGTTATTTTCCTTTTCCATTTTGCAGAATGACAGGAGGACTGATTGTGCTCACCTTGGCAAGGCAGCGAATCCTCCCTTTGTTGCTGGATAATAAGGGACAATAATTCTCAGAGAGTGAGCAGGAGACAGAGTTTTTGTGAAATGCTCCCATTTTGTATATAAACCTGTCTCTATTTTTCAATCCTAAATGGCCCTTGAATTGAAATCCCAGTGTCAGAGCTGTCTCCATTCAGTGTGAAATCTGCAAAGAAAATGAAACTGTCCTGAACTGCTCATCCTCTGGACAGGGAATGTGTTTTTCAGTGGATGTCTGTAACTATGTCTTTCTGTGAAACTGCGATGATTTTATGTTTATGATGTTGGGAACAAAGGGTACTGAGCTTGTCCTCTGCCTCTATCACTGCCCTGGGTGGCTTTGGGCACTGTCTGTGTGTTGGGGTTTAGATTTGTTTGCTTTTTCTTCTTTTTACTTATAGAATTTTTCCCCATATGTTGCTAAGGAACTAATTGCTGGATACTTATGGGCACTTTTGGGCAGGACAAAGGGGACCAAAGAGAAGCTGGGTACACCTTTTGTTTCCCTGGGTGGAGGGGGCAGGCAACATGAGTGCTTTTGGAGCAGATAAAAGACAAAGCGGGAGGCAGCTAGGGGCGGCTTGGCTTTTTGGCTCTCTGGGCACCCTCGGATAGGAGACAGTCTGCTACGGCGGAAAGAACTCCAGTCCCAGGAAAATTTTCCATCGTTTGCTCGCATGCCTGGGAATTCTGAGCTCCTCGGCCTGCCTGACTGCCGGAGCGGAGCTGAGGGGCCCAGCCCTGCCACTGTGGATTTTCTTCGGCATTGCTCTTCCCTGCTCCGGTGAGACCTGTCCTCCCCCTGCCCTGCCTGGACACCCAGCTGCCAGCCTGTGCCATTGCATTCTTCCCACCGAGACCACCGAGCTGTCGGGACCAAACTGTCCTGGGTTTTGGGAGGCAAGGTTTTCAGGGGTCTTGGTACTACTGTGTAGTTGTTAATGCTGTAGTTATTTTCTTTTGTTGTTTGGTTTGTTATACATACTGGTAAAGAGCTGTTATTTCTTATTCCCATAACTTTGCCTAGAAAAAGCCCCTTTAATTGCCTTTCTTGTCTAAATTATAACAGCTTGGAGGGAGGGGATCTGAATTGTTCAGATACCTGTCTTCTAAACCAAGACCCTGTGTAAGCTGGAACACCTGTGGGATCAGTGTTCACTCTCCTGGCAGGGTCCTGTGTGCAGAGTGGGGACCTGCCCGTGGCTAAAAACAAACAGTGAAGGTCCAGTGCCCCTTTCCAAGGCAGATTCCGGGAGCGTTCCCCAAAAATCCTAAATCGGAAGTAAGGATGGAAATTTCCATCTGTCTTGCCCAGTTAGAACTGCCTTCTTGAAACTCTACCCTGGGGAATTTCAATATTCTGTTTGTTTTCCTCTGTTTGGAGTAGTGAAATGCTCCTTTGGCCGTGCTCTGCCTGAACTCCTTCAGAGAACAAAACCAGGTCCGTGTCCCTGCCTGCTCCCAACCTTTGGATCCTCTAGACATATATTAGCAGTTGCATGACTCAATTGTATGAGTTGTTGCATTAAATTACACGGTGCTACTCAAAAAGAATGCTAATTTAGTTTTCCTACAACCGTGTTCAACTTAATTTTTAATCAGATCTGACAGCAAAAATTTAAATCAAGTGCTGCATCTTGGCTGTGAGAGGCCCGAGTACATCCTGAACCTACTAAAGTGATCAGGACAGTTTGCAACACTGATACTTACTAGATGTAGGCTGCCTGCTGTGTGGGAGGCAGAAATTATCCTTTTTCTCTCACCAGGCTTCAGGGAGGAGCAGCTGTGCCGAGCTCTGGGGTTGGGGAGGCAGAACCAAGGCTGTTCAGGGCTCAGGCACCATGTCCAGACCCCAAAGGGCACAGCGGCTGTAGCTGGGGCTGCTGACAGAGTCCTGGCTGCAAACATAAAGCAAAGGTAGATTAGAAATCAGGCTTCAATCTTTGTCATTTTCTTTGTAATTTGAACAGCGCTGCAGGGCAGGGAGGGAGGAACCAAAAGCAATTTGCAGAGTGTGTAACTGTGGGAAGTGGAGGTGACAGGGAGTTTTCTGGGCACTTTCAGCATCACTGAACTTCTCCAGGTGCAAAAGCATCTCCCAAATGGAGCCAGGGATCAGCTCAGCACTTCCTGCTCTGCATTCAGGAGATCAGGTGCTGGAGATAAAGAATGTCTAACTGATTAGGAAGGGTTGGCTAATTAAAGAAAAAACAAACCACTAAACCCCCAGCAAGCCAGTGGCCTGTTAATCATAATAATATTCTGGGTATTCGGGGAGATGTGCAAATCCTTAAAAATCCCATCAGAAACACTACACTGCTCTTCCTTTCCTTCTTTGTAGAGATCACGGCATTTAAAATGTGTTAATCTGCTGAAAATACCAATGACCACTTGTCCAGCTGTGTGAGAAGGGGCAAATGTGGCCTCGTGCTCTGGGTTTCTGTCTTTGTTCCATCAGCAGGCAGGAAAGGGTTTTCCCTCTCTGGAAGCAGCCTGCATCACTGCGTGTCTCCTAATAGAAAAAGCAAGATCTGTATAAATTCATAATGGCTGCAGTAATCCTTCTTCTTCGTGAAAAGCTGGTATTAATCAGGAGTGTCACAAACTATGAATTTTATTGTGGTGATATTCATTATATGTGATGTACAGAGGGAAAACGTGATGCAGAAAGTGCAATGAATTGCATTTGTTGCAATGACTAGAGCTAAGTGGAAATAAATTAAGCGTGATGTGTTTTAGGAGGTTCTGCATTCTGTAGCAGGTATAAAAAAACTGTCCAAAAATACTGATATAGAAAAGATTTCCAAGGCGCAAACAGAGCTACAAACACAGCAAAAGAAAAATAAATTAATTTTGATGCACACAGACACATCCTTTGCTGTGCACTTAACAGACGGCTGCAGAAAGCAAATATTCTTTCTATTCTAGAAATTTCCAGAACCAGGATAATTGCTACCTGTGGTTGCTGTGGGAACCAGAACTTTCTGATTCCAGATTTTAAGAGCATGAAGTCTCAGCCAAATGTGCCATGTCAGGGTAACTGCTGCCACATTAAAGAAAATTGGGCAATTGGTGGTTAACATAAACACATTGGGAAGGGAGGATTTTGTCAGAGGAGAGGCTTGGCTGGTGTTTTTTATCTAGAGAAAAAAATCTCTTATCTGGGGTTTTGGCAGCTGGATGGAGCCACAGGCTTTGCTCAAAAGTGGAGCTGTTTGACCCCAAATTGCCTTTTCTGCCCTGGAAGGAGGGAGAGGAGCCAGGGGCAGCACAGTGGAGGAGCAGATCCCTCCAGAAGAGCAGAACCATCCCACAGCCCAGCCCTTGGACCCCTCTGGGGTATTCACAGAGACCCCCAGGTGCAGCTCAGACTCAGCGCTGCAGGGCACAGTGATGCTCCCAAGCTTCTGGAGCGCAGGTGGGGCCAGGAAGAATTTTGTTATTCCACTGGAAGACTGTGACCAGGATAAAAGGGCTCCCTGCTCAATAATTCAGTCTTGGCACACGATGGTTTTCTGTGTGTGTGATGATTGCTGCAGGTGCTGGTGCTGAGCTGGGCAGTGCCACTAGCCCTGACAGATGTGCACAGTCCTTCCTGCCACTCTGGGGACACAGCCCTGAGCCCCCACAAACACACCTCTGAGTGGCACCGACCTGGCAGTGTGATTTTTTTAGGAACACTTTAAAGAGCCAGTTTGAAAACCGCGCCAAGGCAGAGTGAGGGCAGGAGGATGGAGCAGGAGAGGCTGGGCAGCAGCTGGAACCCCCAGTAACAAGGCCCTGGTGAGAACCTCAGCACAAAATATCACCTGAACTCAGAATGAAGGAAAGGAGGCTCCAGCTTGGATCCCTCTGCAGTGAAGTTTTATTGATTGTGTGAAACCCTTCAGGCAATTCTGCTCGCACCTGCGAAGGAGGATTGGGGTTTGTTCCCTGGGATGCCATTGTTTCCTGGCTGCCACACTGCCTGGAATAGTCCTCCTGATTTCTTTTGTGCAGTGCTAGAAGCTGCTGGAATAATCACTTTAAAATTCGTGTTTCTAGAAGCAGCCAGAAGGAACAGAGCTGTTCAACCAAAGCCAGTGTTCCTTGCAGCAGCCTTGCATTTCCAGCTTCTGTAAGCTCTGCTCAGGGTTTGCTGTGTTGGCACATTTAGGCTGGGTTTTACCAACTGGCATTTCAGGAGACCTCAAATATTCCTGTGTAAAAACTAATTCTGGTGAGTGCTTCTTCGTTCTCAAAGGGTGTTGCTAAGTGCAATGGGAATAGCAATTATTGTGCACAAATAGGATAAATTAGAGGGAACACTCAAAACTCTAACACAGCAGCTAAGTGACATTTCAAGGAGAAGTGAAGAGGGTCCTGTGACAGCACAGAGTGAGTTTTGATGCTCAGGAAAGAATTTGGAAGTAATAAATACTTCCAATAAATATTTATTTTCTGTCCTGTGTAAGCAAGGGTTAAAAAGTGCAGCACAGCTGTTAAATTTGGGCGTTATTGCTTGCAGAGCCTTGCTAGAGGTGGTTTATAGAGACAATGAAACTAAAGCCAGTGGACTATTTGATATTTCCTGCTGTTCTTTCCAAGGCTCTCAAGCGCCTGCTCTGGCAAATCACTCCAGCCAGAGGTTTCCCAGGGAATTTGGGGCTGTTGGCTGGGATGCCTGGTGTGGAAACATCTGGCTCTGAGGGCTGGTGGTTGCACATCTGGCTCTGAGGGGTGTGGGCACATCTGGCACTGAGGGCTGGGCTCTCTCTGGGCATTGCTGGAGTTGCTTCTCTGAGCTGCTGGCTTAGTAACCAGTTAAGAATTCCACCCCCACCTGTAGGGCAATGCCTCGTCCTGGATTGATCAGGAGGATTTTAGGATTGTAAGTTCATAAACAGATGATGGTATTACTTAGTGCCTCAGCCATACATCAGTGTTTGCATAAAGAGCAGGAGTTACTCTCCTAAAAAGGCAATTTCTGTGCTCAGCCCCCTGCTAGGCAAAGGGGGCTTTTACTTATTCTGAATAAATGTTCTCATCTTAAAAGGAAATAAATCCATAAATTTCTATGACTATTTTGAACCATCTTATAGCACAATTAAAATACTGGGGTTTGTGTAATCTTCCTAGGAAACAAAGAACTGTTTGCATAATAAAGGAAATAACAAGCTTGCTGTTGTTGTCATTTGAGGTTTCTCCTTTCCAGGGAAGAAACAAACCTGCCCTTGCACTGGAAATGGAAAGTAAAGATTTATTCTGAGACCATTGAGCCTGGAAGTCAGACAAGTTGAATCAAAATGGCTTTTTCATTTTGAACACCTTTACTGTCGAATTTGAAGGAACTCAAACTTGATGTTTCCTTCAACACTTTTGTTAAACACTTTTCTTAAAAACAAGGTTTGGGCCAAAGCAAATGAAACCAGCTTGGGTTTGGAAATCTGGTTTGGATTTTAAACTTGTGATAGTACAACACTTTCCAAATTCCAATTAACTAGATTATTTTTCTCTGCCTTTTTTCTCCATAAGCCTCTATTCTTTATGCAATTTTAATAAGCTTTATCCTGGGAAAACATGAGAGTGCTGACTGCAAGTGAAAAGAATAAAAGCAGTTGCTGGGTCACTGAAAATCTGAGGAGTGCTGGCAAGCTTGGAGGGTGAAGTAAAGCAATCAAGAAATCTGAGCTCTGGTTTTATGAGAAACTGTGAATGGAGATAAAACCTTTCACAAACCCTGTTCAGCTGAAAGAAAGAAATGCAAAGTAACAGCAGTAGATAAACCTGTGGCAAGGCTCACACTTGTACTGATAGCAGAATCAACAGCAGGAGACCCCAGTGTCCTTTCTCTCTCCCTAAATCCCAGAGCTCTAGGTTTGGGACTGGCTGGTCCCTCCCTGAGGAGGAGGAGAGGATGCCCCAGGTCAGTGTGAAACACACAGAGGAGAAATCCCTCCCAAAGCTAGATTGTTAAGGAGTGATGGAGTGATGCTTCCAGGATGTATCATTTACATTTCTGTTTTCCTGTAAGGAGAATAGATGGGCCTGGGGTGCCCAGCAGATGGATTTGTCTCCAGTCTGGGTTCTGGGGGCTGCTGGGAGCATGGCAGGGAGCCACTGGGAGCAGAGCAGGGGTGGCTGTCAGGGGGCTGAGCCCACCCATCCCCTCCCCATTGGGCTGTGCATCAGTGGGGATCACTGGCAGGAGCAGTGGTGAGTGGTGAGACCCTGCTTGATGCCTTGTTGGGTTACCTAAAAATAGAGGCCAGACAAAATTAGGGAAATAAAAACCAGTTCTATTTATTGAAGGGCCTTCAGGTATATTTAAGTCAGACAAAGCCCACCAGGAGTTACACCAAAAATGGACAATGAGTCACGGGTTTTTACACTTTTATAAGTTTGGTCCATTTGCAGATTGGGGGTGAATCTTCCAATTACAGCTTCAGGTAATGAAGTCATTCAGCCCAAGTTTGCTCCCCCAACTCACTTTTGTTTCCATCTCTCAGGGCCTGAGGCAGTGAGGTGTCCTTGATCCCCAGGCCTGGAGAGGAATTGTTGTGTCTGACCAAAATGAGGAAGCAGCAGCTCCCACTGTGTGTGGAGTTTAGAGTTCTACACTGAAGAACTGCAGGGTTACAAATATATAAAGAATATAAAAGCTAAAATCCTAAGACATCACTCCCAGGATGGGAGTGCAGAGCAGAGTCCTGCTCTATGGGGATAGACAGGCTCTCTGAGGCTCTCTGAGGCTCTCTGAGGCTGCTCAGCACTTGCTGCCATGTGTTCCTTCCCACCTGCTCGTGTTTTGTAAACACTGAGAAATAATATTTAGTTGTTTAAACGAAACAGACTCCTGATTTGAGACTAATCACTTGCAGTGGGTGGCTGGAGCCTCCAGAGCAGGTGCTGGGAATGTTTGCTGTTCCCAAAGGACATTAAAGTGCCTTCCCTTAACCAAAATGAAACAGCCCCAGAAGTTTCCCCTGAATTGTGTCTGCTGTTTGCTGCTGCTCTCTTTTAGTGCCTGCTGTCCTGAGGGCACCATGACCTGTGCCCCATAAATGTGGGGTGCTGGAGGCAGCCCCCATGGTCAGCAGCTGGGGCAAGGGCATGCTGGAGCTGCTGGGGTTGCATGGCTGGGTGCAGGATGCTGCAGGTGAATCCTGCTCACCTCCTCACTGGTCCCAGCCTCCCTTGGGAAGCTGCAGCCCAGCCCTTTCCCCGTCAGAACTAATCAGCATCACACGAGCTAATGGGGAGCACAAAAACCTATTTAAAAGCTACATTTACCACTTGGCTGATTCCATTAGGTCGTGTAATAACCAGGTGTCACATTTCCTCTCCAAATGCCGATTTTAATGCTTTCCTGGCCTGCTGCGCTCAGCCCTGTGACGGGGTCCTCTCTCCATCCTCCTTCTGCCCCATAGGATGCAGCAGAGGCCAGGGGGAGAGGGGACGTGGGGCTGGCAGTGGGTCACAGTGGGACAGAGGGTGCTTGGATGGGTGCTCCAGAGCTGGGGATGGGTTTCGAGTAGCTGAGATGGGTGTGATGCTGCCAGACCTGAGTCTCAACCGTCCCAGGGAGCTGACAAGGGAAGTTCTGAAGTCTCTCAGGTTTCCAAGGCTTTCCCTGGACCTGATCCACGTGCTGGTGGGCTCATCTCCCCGTGGCAAAGGCTTCCTTGGAAGGGAGCAGCCCCTCGGTGCTTTCTGAGATCTGAGGGCTGAGCATATTTCTTTTTAAGTCTGTGTGGAGCCTCTGCTGTCACTGAATTATGCATGATCTCTCGGGAGCAGGAATGGCTTTAAGCTCTCTGCATTTGTTGCTTTTAAGGGGACACTTGTCCCCACCTTCCCCTCACTGTGACAGTCAGACTGTGCCTTCCTGCCTGCTCTGTCACCCCAGCAGGGACAGGGACGTGGCAGCTGAAGTCACCCAGAGGGTTGGCTTGGTGTATCCCCAAGACAGTGCTGCCCTTCCCATCAGAGCTCCAGGGTGCCTGGAATCACCCGAAACAATGAATTCCTAGTTTGCAGTAATTCTTGCTTCAGAGCAGATATTTTTGCAAGGATTCAGGTGCTTAGCGAAAAGCAAATATCACCAGTGCTGCTCACCTGACTTCCCACTGGGGCTGTGTCAGGAGCAACTTCACACAAGCCCCAAAAAACAACATAGATGCCAAGCAAGTTCTGCTGTGGGATTGCAACAGGCCTTGTAATGCTAAAGTGAGATTTTTTTAAGTCCCAGACAGAGCTTCCAGTGTGCTGGATTTCTCCCAAGGTGAGAACAATGTTTTTTCAGCAAACCAAATGCTGTGCACGTAACCCATTGAGCTTCCTCTCTTCCCTGTATTTATGAAGCTGGGATTCCTTTCCTAGCTTCTGCTTTTCTTTTGTTTTCCTTTCCCTTTTGGCCCTGAAATCTCACAGATCTCTACTTGTCTTAGTAAGTGTATCCAGAATTAGAAGAAAACCTTATCTTGAGGCCTTGCTGGTAATTTCAGTTCTTGGTACACAAGTGCCAGAAAAAAGCCCGTGAGTTTGCAGCTTGCACTCGAGCTGTCTTACAGGGATTTGAAGTTCCTGGGAGTTCTGAAGCTCCTTTCTGGGAGTCTTGAGTCGAGCATCAAAGATTAGTTGTCATTTTTACTCTCCTGTTTGTGTTCCTGCTCTGGTATGTGCTACCTGTGGTGGTTTTTATCTGTAGCTACAGTTTTATAGAACAAGATTAAGGATGTAATTGCTTCCTTTGATTCTTAACAAGATCAAACAGAATGACAGGAACACAGTGAAAGGTTTGGTGAGCTGCTCAGCTCTGGGAGCAGATGTGTGCCTGCCTCCAGCAGCTGAAGGGCTCGGGGACCTCGGGGGATGCTCTGGTGAAAAGGAGAGGCTGCAGCCCCAGGAAATGCTGCTCACACATGGATTTGGTCAGGGCAGGGTTTGTTTCCCAAGTATTTTTGATGGGTCAGAGGCTGCACATGCACAGAAAAGTTGGGACAACCTCAGCAGAGCCCAGGGAGATGATTTCCTGGAGACAGCCCCTGTCTCTTGGGACAGGTGAGGCTGGGTGGGTGCTGGCCACAGTGCTGGTCCCACCATCCAGCTGTGCTCTGTCCACTGCTCTGGGTGCCTGGAATGCCTTTTTCAGGCTTACCTGGAAACAGAGGCAAGACAAAATTAAAAGAATAAAAGAGGATTTATTTATTGAAGAGCCTTCAGGTACACAAAAGGCAGACAAAGCCTCCCAAGGGGTTACACCCAAAATGAAAGATGGTCACAAGTTTCTCATACAGATATAAGTTTGGTCCATTTATGTACCAGGGGTTAATTCTCCAATTACAGCTTCAGGTAATTAAATCACATACCCCCAGTTTGCTCCCCCACAATTCACTTTTTTTATATATTTTTCAGGGCCTGAGGCAGTGAGGTGTCTTTGGATCTCAGGCCTGGAGGAATTGTTGTGTCTGACCAAAATATGAAGACAGTAACTAACACTTTATATGGAGTTTAGAGTCATGCACTAATGCAATACAGGATTTGAAAAATATAAAAGCTAAAATCTTAATCTCTGGTTCTGCTGTTGAGAACATTAGTGGTTAAATACAGGGACCCCTCTATTAGTCTGTGAGGCAAGAAGAGTTTGAGAATTCAGAGGAGCCTGGAGCTGGCAGCAGAGCTGTGAGAGTATGTCCATGCCATGCCCAAGTCCAGAGCATGGGATTGCTGGACATGGATGCTCTGGAGAGGGAGCAGGTAGGAGCATTGAGGGTACTACTGAGGATAAAAAATGCAGTTTAGAATTTCGGGTTTTAGAAAAAATCTCTTTGAGTCCCCTTAGGTTTGCTTTGTGAGGTGTGCTGTTGTGAACTCAACATGAAGGTACTGACAAAGAGGATGAAAATCCTGGAGGAATGCAACCAAAGTATCATATTTGGCACACCATAAACTCAAATATTCAAATAAACAGAAGGAGAGGAGTGTGACAAATGGATAGAGAAGGAAGAGTTCTGGGTGCAGGTGCAGGAATAAAGAGGAGGGAAGTCACAGGATTTTGTTTTCCTCTTTGAATTATCCTTTGCTCCTCTGAGATATGGGAGTGATAAGTTTTTGAGAAAGAAAAACCTTCTTCTCAGTGACCTTATGGATTTAAGATCTATTTCTAAACCAAATTTTCATAAAAAACCTGCCACACACAATCTCCAGATTAAACCTCATTTTATTTTCAGACAGACATGACCTTTCCCAGCTTTGGATATTAAATATCACAAAACCTGCTGCAATTTAAGCTGAGGATTTTACATTCAAATAAATGTAACTTGAAAGCAAAAGTAACTTCTCTGCAGAACACAGGGGACCACAGGGCCAGGAGGGGGGAAGCATTTTCCTCTCTCCCAAGGAGGCTCTCAGAGTCCCTGCCCTGTAGTGGGCTCTGCACCCCTCCCCAGCCCCTGGGACAGCCTCCTCAGCTTGAAAAAAGCAGTTTTCCCTGCTGCCAGTCCCTATGGACACTGTTGGGAAGGGGAGAAAGCATTCAGGGAATCCTTCCCAGTGGATGGCCAGTGCCTGCATGGACAGGCAGCCTCTGGTTATGGGCTTTGCAAACAGGGAAGAGAAAACACCACCAGCTGTGAGAATGCTGGGTTTGCTGTGCTCATCCTCACCAAAAGATGCATCATTATCAGGGGAATATGCACTGGCATCAGAAGATTCTATTTCTCCCTGCTGGAGAGCATGTTCTCAGTTGTAAACCAAAGTTTGGCTAATTTGCAAAAAAACTTTAAACTTCAGCAGGGTTTTTCCATCCTCCCCTTTCAGCTGGAAATGCTGCTCAGGTAACAAATGTTTTGTGGCAACAAATCAATGTTGTTCTCTGTAACAGAATTAACTTGACTTGCCCAGCTTCAGCTCTGCTCTTTGGTCACTGTCAGTGTCTGAGCTCTCAGGGGTGAAAGGAGAGATCTGAGCTCGTTAGCATCTGCTGAACTTGACCAGAGTCATCATCAGGAGGAAAGTAAAGCCTCCAGAGGAAAGGGCAGTGTGAACAGACACGACCGTTAAACAATGGAAATAGTGCTGGCCAAGGCTGGGGTGAAGCGAATAATCTTGGTTTGGGCTGGGAGGTTAATTCTGGAAGCTCTCCCATGGCTTTGCTCTGTCACTGAGGGGTTTTTTGGTCTTGCACTTGAAATTTCATGAGGATTAAATGGCTCCTCTGATTTTCATCATTCCTGCTTCAATATCTGGACCCTAAATGTCTCTCCAGAGAGGAGCTGTTGCACTTGTGCCTTAGGTGCAGAGTTCAAACATCATCAGAGAAAGGAGATGGAAAGAAATGCCTGCTGTGGACAGAGTCAGGGAGAGAGGGCTCATGGCAGGGCACACACTGCATATGTGGTGCTGCCATGGGCTCCTGCTGGGGGGTAAAGACACCTCAAAGCAAGGGCTGTGCAGGGCCAAGGCCGAGGGAAGGGGCTGGCTGAGGGGTGGTGAAGGTGGGGAGCTGCTCCAGCTGTAGGGAGCAGCAGGAGGGAGGGAGATGGAACTTTGGAAAGGGAATATGGAGCATCAAATGGAATATTTCCACCCAGGTGGCTCAATGCTGTGCTATGTGCAGGTGGAGAGGGTAGCAGTCAGCCAGGCTGTGGTGGGGTGTGTTGGAGGATGAAGGAAGGAGGGAGGAGAGTCCTTGGTGCACCCACACCCTGCAAACTCCTGGCACTGCAGCAGAGCCTGAAGGGATTGGACTCTCTGGCTCCTTTGCACCATCTTCCCATTTATCCAGCCCTGAACTGGAGTCTCTGTCTGGGATTTGACACGATGCTGCTCATGCCTGCTCCATCTCACCCACAAAGCCAGTCTCGTCCCTGATACACCTCCCTGCTTCCAAGCCTGCAAATCTGATTTACTGGGGTAATTCCACACTGGGCCCCACACTGCTCCTTGAGGCCATGCTGCCATCTCCCCTGCCCGCATTCCCTCCTGCCCCAGCTGTGGGGGCAAGGTTTGAGCAACCCAAACCCACCCTGGAAGTCCAGGAGAACCCCAAATTTCCTGACGCATCTATTCAGGCCACAAACCTGAGTTGCCATGGAGATGTGCTGAGCATGGGCACGACGTTCCAGTGCTGGAGCCTCACAGCCAGAGGCATCTGTTAATCTTATTTTTATCAATTTTTAAAGAGGGTATGATGGTGGTATCTTGCCCATCTTCCCCTCATCCCTTGCAAAGTTTGGCATTTGCGCTCACTGAGAGCATGGGCAATGAAAATGAGCCTTAACGAACACCAAGCACCAGAGTGGGGAGCGTGTGCTCCAAGGGATGGAATTCAGTAGCAGGGAGCTGCCACCTTTGACACACAGCTCCAGCTTTAATGAGGAGCAGATTGACAGCCCAGCACAGGTAAAAGGAAGATGCTCCTTTGCCTCTGCCTCGGGGGGTCACGGCTGAGCTGGGGCCCGTGGCCAGGTCAGGAGGAGGAAATGGAGGAAACTTTTATTCTTTATTTATGAAACTCTGATTCAGTGTCCGTCTGCAAGTGGATCTTTTAATTGGATTTTCTTTCTTCTTGTCCTTGGTCCCTGACTCCTGCCAGTGCTGTGTTCCAGAGGGGATGGGTTTGTGGGTCCCAGGTGAGTGCTTGGCTCAGCTGGAATATCCTAGGCTGTGCAAAAAGAGGGATACTGATGCCTCTTTGGGCTACCTAAAAACAGAGACCAGACAAAATTAGGGAAATAAAAAACAGTTCTGTTTATTGAAGGGCCGCCAGGTACATTTTGGGCAGATAAAACCCCCCAGGGGCTACACCCAAAATGGACAATGGTCACAGGTTTTTACACTTTTATAAATTTGATCCGTTTGCAGATTGGGGGTTAATCTTCCAATTACAGCTTCAGGTAATGAAGTCATTCAGCCCAAGTTTGCTTCCCCAACTCGCTTTTGTTTCCATCTCTCAGGGCCTGAGGCAGTGAGGTGTCCTTGATTCCCAAGCCTGGGGAGGAATTGTTGTGTCTGACCAAAATGGGGAAGCAGCAGCTCCCACTGTGGATGGAGTTTAGAGTTATACACTAAAGAACAGCAGGATTACAAATATATGAAAAATGTAAAAGCTAAAATTGCAAGGCATCAACAGGAGCACCTACACAGCTCCTCCTGCTCTAACATCGTTGAGGCAAAGGGCCAGGTTGGAGCCTGGCCATGGTTCTGCTGCAGTGCTGAGCTCCTGGGGGCCCCAGGCAGGGTGGGACACCCGCAGCAGGGGAGGGCTGGGGACCAGAATTTGCCTGGAAGCACACAGGGACACAGGGATGTCCAGCCAGAGTGTGTCTGTCATTCAGGAAGGTTTCAGAGCCTCTATGTCCTCAGCAGCCTTTGAAGTCCTCACACAATGGCCACTGCTGGAGGATGTGAATGCTGAGCAGCAACGGTGTTCTGAGGAAGAAATAATTGTTTAATACAAAGAGAATATCTGTGTTTTCCTCGTTTCCCACATGATTTTATTTAGCTGAGTGCCATCAAGTCTCAACAATGGGAACATTTCCACTTCAGCTCTGACAAAAGCCAGCCTGTCTCTCGCAGTAAATCACACTCCCTCCACTAAGGCTGTTAGAAGTCACTATAAAAATGACACAAAGAACCACACAGGGCGTGAGCCAAGACCAGCCGGGGGAGGGGGGGAATAAAGCAGTTTTCACCCTTATCACACTTTCCAAAGAGATTATCGAGAAGAATAGCCTGGACTGTCTCACTGCAAGCCAGACAGTGATGATGTGGTGATGTTTCTGCTCACAGTGTCCAGATTTTCAGCATCTCAGTGGTGCTTGAAGACATCGATGAGGCCTCGTTAAACTCTGCAACCATGTAATGAAAGGCTGCTCTCCTGGGAATTCCTGACCTGACCTTGAGCTGAGCAGGTTGGCTCTGAGCCCAGGATGTGAGTGGGCAGCACTGACGGGATGGGTGCTGATGCCATGGCAGGTGACATTACCAAACTAGAAAGTAATTAGCATAAGCTGAACCCTAATGAGTGTTCTGCAGAATAAAATAACCTGGGGGTGAGATCCCACCTTCCCTTCTGGGGCTGAGGTGGTGACTCCGGGCCATGCCCATGCCTGTGCCTGCTCTGCTCCTGCCCACCCCAGACTCCAGCTGGGGGGACACCGTTATTTCTGCGTCCCTGCATGCAGCTGTATGCAGAAGTGTCTCTGGAAGCCAACAGGATACACTGTGGAGCACATAACACAGAATTATGAGAGTTGTTTGCCTGAGTATTATCTAATCTTGGAGCTAAACTGGGATCTGTGCTGATGTGGACACATTTTCTACACGAGTAATCTGCAAAGAAGATGTTCTACATAAATGCCACCTGATTTTGCTTGGATTTAATTACTTTTACTCATTGCACCGTTGTACCTATTTATTATTTTCAGCTTCTCCTCTAGCATTTTACCTTGTGGCACCTGCAGTGTTTTATCCTGCATCAGGACAGCTGGGTGAGGGCAGCACAGCACCTCCGTATCACTCCCTGCTTGGATGGGAAAGGAAGAGAGGGAATGCAGAGAAAACAGATGCCAAAATAACAGCACGCTCCAAAAATAGAGCCACAGCTCCTCACAGCGCTGGCAGTGAGGACTCTGGGGGCAGCCACCAGCCTTGCCCTGCCCAGCAGAGCACCTGCAAAGGGGCAGTGCCAGTGTGGGCTCCCTCTCACTGCCTGTGCATGCCCATGGTCCTAGGCCAGGGCTGTAATGCCTTAGGATTTTGGATTTTGTATTTTTTAGATCCTGTACTGCGTTAGTGTGTAACTCTGGACTCCGTGTAGAGTGTTAGTGAGCTCTCTTCACATTTCGGTCAGACAAACTGATCCTTCAAGACCTGAGATCCAAGGACACCCTACAGACTCAGAGCCTGAGAAGTATAAACAGAAGTGAAATGAGGGGGGAGCAAACTGGGGATAAAATACTTCATTATCTGAAACTGTAATTGGAGAATTAACCCCTGATATGTAAATAGACCAAACTTATTTCTGTCTGAAAAATTCATGGCCATGGTCCATCTTGGGCGTAGCGTCTGGGAGGCTCTGACTGCCCAAGGTGTATCTATTGAAGGCCTTTAATGAATACCTGCTTTTTTTCTCTTAATCTTGTCCAGCCTCTGTTCTAGGGAGCCTCTCCACAACATCAGCTGTGCCAGCAGCATCTGCTCCCAGCCCTGCCTGGAGCTGACCTGGCTTCCCCCAGGGTGGGACCACCCTGGCCCATCACCAGCAGCACAGTGCAAGGAGAGGAGGCTGTAAAGAGCTGTCCAGGGTGTCTCCCTGCAGCCCCAGGCTGGGCCAGCCAGGAATTCTGTCCTCAGGGCATTGGGGGACCCATCCAGCCACCCCTCTTCCTGGCAGAAGAATGCTCTGAATTCTCCCCCTGGATTGCAGAGGTGGCTCCATGCTGAGCTGTCAGCAGTTTATTAGACATTATTATGCCAATTAACCCCCACATGAGTCTCCAGCTTCAGGCAGGCTTTATGACCTGGCAGTGAGTCTGTGCTGGGCAGAGGAGCTCAGCCCTTTCCCTCAGATGGTTGCAGAATAACCAGCCTGGTGAGACACCCTTGTTTAGCACACAGCTGGAGACAGTTTGGGTACAAACGCCTTGATTTGTGGCTGGTTAGGTGTCCTGCTTTGCAAGACTGGTATCAATCCTCATTCCAATCAAAGCCCCTCTCACACATGCTCCAGTGAAGTGGAATTTTGTGCAGAATAAGGTGTTATTAACCCAGGTCTGCACTTCCCAGTGAGGAAGGAGCCCTGCCACTGAAACCATTCCTCACCAGTGAACCCTGTTAAACAGCGATTAGCAGAGCTTCCCGCACAGGGAAATGCAAACCTGTGACCTTTCCAGCTCTCAGCTGCAGTGGCTTTTAAGACATTTTTTTTTATTTCTCTTCACAGAATTCCAAAAAACCTGATTTTTACAGCTCTTCTCATCAGGCCATCATTTTTCCCCTTCTCTGTTTCTGTTTGCTTCTCCTCTCCCCCTGTGGCACCAGCCTGGGACCATGAGAGCTGGAGCAGGGGCAGTAGGGAGAGGAACAGGGAGAACAGACACCCTGAAGCTCAGTGATGGTGTGTCCTTGGGAGAAGTCACATCCTCACCTTCCCCAGGGAGCTGGCAGTGCTATGGGTCCCACCAGGGGAGCCAAACAAGCAGACAGGCAAAGATGTGCCAAAAAAAGCAGCCAAAATGGCAAAGCCTTTTAGGAGGTGCTGAGATGTGTGATGGGAATGGCCAAGCACCCCTGTCTGTCTATGTGACACAACCACTCAAGCACCCAGCACAGCCTCAGGCTGTTCCATGGAGGTTTGGTTGGTTTGAGCTGACCTGAACTTGTGCTTTTCACACAATTAAATTCCCAGCAGACCTGGCAGAGGGAAGTGGTGTCAGCTCAGGTACCAGAGCTTTTTCTTGGAGATAAGCTCTTACATCAGCGCAGGGAGCTAACAGCTGTAATTATTAGCTTTAAAAATCCTCCAACTTTGAAATGAAAAGAAAGTTTCCAGCATAAAGCAGAAATTTCTGTTATAGGTATTGACACAGTGCTCACCCGTGTGCGTTGTCATAAACAAGGACATGATAATTAGATATTTTTAACAGACAAAATTATTTTATTTGCTTCCCTGCCAGTTTCCATGAGCCCATCAGTCATCCCCTTCATAGACAAGATTTCTTATGTTCCCTGACAGGATAAATTATATGGTTCTCATCCAGCAAATCAGCTTTACTGCGCAACATTATCTCTGGCAACGCGATGGCTGAGAAAATCATAAATTCTGTCCAGGTTTATTAGATCTATCTTTTATTCACATATTTATTTTATCCCGAGCCGAGGTGCATTTTTTCCCGTTATTATTAATGGCATTCATAGAGGAGAGGGTGTAGCTTTTGGTAAGCTAAATCCAGGGCAGTGATGCTCAGATGATGATGGACTTTGATCAGAGGGTACAGTGAGGTCTGGGAGATGGTTGAGACCTTCAGAGTTAAGTGTTTTAGAAAATCTAAATTATTGGAATGGCTTATTAATTACAGGCTTTCACATTTCCCCTGGTGAGGTACCTGACAAAACTCTAAAAATGAGCAGTGGGGCAGGAGGGGAACTTCTCTGTGCCAGCCTCTTGGTTATCAGAGGAACTGGAGAATCCCAGCACGGATCACCTCAGACTACCAAATTAAATCAAGGTGTGATGGGATGGGACACTGCAGAACTGTAAATGTCAGTGTGAGTCAAGGACCTGCTGTAATGTGAAGAGCATGAAAACAAAATGGAGAAGGAAATCAGGAGCATGGTTGGCATTTAGAGATGATTACCCCCATCACCAGCCCAGCCATGTGGGACCTGGGCTCTCCTGACACTCCGGGCCATCACCTCCCACCAGACACCTGCTCTGAGGAAGGAAATAGCACTTTCCAGTTGTGATAAGGTCCTCACAAGAAGCAGAAACCACTGCTGAATTTATTGACTGTGTGAGCAGCTGGGTGCCAGGGGCTGAGGCATTTTTCACATCACTTGTGTATAATATGGTCTGTGTAATTCCACATCCTTTTATTCTCCAGGGCTCGTCAAAACCACTGAGAAATGAGGCTGGAAATGTGGGCTAGGGTGAGCGAGGCTGAGTTATTGTGGAAGTTATTGATTGAAGAGTGGGAGCAATAGCATTAGAGCCTGGATCTTGTTATATTCTGGTAGTGAGAGGAAATAACATTTTCTTAAACTATAAGTCAATAAGTAATTGTTTGTGACTTTATTTTTTTACCTTTTCTGATGATGGTTTTATGTAGCTCTGAGGCATTTTGGGAAGGAGCACAGCTTTCTTGGCCTGTGGAGCAGTGAAATCCATCACATTATCTGGCTGGTTAATGTGAAAAGGAGGAGCCTGAGTGCCTTAAAGAAAATCAAATCTCTAACCAGCCACAGAGGACAGGAGTGATGGGAACCACAGGCAACCCATGACCTGCTGATTTTGGTGTTCTCACCCAGTTTCGGCCAGGGGTCTGTGTTGAGCTGTGCTCTCCATCCTCAGAAATGCCAGAGGAGCATCCAAACCAGTATTTAAGAGATCAGAAATTTGTAAAGGTATAGTTTATCCAGCAAATTAAAGTTTTCCTCCACAGAGACTTCTATGAAGGAACGGGTAATTTACTCCTTTGTTCAGTCACATTAAGCTGATGAGTAAAGAGCAGGAGCAGACTGCAGGGTTTTCATTTTATTCAGCACTTGCTTTTCTGGGCTGGGTTCTGGGACTGCCAGCCCAGGAGCCACGGGGCTGTCTCTCTGCCGTGGCTGCTCTCCTGACACTTTTAAGGAAGCCCTGCTTCTTCCAGCACAAGGCAGTTTAATCTTGTAATTAAATTAAACTTTCACTCTGAGCCAAAAAAATTTGCTTTTCAAGAATGCAACTCAGAAAAGGCCCGAATTCTCTTATTTCATCAGCTCCCCCAAAGTGAACAGTGGAACCATTTACCGCGATTAAATTAATCACCGAGCAGAAATTTGCGTGTAATCAGCTGCCACCAGAGCAGCCACTAATGATTTTAAGCGTTTTACTCTCAGGGTCAGCAATTCCTCACCCTTTCAGGCTGGGATGAAGGGGCTGTCAGGCTCTTTGCAGTGAAATCCCCCTCATTAAAGAGGAGAGGTTGAAGGGTGTCGGGGTTAGGACAGGTTGGAGCTGTTTACAGTGAGGAGCTGGGAATGTGTGGGATGGGCACAGAGGGGTGAAGGGCACAGAGGAGTTGTCAGGAAAATTAATCCACTAAAACCAGAGGTTTATGTCCAAAAAGGAGACAGAGGAGTCTGGGAACTTTATTCAAATAAAGGGAGAGGTCATGGGGTATCCCCCATGGAGTCTTTCAAATTTTTGGAGGACACAGCCTCCTTTTCATCCTAATTTCCAGGCTGCATTTCCCTCTCTCTTTCCCCACTGACTGAGGTGCTTGAGAGGTACAGACTTCCTGAATCACCTAATACAGACCGCCCTACTAATGTACAACAACCGCCCTTTTTCTTTCACTTGTGTCAATCAGTGGGATTCCTATGGAATTTATGGTTCTTCCCATTGTTTCTTTCATCTCTCAGTATCCAATTTTATTTATCAGCAGACCTACAGTTTGTTTGTAAAGACAGATCTCTCTCGTTCCATTCATCCATCAATGGAATCCTTACCATTGTTTCTTTTATCTCTCAGTGCCAGTTTTATCTACCAGCAGACCCAGGGTTTGTTTGTAAAGACAAATCCCTCATTTCTTTTGGGGTGAAGGGCACAGAGGGGTGAAGGGCACAGAGGGATGAAGGGCATTGA
>VWYP01020568.1:58114-73197 GCA_013400435.1 Pycnonotus jocosus | reverse complement strand
ATGAAGGGCATTGAAGGGGTGAAGGGCACAGAGGGGTGAAGGGCACAGAGGGTTGAAGGGGTGAAGGGCACAGAGGGCTGAGCGGCACAGGGGGGTGAAGGGCACAGAGGGGTGAAGGGCATTGAAGGGGTGAAGGGCACAGAGGGGTGAAGGGCACAGAGGGATGAAGGGCACAGAGGGATAAGGGGCACATTGGGGTACATGGCCATGCTGAAGGGTGCAAGGGAGGCAGGATAGGGCATGCAGGGTCGAGGCAGCAGTTGTTTAGGGTCCCTACAGAGCTGGACTGGATCCCCCAGGCAGTTCTCCCCCTGGGTTACAGCAGGCACTGTTAACACCAGCCACAGAGAGACCTTCCATCTGCTTTCAAGGAATAATGTTCTCCTGCTCCTCCTAAGTGGCATTGTGGGAGATGAAACCGTTGCTCAGGAGCAGGCACAAGATTTGAACCGACATTCCCTGAGAAAATGAATTCTGTTGCTAATTTCCCAGAGCGCGGGTTGAGCTGAGCACTCAGTCAATGATCCTAAAGCGGTGCCCGCGTGTTCATTAAGCCCCAGCGCCAGTTGCTTTGTTCTTGCCGTGTTCTGACTGCAGAAAACTTCAGCCTTGGAGGCCCAGCACCCAGAGGGACTTGTTTGACCAGACTGGTTATTTGGGAACACACAGACCTGCAGATTTGTTTGCTTTTGTGGGCACTTTATGTTGTCTGGTCACTTACCAAGACCACGGATATTTTCCAAAGAAACCACAAACCTTTTGAGGCACAGGAGGCAGACGTGGCTCTGCTTGGATTTCCTCTTGGACCTGCACAGCTGAGTTCATAGGGAGGTGATGGAGAGGTGATCATCTCACAGCCAGCCTGTGAGCTGCAGAAATAATACCACTGAGTCTCTCGTTATCCATTTGTGTGATTGACAAGGAAAATATTTATTTTAAAGCAAGTAACCAATCATTAAATCTCCGGATACCAATAGCGAGGAATTAACTCGGCATTAATGGGAATGCAGTGTGCTATTGTTGTGGGTAGAGAAGTAAGAAGTAAGTCACTAAATAAAGAATGAGAGATGGGGGTAGAGGCTGTACTGAAAGGAAGCAGCTGGATATTGATGCATTTGAAACAGGGAAATCCTTCAGAGCCATTGAGAGAAGTTCAGTGCAAAGGTGTTTCCCAGAGCCCCACAAAATCAAGATTTGGTGATTTCAGACACATTACTGTGTAAGTTCTCTTTGTCCTGGCTGAACCCATAACTCAAGTGAAAGGGAACTGACCGGAGAAGAAATTGCTTCTGGACCTGGGTATTTGCACCCTGGAAAGTGCCCGCAGAACAAGAGCAGCTCGCTGCTTTGTCAGGCAAATAATTTCCATCTTAATGCAATGCTCACCTGGATTCCTCCCCGAAGCCCTCACATCATCATGTTCCCTCATTGTGCTGGAGCACAATCACGGCTTCAAAGGGCTCGGATGAAGCTGACGGGAGCCGGATGCGGGATGATTTTCTCCCGAACAATAGGCGTTGTTAAGGCTTTTGTGCGCGGATCCCGAACGCCGCCGAGCGGGGTAATCTTCGCCGAGGGAAAGGGGAAATCCATAAAGGCCATTCCAGATTGCTTCGTTCCCCGAGGGCTGCGGAATAAATGCTGTCCCCCGGTGACAGGCAGGGCACAGAGGAGGAGTCCCGCATCAGGAGGAGGATGCTCAGGGAGGGGATGCTCAAAGAGGGGATGCTCAGGGAGGAGAAGGCTTGAGGAGGAGGAAGCTCACTGCCACTCACTGCCACTCACTGCTGGAAATGGCAGAAGCGAGCAGGGAAGCTGTTTAAAAGATCTGCTCTTCCTCAGAGCAGTGAGAGGACCCCAGAGATCCTCTCGGAGCACCTGGTGGGGTCTCCTCCCACAAAGCGTTTTGCAGACTCTGAACGTGTTGGGTGTTAGCAATCCAAAATCCTCTGAAGTGATCCTTGGATTTCAATGGCCTTTCTTGAGGCCTGACATTAAGTCTTAAAAGGTGAACGCTTTGATGAAAAAATCCTTCTTTGGTGAAAGATGATAACTGGGATGGGATGGGATAGGATGGAATGAGGGTGGGAGCTTCTCTTTTACCTCTAGAATCAATCAAAAACTACAACATGAATTTTCTCAGGAAGATTGAATTATCAAATGGTGCTGCCAAGTGACGCCACTTCACTGGGCTGTTTAGTTAACAGGTAAATTGTCAAGAATACAGGTTTAAAATAAAATACTTATGGCAAATTAATTAGAAAAAAAAACAAGAAAGAGAGAGAAAATTTTGATCAATTTGGTCATTTTGACAGAATTATTTAATAAAAATCAGAAAACAGCGCAAAGACCAGTTCTTAAGATTTTTTTTCTAGTGCTTTATATAAGTAGCAGAGAATTTTCCTTCTTTCTGTTTATATTTAGACCAACCTCCTGCATCAGAGGTAAAACTCATTTTGCTTAATTTTAGAAGCCCCTTAATTTTTTCATTACTTCAGAAGCATTCCTCCCCAGTCCCACGGCCTTCAAGCCCAAGACAGTTGACTAAAGACAAATTAGAGCCCGCGCTTCCTTTGTCTGCTCTAATGAGTGGCTGCCATTGCCCTCGCAAAGCTTCCAGGACTGTGAGCTCTTAAATGCCTGTTTTCAATACAGGAGGATGTAATTTTAGTTTTGAATGTTTAAGGTTTAATTACACAGTAGCCCCTCTGCAAATCCTCCTTCTCCTTGTTTGCAGGTCGGTGCTTTAAAATAGCTGAGGTGGGGGTGAGCTGGCTCATTCCTCCCTCCCCAGCTGTCCCACCTGGGTGACCTGGGGACAGCAGGGGACAACGTTTCTGGCCAAGTTCCTCTTTGGGCAGCTGGGTCCCAGAGCCCTGCTCTGTCTTGTGGATTTGACAGCCTTAGGATTTTAGTTTTTATATTTTTGCAAATTCTGTGCTGCTTTAGAGTACAACTCTGAACTCTGCATAAAGTGTTGGTTACTGTCTTCACATTTTGGTCAGATAAAACAATATCTCCAGGGCTGAGATCCAAGGACACCTCACTGCCTCAGGCCCCAAAAACTATCAACAAAAGTGAGTTGGGGAGGGAGCAAGTTGGGGAATATGACTTCATTACCTGAAGCTGTAATTGGAGAATTAACCAGTGATATGTAAATGGACCGAACTTATGTCTGTCTGAAAAACTCATGTTCAGAAGGGTTTTCACGTACCTGAAGGCTCTTCAGTAAATATATCCACTTCTATTCTTTTAATTCTGTCTGACCTCTGTTTTTAGGTAACCCCCAAAAAAACAACAGTTTTCAAAGTGTCTGGATGCCAAAACCTTCCCACCCCAGCTCTTCCCTGATCACAGCAAACCCCCTCAGCAGTGAGAGCTCTGGGCCCAAGAGGGTTTCACAAAACAAACAATCTGTGTAAAAACATGCCAGCACGATGTGTGTTAATAGGAGCAATTTTTATGCCTAAGTCGGTGCATTTTTTAACAGTTATTTTTAAAATACTAATGCTTTCCATTAGACAACCTGCAGATTCCTCCTGGATCTCGTGGTTCCCACTGGTTGATTGATTCCAGCAATTTCCCTATTACAGTAAACCCAGGATGTTCACGTCCTATTCCTTGCATGTTTGTGGCATGAAAAAAAAGCAGCTCTGACTTTAAAAACGATTCTAAGCATTCCTTTATGACCGACCAGCTGCAATGGAATGTTTTAAATCAAAATAATGAGATTTCTACAAGTGGGTTCTCTTCCCTGTGCTTTCAGAGAGAAGAAACAGCAGAGATGCTCATGTTGCTCTGCCCTGGTAGCTCCTGGGTCCTGTCCTCGCTGGATTCACTCCCAGAATTTCAGGAAATGCAAATATAAAGTGAATTACCAGCAGATTCCCCTCCGGGTGGGCGGCTCTGGGGGTCGTGGCTGGTGCAGGGACCCGAGTGGGAATTTCCAGAGCACACTGTGATTCCTCCCACCTACAGTAATGAATTAATAGAAAGAACAGATCCTGGAAACCCTTGGCGCTGTGATCTTCCACCTCCAGCTGCAGGAGAAATTAAATGTCTGTTAGAAGTGGCAGATCTATCTGAGGGACCATTTGGCTGGTCACAATAACAGGGTTTGGGAAGGGAGGGAAGGAGAAGCCCCACCAGTGCTGCTGAGTCACACCAGATAATTGCTCTCAGGTCTGAAGCTGACTGGAAAAAAATCTGAATTTTTTGCCAAGTTCCAAGGGATCAGATCAGCCCAGGCAGCTCCAGAAGCTCCCAGAAGCTGCAATGGGCATCACCCTGCTGACCACCAGACCACAAGTGGGTGACACAGCACTGCCTGGAGTGACACTGAACTGAAACAGAGCCTGGAGGAGGTTGCAGAGGAGAGGGGAGGTGCCCATGGCCCCCTCTGCATTTCCCCAGCTGCTGTGAGTTGTGTTGTACCCACAGGGGTGATGGGAGCAGTGACACGCTGTGATGTGGTACCTGAGGGTCTGTTTGGTGTCCCCATTCAGAGCTCTGGGGTGTCACGAGGGCAGGAGGACCCAGGGGCAGGCACAGAAGGGTTGTGGTGCTGCAGACACAGCTCTGGGGAGGGTGACGGACTCCCAGAGGAATGCAGCCTAAATGTGGTGAAAACAGTGTCCAGGCAAAAACATTCTTGTTCTTTCTGGGGAAAAGCAGGCAGCTGGAAGGGAGAATTGCAGGTTTCTGCAGAAAGACCAGCCAGTCTTCAGAGGTTTCAGATGTTGCTTCTGTCTTTTCTTTTCCTGCAGAAATAGCTCTTCCCAGCAGCGGGAATGGCATCACACACACAAGCTGCAGGGGGTGTGACCTGGCCCCTTCACTGCCAGAGGGTTCATTGTCCCAGCTGAGTTCCTTGTCCCCCTGCAGGAGCTCTGCGTGTGCCCAGGTGTCCCTGGTGTGAGCAGGAGGTGTTGTGACAGCTCATCCAGAAGAAACCACTCCATACAGTGCAAGGCTAAAAATAGGAAACCTCTCCTCCCTCTGTGCTGTTGCATTAAGAGCACAGACAGCACACAGGACAAGAACTTCTCTGTTTGCAGCTGCTGTGGGGCAGGAGGAGGAAGAGGAAGGAGCCCAGGCTGCTGCTTGGGGTGGGCTGAAGGGGCTGAGGTTGAGCAGGATGCTGTGGGAGCTCGGCAGGATGCACCTGCCCAGCCTGAAAGCGTTTCAAGGGCATCCCCTGGAGGCAGCAGCCCCGAGGTCTCATCAGTGAAGGGCACTGTGGCTGCTGGAGTCACTCTGCCCTCTGGGCTTTAAGATCCAGCTCAGGAAGGGGCAGATAGACAGGGTTGGATGTGCAAATACCCGGAGCTGTAGGCAAGGCAGGTAATAGATGTGATTATTTTTATGAATGATGGCCAGGAACCTTGACTTCCATAGGTGAAACTGCACAATCTGCCAATTCCCTGTAAACCTACCAAATAAATCTGCGTTTTGTATACAACTTAATTTCGACTTCCCAGCTCAAATGCCTGTGTTTATTCCTGGCAGTAAGCATTACTTGTAGTTTCCCTACAATGCAGCTCATAATTTTTTCACACCTCTCAGCACAGGTGACAGCTTGCGTGCAGAGTCGGATTCATTCTCACACCGAGCACTAAGTTGCAGTTTTTAATGCATCACAAACAGCACATCAAAACAATCCCCCAGACAGATCATTTCCAATCTCAAATCACCCTCCCTGTGTCCAGTGAGGCCACAACCAGCCCAGCACAGTGAGGCCTCACTCTCTAATTTCCTCTTGTACCAGGCTCCTTTTTAGTCAATCCCAGGAGGCCTTGTTATGCTAATTGTTGTTTTGCACTGGGTTAACTTCACGGTGTTGGATTCTAAATGAATCTCCCCAGGCCATGAGACACCAGCAGGATGCTTCTTTGGCTTCTGTGACCCCATCCATCCCCCTGGTGCCCCTGGATGCTGTCACTGAGCATTATTGTCCCAAGGTGACTTCTCCCTCCATCTGGGTGCAGGGAGCCAAGGCCAGGGATTCAGGATCCTTGCTGACAAGTCTTTGAAGCCCCTTAAGCTGTAACATTCTTTGATGTGCCATAATTGCATTTAGTCAAGTTTTAGGTGTATTGTAATGGTATTGATTGTTAATAACAAAGCTGTGGCTGCTTAATGCCAAAAGATGATTCATTTTCAGTGGGAACAGAAAGTCCGGGGGCAAAGTATTATTTTTGACATACAGAAATTTCTTCTAGCAGGATGATTTTTTGTCTTTTTTTTCCTTACCAGCTCTGTGTTCTGGGGTGAGTGGGCTCCTGGGCAGGGTGGGCTGTGCATTCCTGGGGGACAGGGAGTGCCCCACATGTGCCCCACAGACTCCTCTGGTGAGCCTGGGCTTTAGCTGGAGCTACAAAGAGGCTGTAGCCAGATGGGGGTCAGTGTCCTCCCAGGCAACCAGCAAGAAGATGTGAGGAAATAGCCTCAAGCTGCTCCAGGGGATGCTCAGGTTGGACATTAGGAGGATTTCTTTTCGTGGAAGCAGTGTCCAGGCATTGGAAGGGGCTGCTCAGGGAGCTCTGGAGTCTCAATCCTTGGAGGTGTCCAAGGAACAGCTGGACATGACACCCAGTGCTCTGGCTGATAAGGTGGGCTTTGGTCAAAGCTTGGACTCGAGGTCTTGGAGATCTTTTCCAGGTTCCAGATTGTGGAATTCTGTGAATGGGAGAACACTGCAGAACAAGGGCTGTGATGGACCTGCCAGTCTGGAGGCTGTGTGAAGGGGGAGGAGAGCTGCTCCCACCTGGAAAGGGCCTTTGCCCACTTGGTGGAAAGCCCCAGGAAGGGGCAGGGGAGGCCCTGGAAATGGCAGACAGATCGGGATGTTGGGATGTTGGGAATATTGGGAATGTTGGGATGTTGGGAAAGATGCTGGGCTGTGGAGCAGCTTTCAGCTCCTGGATGAACTTGGGGCATACTGGTCTGTGCACCTGTACATCCACAGGTGTGAGGTGTGATGAGTAAGGCCTCGTGGGACTTGTCACATAAATAATAGAGATGAAAACCCAGGAGTTTCCTCATTCTAGAATTCCCCATACACATCACTTTATTGGTTAATCCTCGCAGTTAACGAAATAGAAGTTTCTGATTAGCTTTTAGCTCCCAGATTACTTATGTGCAATGCAAAGTGTATTAAAATGTAGTATACTTTTTAAAATTCGATTTTTTGGGTGATAATCCATTCAGCTGTAAATGCATTTCAGTCACACTGAGAAGATGAAAGAGCCTGAGCCACTGCATTACTGTAAGTAATCAGGCTGGAGGCTAAGGGGGGCTTTCTTTTAGCTGACAAATGGAAGGAATAAATAACCTGGACACTAAAAGTTGCATTAGGCAAATAAACATTTCCACAAGAATTATGCGTGACATTCAAGGGAAGGCAAATAAACCTTGACTTATGGAAAGCTATCAAACCTCTCAGAGAATTAAATAACAGGGAATCATTACGTAGCATTTGCAGCAGCTATTGGAGACTGTCTTTCCTCTGGGTACTGAAATTTGGGGTGTTTGTAACCATGGTCAGTGGGTACCTGGTTCTGAGCAGAATGAATGATTGGGTTTCAACTGAAGCACTTCTTTTTTATGAGAAAGGTGGTTTCCTGCACCTCTGCCTCTTTGTGGTGTTGGTGCCAGGGGCACAAATCCACTGTGCCTTGGCATGGCAGCAGATCTGTCAGCCCTGCACGGGCTGTGGGTGCACAGGAGTGAGGTGGCCACAGGAAGAGGTGTCCTGCCAAATGTTTAGGGACAGGGGGGACAGCAGCCCTGCTCCCCTGGGGTGGTATAACATGCTGCACTAAAAAGGCACTTTAGTGGTCCATAGAATTGACACCTCTCTCCATTGGTCAAGTAACAGAAATAGCAAACAACACCTGAAAGAGAGGTTGTTATGGAAAAGAAATATTGTTTACTTAGAAATGTTATGGGGGAAAAAAGTTAGTTATTTACACGGAGTTGTTTGGGAAAGGGAAAACCGTTGAAAAGTTTCCCTTGGGAAGAACCAGCAGTTCTCAGGCTCAGAAATATTGAGCCCACAGGGTGGCTCATCCCTCTGCTGGCATCCCCAGTGCTGGGATAACCCAGGAAAGCACCTGATGATGAGCTTTGAGCTTCATACAGTTGGCAAATGACCAAATTGAGGCAGTCCTGGGTTTCCTGATACAAAACAGAGCAGAACGTGAGAACAGCAACTTCCTGGGCAGCCTGAATCCTGGCAGCATCCCTGCAGTGTCCCTAGCAATACCCAGCCCCAGGGAGATGGGGTCCAGGGACACTGCAGGCTTGTGCCAGGGCCTTCCTTGCCCTGGCAGTGGGGAAAGAACCAGATGTTCATTGAGAACCTCATGGATATGAAGGAGCAAACATCACAAGCAGGAGCTGCAGGAGAGAGCTGTCACCTTTCCCTTCTCCTTGCCACAGCCTCGGCCATGCCATGCCTGAAGCTGAGATTCCTTCCTCTCCAGAAGGTGCCTGGGAAAGGGCAGAGGTTGGCAGTGAGGGTATTTAAAGTGCTCTCTTGGTTTTGAAACACTGCTGGAGGGCACCGGGAGATGGAGCAGAGCTGAGGGATGAAAGGAGGGGGCTGCTGCTCTGAGCTGTCCTTGAGCACGGCAGGCTCAGGCTCCTGAACATCTTTCCTTGACTCCACACTGTTGTGCTCCTGCTCTACTTTGCCAGGACCTCAGGAAGGTGGTACAGCCGCTGGCTATTTATTTTTCCCCGTGTGTGGGCTTGAGGAGGTTCTGTGTCACAGAACGTGGCTCTAGAGATCACTTTAAATTAATCAATTAGGGAAAAACGAGCTGTGTGATGTAAAATGTCCTTGCTCTGTGCAAGTCGTTCGAACTATTAGTTCTCTCGAGGAGATTAATTATGAGCGTACAGAGCTAATGCCCCCTTAATGGAATCAGTTATTCAGTTTAAGGAGTCCTGGGTACTGAGCACGCAGGCATTAGATATTCATTGTGTAAGTTCCAGATCAAACAGGAGAGGATCAAGCTGATCGGGGCTCTTTACTCTGCCGAGCTGAGCCACACGTGCTGATCTGAGGCAAGTCACAGGCTGGGAGTTGCTTTAATTGTCTCCTCTGTATGTAATCCCAGAAACTGGCTTTTAACCTGCACTAAAAGGGTTATTTACAAAGTGCATACATTTGCATCTCAACTACCTCTCCTCGGCTTACTGAAACTTGGAGATGAGCTCTTGGCTTCTCCCGGCTGCCGAGTTGCAGAAATATTCCTCTCCACATCCTGCACGGCTTTTCTCTGCTTCTCATTCTGACCTGAATTATCCATTTTTAGCGTCTGTGGTTTTTAGGTGCCCATTTTAAGGTAGCAAAGGCCTGAGCCTGCATGGGTCCCAGTAGCCTCGTTAGTAATTGGAACAATGAAGGATGTGATGTGCAGACACTCCAAATTGCAACACCAGGAGCAAATTCACTTATTCAGCAGCAAATTGCAAATGAGGAATTGAAAGCAGCAATCTTTGAGAGGAAAGGAGAGGATCTTTCCAGAATACCTAAAGTCCCTCTAGGACTCTTTCAGAAAGGCATCTTTGTGACAAAACCAGGATTTATTAGCTGGGGTGAGGATGTGAGAGGGCAAGAAGGGCTGTGAGCTTGACAATCTGATGGAAGTGCCATGTTTTTTTAATACATTCAACCCAGAAAGCTTGTCTGCAGTCTGGCCCCAAACACAGGCTTCCTAGAGAGGCAATATCTGGTTTTTTTGTAGGCCAGTCTGTATCAATTATGGATCTGACTGGTGGTGCAGCTTTCTCACTATGGCAGCCAGATCCATCTCCAGTGTTATTCTTTTTCCATGGTAGAAACAAAACATTTGCTAAACTGAAGAACATTCATTAGCACACAATGGAAACAACCCGGTATTTTGGTTTCCCACTTGTCTAATTAGTTTTTGCAGATTAGCAAGCAGAACAGCTGAACAATCAATTGGACATATTAATCAGGCCTATTTTGGAAGCTTTAAATATAGAATATGTTTAGTCTCTTCTTTCATTTAGGGTATAATGGCTGGTAAATGGACACATAGAGCATAAATTACACCCTCTAACAAGATGAGAGGAGAAAATGGTGAAGTGGAAATCCAGGAAGCTGGAGCATTTATTGTCAGCTCATTGAGTTGCAGCCTCTCAAGCTGAAGAGCAAGGGGGATGCTGAGCCCCAGCCCCACCACATGCCCCAGCTCCTTCCTCTTTCTTTCCTCCTTGAACCCACTGGTGAGGGCTGTTCTGAAGGACCATCCAGGAGCTCCATCTCCTTCCCAGGATATGTGACAAGTGGCAGGGAAAAAACCCAGCAGGGAACAAGAGATACCTGATAGAGTGGGATGAGAGGTCTGAAAAGCCATACCAGGAACAGCTCCTGGCAGAAACATCCCAGCCAATTCTAGCTCTGCACAGGAATGAATTTCCATGTGGGATTCCAGCTAGAGCTACTCCCACCTCCTTCCTTGGAGGCTGAGGAATAGGCAGCCATGGCTTACATTTCTTTGATGCATTTCTTAGCAAAAAAAAAAGGGGCTGTATCCAGCTGGGATGGCTGACAGGTACAAGTGGGGAGGAGGTTTGAGATGCTTTGTTCTTCAGGTGGTCGTGACACCGGCGGAAACTTCTCCGAGCAGCAGAATGGCTGAGCAGGGTGGCCTGATGGTCATTGTGCAGCTCAAAGTCAAACTTGAGAGTGAGGTGCCTGACTTAGGAGGGAGGGAGGGGAAGCAGACGGTGTCTGTGTACCCACAGCTGCCAGGAGAGCTCTGGCTATCAAAGGAACAAGGTCAGATGAGAGAAAAATCTTTTGTATCTGAAAAACCTCTGCTATCAGATCCCCAGCACTGGAGCTGACTCATCCGTGAGCAGCGCTGCTGTCTGTAGGTGTGAGGCAGACACAGAGTTATGTTTGATACATTATTCCTATTTGCAAAGGTTCAATAAAAAATGTGTGGGTTGTTGCAAATTATTTCTCCCATCCTTCTTGCAATGAAGTTAACAGCTGAGTGCATTCAAATGCATCAGTTGTATAAATTCGTAGGGCATTTTCATGTTTCAATCTAGTTATGTATTTCTAGTTGACCAAACATGTTCAAATTACCATTAACTGCAATCCTATCACTTGGTTCACTGAGCAGAAAGGCAATATCTGTGTTTTAACCCTTGCAGAGCTGAGGCTGGAGATGGAGAGGAAAGAAGGAAAGGAGGAAGGATGAGACTTCCTAGTCTGAAGCTGTAATTGGACAATTAAACCCCAATATGCAAATGGACCAAAACTTATAAAAGTGTGAGACCTCGTGACTGTTTGTCCATTTTGTGACCATTTTGGGTCCACCTTGGCTGCAGCCCTGGCCAGGCTCTTGTGTTGCCCAAGGTGTATCCTTAAAGGCCTTTTAATAAATTCCTTTAAAAAGGAATCAAGGCAGCATTTCCAGGGTGGGAAGGGCTGCTGGGGTGGTCTCTGCACCGAGGGCCCCGGGCAGAGCTTCAGCAGGTTTGATGCCATTATGGGCTACCTAAAAACAGAGGCCAGACAAAATTAAGGGGATAAAAAGAAGTTTATATTTATTGAAGGGCCTTCAGGTGCATTTTTGGCAGATAAAACTCCCCAGGGGCTACACCCAAAATGGACAATGGTCACCGGTTTTTACACTTTTATAAATTTGGTCCATTTGCAGATTGGGGGTGAATCTTCCAATTACAGCTTCAGGTAATGAAGTCATTCAGCCCAAGTTTGCTGCCCACAACGCACTTTTGTTCCCATCTCTCAGGGCCTGAGGCAGTGAGGTGTCCTTGATCCCCAGGCCTGGGGAGGAATTGTTGTGTCTGACCAAAACGGGGAAGCAGCAGCTCCCACTGTGGGTGGAGTTTAGAGTTCTACACTAAAGAACTGCAGGGTTACAAATATATGAAGAATATAAAAGCTCAAATCCTGAGGCATCAGGTTCAGTGCCATGTCCAGCTCCAGTGGTGAGGGGACACATCTCCCTGTATTCCCTTGGCTGTGGCTGCTGCCTGGGTCTCTGCCTGGCTGGTAAAGGTCTGGAAGTGTTTTTATGAATAGCTTTGTTCCCTTTTGTCCTTCTGAGGGGTCTCACTGCACTGCTGGGTGCTCTGTGAATTATTTAATGTCCCACTTAGATTTTTAAAGCTGCTGTACCCTGCACGAGCTAAGCTTAAATGAGGCTCTGCCATGAATAAATGCCTCTGCAGAGCCAGGGCTGACCATCAGGCTGGTTTAACCCTCCCCTTTGCCATCCCTCAGTGTTGTCCTTGTTTTCCAGCACCCCAACGGATCTGAACACCACCAAATACTTAACCTGCCTGTACCCCCAGGTCAGCAGAGCATATCAGGCTCCTCACTGAGAATGTCCTCATTGCGGTGACCCTGTGGCAGCGCCATGCAGGCAGAGACTAAATTTGGGGGCAGATTACGGTGCAAGAGTTGTGATGTTGCCTCCCCTGGTGCTGCAGCAGCACCAGCCTGACCCTTGTACACCTTTCCCAGGGCTGGAATCCAAGTGTTTGCACTGCTGGAGCAGCTGTGCTGATGTGCAGTGCAGCCTGTGACACAGAATGGATGTTCTTGGCTCTTTCTAAGCCCCACAAGGGAAAGGAAAAGAAAGATAAATGGATGGAAATGAATGTTAAAATCTCAGTGTGTAGCACATTGGAGATCTGTCTGAATACTGCTGCAAGGAAAATGAGACATGGTCTGAAGTCAGCATGAATGACACTGGAATTACCTTAAAAATTCACCATATTCTAATGGCTGTGATGCAGGAGAAGTGTTTTTCACCTGCAGGTTGGCACTGCTGCCCTGCTCTGCAGGAGCAGCTCAGCTCTGTTGCTCGTAGTTCATGTGGCATCAATCATTCCAGCAAGAAACTTCTGGGCAAATTATTAGTCAAAATTCTCTTTTCACTGATAATGTCGTTTGATGCCAAGCAGAAGTGGTCTGCTCCAGCTCGGCCAGGGCTCCCTCAAAGCAAAACAAAGCCCATTCTTGCAGCATGGGCATGAGGAATGTGCAGTGTCTGGGGTCTGGCTCTGGCAGAAGAGATGGGAAGGAGCCAGGCTGGGGATGGGAGATCCCTGGGTTGCTGAGGGAGATCTGTGGATGGGGATGCTGATGACACTGAAGAAGATGGCAGAGGTGAGGCGAGGCAGAGCAGACCCACTCATGTGTTCCTGAATCCCACACAAAGGCTGGGGATCTGGGAAACAGCAGCAGCCAGGAGCAGGCAGCAGTAACCGATAACAGCCCTGACTACTGCATGTGTCAGCTCAGGACATGAAAAGCTGGAGCAATAAAAAACAGATAAAGGAACCATTCCAGGCTGTTGCAAGCCCCCTAAATTGCACTCCTGACTTTTAACACCCATCTGCCTGGTGCTAAAAAATCAATTTCGTGCAGGTGGTGACAGGACGTGAGCCTGGAGGAGCCGGCTCTGGGCGCCGCTCGTGGCTCAGCCCTGCCAGGACACCCCGGGCTGGGGGGGCACAGCAGGGCCAGCTCTGGGGGCACAGCAGGGCTGCCAAGAGGGCAGGTCAGAGCTGCCAAGCTGCTGGAGTCCGGCCAGCCCCACAGCTCGTTCCAGCTCCTTTGGAGGAGCAGGAGCAGACTGATGAGCTCTGGAGTAAAACTCACTGTTTGATGTTAGATTTAACCTAGGGTCAGCTGGAAGCTTTCCTACACCTGGCTGAGGCTCTGCAGCATGAAAGATGCTCATCAGAAAGCATTTCACCTTGATGATATTCTCTTGTCTCTCTTCTGGCAACCAGCTAAGACACACCATTAAGGTTATTTTGAGAAATCAGTTTAGCACAGGCTTTTCTCTCACTTGCTGTATCCCTCCCACAAGACTCTGCCTGCCTCGCAGGGACCAGGCTCAGACTCTTCATGTATTAGTCATTATCCAGGAAGAAGCTATAAATCTAATGAACATGCCAATGTTTCCTTCAAGGTACCAGTAGGTACTTTCAGAAAAATTAATTCTCCGTAAAAATCAGATCAAATAAATAACGTTCGCCTGGGATGTCTGATACAATTCATCATTTCAGAGCTTAAGACTGGGGAGGATCACTGGATTGTGTCTCTCACCTCGTTTGTAATGTGGGCCATCACAGCACAGTGTGTCTGCAGGAATGTGGCCCTTTTGTGGCTGACTAAAGCCAAGTGGGTTTGGGTTGGGTTGGGTTGGGCTCCTCTCTCAGCCATGGAGAGCACACCCCTCCCCTGGCATAACATTCATCTGCTCTATCTGCCTCTTTTCTGCCTGATGTGAACATTTCCTCTAATCCTCCTTCCATCTGTCCTCTTGTTTTGCAGGTGCTGCCCAGGAGCTGCTGGCTTCATTGGCAGGTGAGTGTTAAACCCAGAAAACAGGTGGAAAAAAGCTACTGAGTGGGGGGTGCTGGTAGTGGTCACTGCTCCAGAGTCTCACCTTTGGAGAAAGGGGAAAAAGGCCTCACAGCTTTTGCCTTAATTAGTGTCTAGCCTCCATGCAGCTTGACATCTCCATTTAATTTTGTTTGTAATATACATGCAGAGGAGAATGATAATGTAATGCTGTAATGATCGTTCCTGAGACAGTCACTTATTCAAAATATTACTCCTGTTTAATCAGTGCAGCCAAGTGATTTATTGACTTGCATAACCAATCTTGCCTGGCGTCTCACTGTAATTAAAACAGTGACATTCCTCGAGTCCATCACATGCAGTAAATTGTAAAGAGCTGTGTCAGGGGGACATTAATGCTGAGGATTCACACGGGTGACAGGCAGGTCCCTCAGAGCTGGGCTCATCCTCTGTAGCAGTGTCATTCTAGATGGTGGAGCTGCCACCCATTTCCCAATAAGCACCTCCTGTGGAAAAGCTGCTTGGGGAGGATTCAGGCAAAGCAGTCAGATCCACACATCACACACACCATGGTTAGCTCAGCAAAGAGAGGCAAGAAGGGGCAGCTCTGGGTGTCTCAGTTTAGGATGGACATTGAGTGCTGTGTCCAGCTCTGGGTCAGTTTAGGATGGACATTGAGTGCTGTGTCCAG
>VWYP01020568.1:29412-58046 GCA_013400435.1 Pycnonotus jocosus | reverse complement strand
GTTTAGGATGGACATTGAATGCTGTGTCCAGCTCTGTCTCTCAGTTTAGGATGGACATTGAGGCTTGTGCGTGTCCAGAGGAGGCTACGAGGCTGATGAGGGGCTGGGAACACAAACTCTGTGAGGAATGGCTGAGGGAGCTGGGGGTGTTTATCCTGGAGAAAAGGAGACTCAGGGGTGACCTTATCACCCTCTACAATCCCTGAAAGGTGCCTGTGCTCAGCTGGGATTGGGCTCTTTCTCCAGGCAGCACTGACAGAACCAGAGGACACAGCCTCAAGCTGTGCCAAGGGAAATACAGGTTGGAGATCAGGAAAAGCTTTTCATAGAAAGAGTGATAAATACTGGAATGGTCTGCCTGGGGAGGTGGTGGAGTCACCATCCCTGGATGTGTTTAAAGAAAGACTGGCTGTGACACTCAGTGCCATGGTTTAGTTGAGGTGTTAGGGCTGGGTTGGACTCGATGATCTTGAAGGTCTCTTCCAACACAGTGATTCTGTGACTCTGTGATTCTGTGAATTCTGTGATTCTGTGAAGAAGGGCCTTTTGTATGATATGTTCCAGCAAAAGTTTATTCCATGCCAAAGAGAATCAGGAACAAAAGACCCAGACCATGTTGTGCTCAGGGATTAAGTATCAGGTCAGTGGCCAATGGCTGGAGGGCACAGGGGTGGTACAAGGGCAGAGCAAAGGGCAGGGACCTATAGAGAGGATGAGGGATGAACAGTTGGGTGGCCTGGCTCACCTGGCCAATGGGGGAAGCAACCTAAGGTAGACTGGCAGTAGTGCTGCAGAGCACCGTGGGGAAGTCTTTTCTTTCAGCCTAGGTAGGCAAAACTCTATGGTAGATCTTCTCCAGGAACCCCTGGAGGTTTCCCTGAGGACTTTTAGGGTTCCCACAATCCTCATCCCTCTGCCAAGGATGGGAGGTCAGGCAGGAGCTGGAGCTCAGGGAATGTGCAGTCCTAGGAGGTGACAGGGACAAACTGGATACTTTGGTCACGTCCAGCTGGGCCAGAGAAGGGGCATTTAGGGCTTTTGTCAGAAGTGCTCTGGGGGAGTAAGTCTTTGGTTTTTTTCAGCTATCAGGAGATATCTGGTACCTTCTCAATTTATGGAGGGAGGTGAGTGTGAGGAGAAGCTCAGTGATGCTTAGTCTGGACAAGAGGAGACCCCTAAGCTGGGGCAGGAACTGAGAACTCTGAGTGAGCTGCTCATTTCTTTCCAGGCCTTGGCAGAAGTCAGTGAATTTGCAGCCTTGGAGGCAGAAGGTGATGGTGACACAAGTGTTTGAAATGCCACGAGTAAATCTGGTGCTTCTGGCTGTGAACAATGGCAAGGTCTTGCTCTGCCCCCACTCTCCTTCCCCTGCCTGAGCTTACCCAGCAGCTCCCAGTGGCTCAAGACATCATCCTGACCAGTGATAATTTCACTTTTATTACTGGAGAGTTTGTGAAAATCAGTTTCTTTTTATCTCGAGTCAAATTCCAACAACCAAAACTCAGATATTCTAAATATATATATATATAGTGGAAGATGTCAGCTTGTCATTGAGAAAAGAACAACTGTCAAAACCCAAAGATTTTCTGCCAAAACCCACTGAAAAATGTTGGCTGAAAACTGCAGAGCATGAGAAGCCAGTCCAAAAGAGTCAGTTTGGGTGTTGTCAGTCTTTTTTTGACAAAAATCCTAAATATTTTGAAGAAAGGGGCAGCCTCCAGGAATCCCTGTTTCCAGCAGCTCCATATTCTTTAAGTTCTGACCCAGAATTCCCCAATGGGAGCCACAACCTGCCACAGCACTGACCCACAGGAGCCATGGGGGAGAAAATCCTGGTTTTGATGGAGCTTGGTGGCTCCTCACTGTCCCAAGGGAAGGGACAGGCCAGGTGGGGAATTGGAGAAGAGAGAATGCCTTCAGTCCTGCTTCTGTTCCTGGTTTTTTATTGGTATGACACTGCCCTGCCCGGGAAGGATGCTCAGAGCTGTTCCCAGCATCAGCCACGCCAGCCCCTGGCTCCTGGGGAGGGAGGAGAGGTCTGGGGAAGGCAGAGGAATTCCTGCTGTGGAAATGGAGAGCAGAGAGCAGCTGCCTGCAGTGGAACCATTAGCCCGAGGCAGTCAGCTCAGAGAGGGCTGGGGGCAAGGCAGGGAAAGGACACGAGATGCTGCAGGGCACAGAAAACCATCTGGATGACACTTGACTCTCACCCGAGGCTCTCATCGTGTGCTGGAGTGCTGGGATGTTATTAAAAATCCCAGAAAAGGGCTTAAGGCTCTCACCTGCCTTGGCTGCTTCATGCTGGGCTTGCTGAGCTGTGGCAGCCTGTGGTGGGATCTGAATTTCCAGCACAGACCAGCCCTAAGCGATGGCACAGCCGCCACGGAGGGGTGTGAGTGTCACATTGTCCCCATGGAGGGTTGTGGGTGTCACACAGCCCCCATAGATGACTGTGGGTGTCACACAGCCCCCACAGAGGGCTCTGGGTGTCACATTGTCCCCACAGAAGGGTCTGGGTGTCACTCAGCCCAGATGGTGCTGCAGCTCCTGGCAGGAGCTGTCACCACCTGCAGGTGTCCCTGAGGCTGCCTCAGCCCCTTGGGTCCTCGGCAAGGAATCAAGGAGACACCCCAGAACAGGTTTTTAGTGCCCGGATGCCCCTGCAGTTTGGAGTCTCTCCTGCAGTTGCTGTCACTCCCGCTCTGCTCCTTCCAGCATTCCTGTCTCTTCTCTCCTGAGCACCTGAGGGCTTGGTGCTCACTGAACATTTTCCCTTGGAACATTTTCAAGCCAACATTTCAGCCATTTTGTGACCATTTTGGGTCCACCTTGGGTGCAGCCCTGGCTCTTGTCCTGCCCAAGGTGTATCCCAAAGGCCCTTCAATAAATATCTACTTTATTCTCTGGCTCTGTCCAGTCTCTGTTCCAGGTCAGCCTTCCCAAGGCATCACCGGCACAGGCAGAGCCACAGCGCCCAGCCTGGCAGCCCTTGGAGCAGCTGAGAGGTTATTTCATGCTCGAGTGGCCTGACAAACAGCAGTGATTTATAGCTCCAGGGGCTGGTGTTCTTCCCTGCCCTGGGCAGCGGTGGGGACACTCGGTGTAAGCCACGCTCAGAAATAGCTGGGCTTTCCTTCTTTAAATTCAAGGTGGAGCTGATGAACTGTGAGGTGAGGGGTAGGAACAGGGGTGGGAAGGGGAGGGAAAGGTGTCAAACCCTGAAGGTTGCCCCGCAGTGCCTGTCACGAGGAGCACACACAGAGCAGAACAGCACAGAGAGAGCACAGAGGTGTGAGAGCACACAGAAATCAGCACCAGCGGCTCTCCCGGCCCTGCTGCACCAGTCCAGTGCGTGGCTGTGGGGGGAAGGGGATCATGCCCAGGGCACACAGAGCCGTCGCAGCCCCCGGGCATGCAGGGTCAGAGGCAAGTGTCACTAAAAGCCTGTCAGCAGCCTGCCGGCTTTCACGGCAGCCTCAGCACTGCCACAGCCGTCACTTGTGGAGCTGGGACATCACGAACCAGCCGGGGGTCACGGCCACGGGACAGGCGTGATCAGGGTGGGGGCAGAGCTGGTGGCACCAAGGTGATGCTGGACCCCGTGCCAGGCACTGCCCCACAGTCCTGCCCTACCTGTACCACTCAGAGGTGTCCTGACTGTCCCCAGCCCTCGTCCAGGCTGAGGTGGCAGCAAGGGATGCTCCCAGCAGCGTCTGGTGACAGAGAACTGCTGAACAATCTGTCACCTCTTCCATGTCCCCAGTGTGTGTGGCCTCTGTGTGCACGGCACGCAGCGGGAGACTCCTGTCCGGACTCGGCTGCCGCTGGAAAATGGAATTTGCCAGGGCTCAGCAGTCAAGGGAAAGGTTTCACAGTCTGGAAATTGTGCTTTGCTTAGAAAGTAACATCGCCCCTTTGTTTGAGCGCAGTGAGCGTGTAGGAGACCCTCTCCCGACGTGTGAGCGGGTGAATGGGGGGCTCTGGGGCTCCCCAGCCCCTTGCCCAGCTCGCAGTGCTCGGGCAGAGCCTGCGGACGGAGCTTTCGCCTCCCCCCATCGTAAGATGCGATTGCCACCTACAGTTCTGCCGGCACAGCTCGCCCGCCGCACCTCCAGCTCCAGGGCAGCACTTCGGGCACGATTTCAGCTCCTCCCAAAAGAACCCCCTTCGCCCGGACATGGGGATTTTCCTTGTGCTGGGCACGGGAATTTTCCTTCTCCCAGGCATGGGAATTTCCCTCGTGGATGGGGCATTTTCCTCCTGGATGGGGCGTTTTCTTCCTGGCTCGGTACGCAGCGCCTGTGCTCCTCCTCCAGCCTATGTACACTGCCTGACAGGCGCAGCCCCGTCCCCATCTGTGATTACAAATTAGCAGCCTAATCCTATTTTTTTTTCCTGGAGATGCTTGTCTGAATCCGATTTTTAATCTATCTTTACCAGCTGCTCTCGCTGCCGCCCTTTGCAATTTATTTTGCATGTGACTTACGCTGGATAAAAAAAATCTGCCTAATTTTCTCCGATGTCAAACATCCTTTTAGCTGGAGATGGTGCTTTATATGTTCCACAGTACAAGGGGAGCTCTGCCAGCCTAGCGGTCTCTGCTTTTCCTCGGGATTTATTGACTACAGAGAGGTCCTGCTCTAATCTTCTCCTCTCACACCCTGTTTCTTTCCCTAAAAACCACTAAGCTCCTTGAGTCTCCCGTATCATCTCTGTGATGGGCAGAGCTCCTCGCTGGCTCATCCCCTGCTCAATCCCATTGAAGTGCAGGGCAGCGCTCCGCATCCCAATCAGCACGGATTTGATTTTTTTTTCCCCTTGAATAGCCTGGTTTATGCACTCTCCAGGGGTGACAGCCAGCCTCCTAAAGACTAAAATCCTTCCAAAAGGGATTTGAAGTATTTCAGATAAATCTTACTAATGGTAAATGTAGCTATTCACTCCCAGCTCTTCATACGAGGGATTTGACCCTTTTTTATGATAATGCCGGCACTCCGTGGATGCTGCTCACGGTCCCTCTGCCTCTCCCTTTCCCTGCTCTCTGCCATCAGCCACGCCCGCCCCTGAGCTGGAGGTCCCCAAGCCCCAATCCTGCCTTATATCGGGGAGGGGCTCGCCTTTTGCTCCGAGGTTGGTGAGTGCCAGCCAGCCCCGGGCAGGAGCCACCCGCTCCAGGGGCGCACAGGCTTTGTTTCACCCACTGAGGATCAATTCCAGCTCCCGCGGGGAGCAGGGAGGGAGCAGTTCCTCTGGGAATGGTTTTTTCACAGTGCGTGCCGGGTCCCCGGGGCTCACTGCGCAGCCGGTGCCGTGTTGGCACACCAAAAGCTGTGCCCGTGTTGTCACACCGGGGCTGTGCCGTGTTGGACACCGGAGGCTGTCCCCATGTTGCCACCCCGGGGGCTGTGGCTGTCCCTGTGTTGTCACACCGGGGCTGTGCCCGTGTTGTCACACCAGAGGCTGTGCCCCTGTTGGCACACGGGGGGCTGTGCCCATGTTTGCACACTCGGGGCTGTCTGCCCCCGTGTTGTCACACCAGAGGCTGTGCCCGTGTTGGCTGCACCAGAGAGGCTGGCCTCGTGCTGGACACCGAGAGCAGTGCCCGTGCTGGCACACCGGGGGCTGTCCCCGTGTTGTCACACCGGGGGCTGTCCCCGTGTTGTCACACCGGGGCTGTGCCCGGGGTGTGTTTTCAGACGTTCGCACGACACCCAGAGCAAATCGCTGTGCTCATACGTGTCTGCTCGGAGCTGTCGTGCCGTGATAACCTGGGATCCAAGGGGAAAAAATAATAAAAAAAAATTACACCAGGGTCTTACCAAAGAAAGAAAAGAAGGGATGTAAGAAGGCTTCTGGAAGTGTTCTGGAAGAATTTCCTGGCACGGCTCCCTCCTGCCTGTCTGGGGCTCGCCAGCAGCTGACGAGCAGTAACAGGATGGGACAGCGCTGTCAGGAGCTGGCGGCAGCGCTGGGCTCCTTCTCCCTCTGTCACTCAGCCCTGCCAGCCCGACGGGACCTGCAAAGTGACAATCTTCAAGCTGCTGCCTGGCCCTCCCTTTCCTCCCCTCCCCGCCGCCGTGGGTGACCCAGGGGAGCACCTGGACACAGCAATTATTTCTTCTACCCCGCTCTCTCTGGAGGCTGCTGCTGGCAGTGCGAGCTCTTGGCCAGAGCTGCAGCCTCGCAAATCCTCCAATCCTCGCCCCCAGCAAAGCCCCGAGACCCTGCCCGGCTCCCGGGTTTCTCGGAGGAACTTTGGGGCACCAAACGCGGAGGTTTCTGAGGGAATTGTGCCTCTCTCTCTGCATGCAGCGCGTTCCATCTGGAGCTGTGCACGCTGTGCGCAAATCCCGCTCTGAGAGCAGCAGGACCCCAAATGAACAAAAAGACCCCGCCGTGAACGAGCCAGGTGTTTGCAGCCGAGCCCCCGAGAGCCAAAGGAGCCTGGCGATCCCAGCCCCAGCCATCCCCCGGGCTGGAGCAGATCGCGCTGGAGCAGGGTTGCCTTCCCCGATTGCTAATTCAGATTTTCCTGCCATCCCACACAGTGGAATCAGGGGAAATAAAATTACAGACTTATTCACTCTTTTTGTACAGCTGATGTGCTGATTACCTGTCAATCACAGAACTGCATTAACATCTGACAGTGTGTGCATAACAATTACCCCCATCAAATTAAGGAAACCTTTCACACTCAGAGACACAGAGAGGGAGGAAATTCAATCAGCGTAATTAGTTCAATCAGAAAAAGATCTTCTTTTCATCAAGAAGGGGGAAAACGTACAGTGAGAGCAGGGTGGGAGCCAGGTACGGCTCCGGGGCGAGAGGATGGCTCACCCACCGCCGCTTGGATTCCCAGCCGGGTGTGACGAGGGTTTGCCAAGGCTCTACTCCCCACCCCAGTTCCTCTTCTCCTGGCTCCCAAAATTCTTTTCTGTGGTTTCTGGGTGAGCTCCTTCCCAAAGGCTCTGCCGCCCCAGCTTTCCTGCCCACCTGCAGGGGTGGGTTATCACCACCCCTCTAGCCATCCCTCCTCTCTGCACCCCAAAACAGCAGCTGGAGGAGGGGGTGCAGGGATGCCCAGGCTGGCGGGGCTCTGTGGGACCGCAGCGGGGCTGAGTGCGGTGCAGATTTTGTTTTGTATTCCCTCTGGAGGGAACAGAGATAATTAATGCTAATTCCTGACAGAAAAAAAACCACGAGAGAGGAAGAAGAGCTCCATTAGCAGCGGTACAAAGGCAGCTGGAATTGGTGCTGCTGAGCAGTGGCACTCCCAGACCCTCCCAGCTGAGGTGGGGTTGAGGTGCCAGGGCTGGGCAGGGCATCATCATCAGCTTCCCCCAGAGTGCTCAGAGAAAACTGGGAAGGAGAGGGCAAGGGAAGCCCAGAGTGCTGGATCCACCCCTTCTGCCATCTCCCTCTGTTAACCCAGTGACCAAAAATATCAGGTCACCGAGGCTGAGGATGGCTGAGCCCAGGGTCAGGCTTGAGGTAGTTTCACCCTATGATCCAAGAAATGTCCTGCAGTGGAAGGAGAGAAGGGATGTGGAGCTCCACAGCATCTCAGCACAGCCAGCAAAAGCCAGTGGAGTGACAAAAGGACACTGGCAGCATTGCACGAGACAGGCTCTTGTGCCAAGTAACTCCTGAGCTTTGGTTGAGTTAATTATTTTGTAATTCAATTCAAGTTGAAAGGCAGAAGTGTTCGTGCCTCAGCCAGCAGCTCTGGGGGAGCGAGATGGAGCAAGGGCAGGTGCTTGGAGAGATTTTCTCCAGCATCAGCTCTGTGTGCTGTGGAGGTTTTATCCCAAAAAGGGCCCTATGGTCTCATATGGGCAGGTCCTTTTGACACCCACCATGAGCTGTTTGGGGTCACTGCCTGGGCCAGCTGCCCTGAGAGCCCCTGAGGTGCTCTGGGCTTGGTACAGGAACTCCTGTAGCTGGACTCTCTGCTCTTTTAGGAATACTGGAGGTGAGATTTAAAGGACTTGGAGGTGGGACAGGATTTCCTGTTCCTGGGGACATTTTTGAGGCAGAGAGGAGTTGTTGTGGAATGAGGTAGAAGGGTCTCCCATGAGGGCACAAGCAGAGAGAGATGTGAAGCTGGGAGAGAGCAGGATCCTCACTCTGAGCACTTGTACTGGAAGGGATTGTCAGGCAGGGCCAGGGAGGGGAGAACAGGCTGCTGGAGAGGCTGTGGGGTTCCTGGTTCCTCCCAGGGGCAAGGAACATATCTGGGACTGATGACACAGAGCTGCTCCTGTCTGAGGCAGGCAAGCAGCCCCTCTCAGTGTGTGTTGCTGTAGTTTTGATGTGCTCATTATTAGTTTTCATATCCCAGCTCTGCACTCAGATCAAGCCCAGCTTTGCAGGACTGTGCTGGAGATGAAGGCTCTGATCTCCATCCACCTGCAGATAAACATGGAGAGCAAGGAGGGAGGCAGGAGAGGCACAGTCAGTTGTGGCCTATGCCCATTCCTCTCCTCTCTGAGTGCAGATGTACAAAGTCAGGTTCATTTTCTTCCCCCAAAATATGGGCTAGAAATGAATAAGCAAGTAAATAAACCCATCCTCTCTCAGCAGCCTTCCTGCCATCTGCTTACCATTACCACCTGGCATCCACCCAGGAGTTTGGATCTCCCTTTTCCTCCAGGGGATCCAAAGCCTTCTGCAGACATGGGCAGTGTTTGGCTCTCACTTGCACCTGTGTATGTGCAGAACAACTCAGAGAAGACTTTGTCCTTTGAGAAGTTGATATTCAGATTATTCAATGCCCACTGATATGGGCAGCTGCCACCTTGGTGGCCTGGGGCAGGCATTCAGTGCTGGGCTGCTGAGGGACCTGTCATCCCATCCAGTTGCCCTGGTGTGTCACAGGGAACCTTTGCTGCAGGATTCACCTTCCAAAATAATCCACTTGCCTCAGGCTGGGCACAGGGGATGGAGTGAGTGCATTCTCCAGTCCCTCATGCCCCAGGTCTGCACAAGGATTTAACTCCAGAGTCAGGCAAGGAGGAGCAGAGTGAGGAATTAGAAACAAATTGTGAGCAGATGTTGGGCAGAATAATGAGGAATGTATGGGAGGCCCACCAGGATATGTGGATGAGGCAAAACAAGCACAGGGCTGGCTCCAGCAGCAGCTGCTGTCCTGGAGGGAACATAGTGGGCAGGAGGAACCAGCCTGGAGAGGAAAACTTGAGCTGTGCAGGTTTTGCTCCCCAGGGCCGCCCCTTGCAGCAGCTCCTACTCTGCTCTGGTTGCACAGCAACATCACATTAGGATGCAGGATTTCAGCATCTCAGCTCCCATGCTTCCACTCACCCCCTGAGCTGGGAACATGGATATTTTCTCTCTCATTCCACCTCATCCATGACTGCAGATGGAGGGAGGAGAGCAAAGCCTGTGAGCAGGACAGCTCACAAAAGGGGCAAAAACCTTGTATGGTGATAAAATCAGTGATTTGGTTCTCTTGCTTGGCTTGCATGCCTAACCCTCCTTGGAGTGAAAACTTTATTGCATGAACCCGAGTGAGTCCTGCTTGTTCCTGTGTAAAAACTTATAGGCCTTTTGCAGAGCAGAACATAGGGACCCCGTGGACACAGGGCGGGAAAAGAAGAAATCCTTCTCAAATACCCCAAAGGGAAGTGTCTCTATTTACTCACAAAAGTAAAGATCAAAACATATTTTTTGTCATTAGCACGTTCTAAAATAGCTTGTAATGAGTGAGTCAGAGGAAATGGTGGGGAGAGAGCAGGGCCTGTCATTCAGCACATGAAAGGCTGGAAAAGCTCTTTGTCTGTTTTACAGATTAAAGTATAAAGATTGGAGATTACTACAGCCTGCAGATAATGGTGGAGCAGCTACAGCCTTGGAGCAGTGGAAGGATGTGCTCTGGGCTGCTTCCCCTGGGGCTGGAACAATACTGGCAGAGGGGCCAGAGCCCTGCCCCTGCCCTGGCTGCCATCTCTGCTCTGAAAATGCAATATCTTTATTCATGGAAATACTTCTTTAAAGTTCTAATATTGATATTTAAGACTGATTCTTTTTAAGGGCTCCTTAAGCAAAATAGAGATTTATCTGTGGTTCACCTCAACTTGCCAGTCAGGCACAGAGGTGTGTGTGTGTACAAATCTGTGCATACCCAGCCATGGCTGTGGCTGTTGGAACTGGAAATCAGCCAGTTCTGGGATTTAGAGACTGCTCATGACATGTGTTTGGTCACCAGGTTGGTTAATTGCTGCACTAATGACACCCTGTCTCAGAGAAAGGCAGGAGAAAATTAAATTAAAAAAAAAAAAAAGCTTAAATTAAAATGGCAATAAATGCAAACTCAGTCTGGAAATCACAGGATGTTTTTTAAAACCAGCAGCTGAATTAGAGATGAGGAGACACCAAGAGGAACCTTGTTTCCAATGCTTTTCTCTATTTGAGCAGGTCTGAAAGCTCAGGTAATTTTGTGTCGTGAAGAAACTTTCCCAGCAGCAAGTGCCTGACATTGCTGTGCTCCCACCCTCAGTGCCTCGGGGTGGGAGCCACTTGTCCTTTTCCTGCAGAAAATGGGGCTTCATTTTCAATGCTGTGGATCATGGGTGGGAAGGGGGAGGGATGGGAATAGAGAAAGGACCTGCCCAGGGCCCTTCCCTGGGGCAGTGGAACATCTCAGGAAGGACTGGGGTCACAGCAAGGGTGGCAGTGAAGGCTGAGGCTGCACCTTTGAGGGGCTGGGGGTGTGCAGGAGGTGAGGAGGGAGCTCCTCTGCCCCTTCTCCACCCCTAAAGCTTGGGGTTGTTTACCCTGGAGAAAAAGAAACTCAGAGGTGACCTTATCACCCTCTACAATCCCTGGAAGGTGCCTGTGCTCAGCTGGGGTTGGGCTCTTTCTCCAGGCAGCACTGACAGAACCAGAGGACACAGCCTCAAGCTGTGTCAAGGGAATATAGGTTGGATACTAGAAAAAGATTTTTTTACAGCAAGGGAATATAGGTTGGATATCAGGAAAAAGTTTTTTTACAGAAAGGATGATAAAGTACTGGAATGATCTACCTGGGGAGGTGGTGGAGTCACCATCCCTGGATATATTTAAAGAAAGATTGGATGTGGCACTCAGTGCCATGGTTTAGTTGAGGTGTTAGGGCTGGGTTGGACTTGATGGTCTTAAAGGTCTCTTCCAGCCCAATGATTCAAGGGTTAATTTCTGCATCCTCATCAAGAGGAGCAGGACCAGGAGGGGAATCAGGACCTGGATCACCCCACCTGCCATGGGAAGGTCGGGGATGCAGACCTGGGGCTGTCATTCCTGGTGCTGGCCAGAGTGCAGGCAGAGCCTATCAGAACCCAGGTAATTTGATTAGAAATTAATTGGCCCACATCAGAGCCTGAAAAATCCAACAGATTTGCTGCTGATAAAATTAAAATTAGAAACTGAATTGATTAGCCTGTGCCAGCAAAGGAACCAAAATGTCACAGGCACCAGCTGCACATTTGCATTTGGTACTTAACAAAGTTCTCACCAAAGCGAGTGAGAGATGTTTGACATTTCCACAATTTCTGCAATTCTAATGTATGTTTTATTGACATTAATTTTAAAATGCAAGGGGGTAGTGAAGTGGGGAATGACAGGAGGGACTTTGGTCATTCCCCCTCAGTGTCTCATACAGGGTGTGGTGTGTGCCTCCTGCTCTGCAATTTTTGGGAGCTATTGGTGTTGGACTGGGCATGTGTCATTTTTATGTTTATCATGCTGGAAAAAAAGAAAACTTGAGGAGTGTAAACCTTGGTGAAGTTTTAATTGGGAACAGTTATTTTGAAACAATTTCTTCTCTGATGTATTTTACCTTGGGGACTTGTTACTGTGGGAAAATCCTAACACATTTATGCAAAGGTTTCTGCCAGAGTCTATGGGGATATTTTAATTTCAGTTTCACAATGAGATATTCAGGAATATTGCGAATAAATTGGCATGATTTTACAATGGGAAATGACGAACATTTTCACCAAAGGGGGGAAATTTTTGGTTGTTTCTCCAAAACAAAAAGCTCCAAAAGTTAGTTTTTCCTCTTCTCCAAATCCAGGAGCATTTCAAACGTGCCTTGTGCCTTGTGTATTCACCAACTGCCCATTTCTGGTCACTGCTGGTGCCTGTCACTGCCCAGGGGCTTCCCCCTCTCCATCCCAGCTCTCTGCCATTCCTCACCATGCTTGGCTTCCTTTCTGTCCCTACAGACTAAAATTATAAATATGTCAGATGAAAAGCTTTGCTCTCTTGGAGTGAAGGTGAAGGGAAGCCCATAAATTTTGCAGCCTCTGTCTGAGAATCCAAAGGACAGCTGAAAAATCCCTTTTAAAGAAAAATCCCTCCTGCTTCATAAATATTAATTGCGAGTCAGTGGTAATGAGAGAGACGAGGAGCCTCTGGCTGTGATCTGTGATTGTTTGACTAATACAAGCAACAGTTTAAACACGACAGTTATTATTTGATATGACACTAAATTAGAAGTTTCACACTTCATATTAAAGCTTGGCTTGTGGAGAGCAGGAGGAATGTGATTCTGCAGGTCAGGATGATGCTCAGCAGATCTGGAGATTAAATTAGTGCCACGTGGGTCAGGAAGGTGCCCCCAGGGTGAGGCCCCTTGGCTGTCCCCAGGGACAGCACAGGAAGAGCGAGGCTGTTCTGGTGCCTTTTTTTGTGACTACATAAAAATGGAGGCCAGACAAAATTAAGAAAATAAAAAGCAGTTCTATTTATTGAAGGGCCTTCAGGTACATTTAAGTCAGACAAAGCCCACCAGGGGTTGCACCCAAAATGGACAATGGTCCTGGGTTTTCACACTTTTATCAGTTTGATCCATTTGCATATTGGGGGTTAATCCTCCGATTACAGCTTCAGGTAATGAAGTCATTTACCCCAAGTTTGCTCCCCCAACTCACTTTTGTTTCCATCTCTCAGGGCCTGAGGCAGTGAGGTGTCCTTGATCCCCAGGCCTGGAGAGGAATTGTTGTGTCTGACCAAAATGAGGAAGCAGCAGCAGCTCACGCTGTGTGTGGAGTTTAGAGTTCTACACTAAAGAACTGCAGGATTACAAATATATGAGGAATATAAAAGCTAAAATCCTGAGGCATCAGTGCCAGAGCACCCACCCGCTCCAGGAACAGAACTGCCTCTAAATCTTATAACCAGGCACTGAAAATGTGGAAAAACCGAAATGTTTCCCCCTCCCAGCAACATTTCCTCAGAGACTGAGGGTCTGTGCAGTGGAGCCTCAGGAGAGGGTGGATGAGGCAGAGCCCCAACCCAGCCCAGGGAAGGAGCAGGATGCTGAACCCATGTTTTCCCCTCAGAATCCCAGGGCTTCCAGATGGCTCCTGTGGCAACACAGCCAAAACCAGCTCAGGTGTCTGTACAGGCACCTGGTGGCAGTTTACCTGGAGAAAAGGTGTGGCTCCAGGGGAGCAGAGAGTGGGCACAGAATCTATGGTCCTTTGGATGATCCAGGCAGAGCTGGAATTCATCCTCTGGTACCTTAACTGGGTGTTACTTGTACCCACCTGCATCACAGGCTTTAGGGAATATGGGACATTGTTTCTTTTTTTATGCCAACAATTAATTCAGCTGCTGTTTGTGAGGCAGGTTCAGCTGAAGGGTGAGCTGACAGATGAGTGACACCAACAGCACCCAAAACCTGCCTGGGACTGAGCAGAGTCCTGTGGATCCCTTGGGAACAGGTTCAAGGAATAAGCTGAGGATAAGCAGGAAAAGCTTCCCTGGATTCCATTCCTGCTCACATCCACTCACAATTCAAAGCCCAAGCCAGAGTGACCCTGAGCAACTCTGACCATTTGAAGCCTGTGCTATAATGCTGCTAAAATTACCAAACCTCACAGTACTTAGGAAATAGCCATTATCAGGAGCTACTTTTATTGCCATGGAAACGGGGAGATAACAGAGCAAAGTCCGGCCACATCTCTCAGCTGAAGGTGTGTGATGTTTATGGATGAGCTGCTGGCCTGGTGGGGCTCCCAGGGACCAGCAGGTGGAGGGGTTCACGTGCACATGTGTGTGTGGATATGTGTGAGTGCATATCTAAAAATGTACCTGGGAACCTAAGGAAAAATACAGCTTTGTATCAAACCTCCAGAGTTCCCTATTTCTTTGTTTTTCTGGACTTGTAGGAGGTGTAGGGATGACTCAGGCAAAAGCCAGAGCAGGAAATCCAGTACAGCACACAAAGGAAAGTCACCTTGTTATCCCCTGCCCCATCTGCACCCCGGATTCCTCCTTGTGGCTCAGATTTGGGGTGAAAAACTCCAAGGCAGGGATGTGGAGCAGAGCATGGAAGGATGTGGGGCTGGTGACATGGGAGCAGCTGCTCCTCCAAGCCTCTGGAGGCAGGGACAGTGCCAGCTGACAGAGCAGCCTGCAGGGCCCCTCTGCTCTGTGGAAGAAGGAGGTGATAAAATTTTAATCAGAACTTCCCCAAAGTGCCCAGAGCTGTGAATGAGGGCCTCAATGTGCTGCTCCACCTCCATCTTCTTCCTCCTCTCATCTCAGGCACCATTGTCTGTGGAGCCACCTCGCAGTGTTTTATGCTCAGGCATTCCCCAGCACTTCAAGCCACCCAATTTACGTTCCTTTGAAGCACGAGACCTGCTCAATCTCTAATTTATATTTTTTAATTAGGACACCAGAGTGTGAGAGAGCTCAGGGGAACCACGTCCCTTTTAAAAACAAAGTTATTGCTTTAATAAACATGGGAGGAAGGCAGTAATGGACATGAGAGCTTCCCCTGGTTAAAAATTTAGTAATCCAGCCCTGCTCTTAATGAGACTGAGGATTAGTCCCAGGGAACAGGAGCTTTTTTCTTGGCAGTGTGATAAGGATGGGTGAAGTGACTGTGGGGAATGTGGATGGCATGGCAGAGTCCCTCCGGCTTTGGGGCTTGGGAGCTTCCTCACCTGCCAACATTGTTTGAGTCTCTCCAGAAAGGAATTCCTGGCCAGTGAAGTGATGCTGGTGCCAGTCAGGGCACCCACAGCTGGCCCCCAGCTCTGCATGGAGGGGTCACCCTGTGTGCACACAGCTGACTGCTGGAGATGCTGTGTCCTGTCCAACTGTGATCTAGGTAATGACTCTGAACTCCCTTTAAATCTCATTTTGGGTCATGCCTTTCATTATTCCTGTCATCTTCTTTATTCCCTTGCTCCTTTTGAAGCAGGCACCACTCTGCACTGGCCCTGGCTGGCACCAAGCTGCTGTGTCATTATTCCTTAGCAGCACATTTGCAGGATGACAGCAGCTCTGACCTACAACAAAGGAGCCCAAAACACCCCAAGGAGTGTCAGGGCAGTGGTGGGAGCTGGGGGGGCCTCAGCACTGGGGCAGCCCGACAGTGACAGTGACAGTGACAGCACAGGAGATGCTCAGCCTGTGGCACTCGGTACAGCCCTGGTGAGTGAGCTGTGGGAAGGCTGGTGTGTGGCAAGCGTCTTAAAAATAGCAAGAACACCTTTCTGGAGACAGAATCAGTAACACCAGAGGTCCTCCCACCCCTCTCTGTGCTCGAGGCAGCTCATTGAGCCATCGGGAACAGCCCAGGGTCAGGCAGTAGGAGTGTGGCTGCCCTTTTATTCTGCTTTTCAGCTTCTCTCTCCTCTACTCATAGTTAAAGGCATAATGTTCTGTCATATCTTGCTTGGCAGCATTTCAGGAGCCTGTGCCAGGCAAAGCGGGAAGTGAAACTAAAGGATTTCCTTTACACATTCACTCAATGTAAAATTTTCTCAGTATTCACCAGATTGTTTTGCTTTTTGCCCTTGAAAATGCTTCTTGTGCAAAAAACTCCCACCCAGCCCTGTCCACCTGGCCTGAACGTTCTCGAGATTGGAGCAATGTCTGGCTGTTCTCTGAATGGCTCCAGCTCTGCTCCAGTAGCAGGTGGAAACCCGAGGGCAGCATCCCATGGAGCACACACAACAACGAGACAAATGAAGGAGGACGGCTTTTTGAAAGATAAGCCACTATAGAAGGCATTTATTCCTTCTTTATAGTTCATTACAGCTGAAATGAGATTTTGCTGCTCAGAATTCAGATGCTTGGGATCCTTTCTGAAAGTGCTGTGAGCTCTTCCATCTAATTTTGGAAGATATTATATTCATATTGCTCCTGATGCACTTTGTTGTGTCCCAAAAGGCTGACAACCTGCTGGCAGAAATTGTAGCAAAATGCAAGTGAACCCAGAGAAATGGTGATGACAGTGAGGCAGTGCCTGCCACAAACCCAGGCCAGATGAGCAGTCACTGACCTGTCCTGTGGCTCCAAGCTGTGCTGGCACATGCTGTGACACTGCCCTACCCTGCCAGGGGACAGGAGTTGCCTAATGCTGTCATTGGGGTCATTCTGGGGAGTGGCTGTGGGTTCTGATCCCCTGTTCTGGGGTTCTGATCCCCTGTGCACCCTGCTCTGGGGTTCTGATCCCCTGTGCTCCCTGCTCTGGGGTTCTGATCCTTGTTCTAGAGTTCTGATCCCCTGTTCTGGGGTTCTGATCCCCTGTGCTTCCTGTTCTGGGGTTCTGATCCCCTGGGTTCTGATCCCCTGTTCTGGGGTTCTGATCCCCTGTGCTCCCTGCTCTGGGATTCTGATCCCTTGTTCTGGGGTTCTGATCCTTGTTATGGGGTTCTGATCCCTTGTTCTGGGGTTCTGATCCTCTGTGCTCCCTGCTCTGGAGTTCTGATCCCCTGTTCTGGGGTTCTGATCCTTGTTCTGGGGCTCTGATCCTCTGTGCTCCCTGCTCTGGAGTTCTGATCCCCTGTTCTGGGGTTCTGATCCTCGTTCTGGGCTTCTGAGCCCTGTTTTGGGTTCTTATCCTTGTTCTGGGCTTCTGACCCCTGTATTGGGGTACTGATCCTTGTTCTGGGGTTCTGATCCTTGTTCTGGGGCTCTGATCCCCCATGCTCACTGCTCTGGGGTTCTGCCTTAACGCCTTTGCACAATATATATGCATTTATTAGTCCTGTGTTAAGCATTCTAATGAATCCAGGCCTTTGGGGAGAATTAACAGTGAATTAACGCTGCATCTGAAAAATTAAAGGAATAGTCAAGCAAATTTCTTTTTATTGACTTTTAGTGAGCCATTTAATCCAAACATCTCGTTAACTGCAGTCTAACGATACACTATAATGGGTTCTGCAGTAAGAACAATTAGCTTTGCAATTAGCAGAAGACTGAGCGCTCTGCAACTGGCTGCACTTGGCAGGAATATCCCGTGGAGAGCAAACAACAGCCTTTCCACGGGCAGAGCAAACCCATCCAACTTTAAACCCCAATATTATTTCTCCTACTGACCCAATGACCAAGGTATGGGGCAAAGGGTGATCTGGTTTCTCCCCTGACAGTGGTATGGCATTGATGCCTTGCTTTGCAGGGTGAGCCCTGCAGTCACCAGCCTTTCCTGTCAGTGCCTGTGGCATCCCAAGGTGGGTACAGTGTTGGAACTCTGAAGGATGAAAATTTCAGGCTTTCTGTGCTAAAAGGCACTGACCCTCAAGTAATCACTGCATTTGACTTGAGGCTGTGGAACAGGCTCCCAAAATTGAGTGATGCCACTGGGGTTGTGAGTGTGTAGTTTGAATAGTATTGTGTGAAAAACTTAGAATTTAGGGTTTTAATAAATAGTAGTATATGGGAAGCAATGTGGAGGATTTAGGGCATTGTCTAAGTCCTTCTTCTTCACCTTCTTCTTCTTGGGTTTGGGTGTTTTTTTCTAATTGGGTGAAGAAGGTCCACATTGCAGGCCTTGGGTGGTCATTATTGGGTCAGAAATATAAATAATACAGGTGTCACCTCATTATTGGGTGATTAGTGCTTAAATAACATTGGAAACAGTTACATCTATCCATTTAACCTTCATTTTCTACCTTGCTAGTTAGAGCTCACAACTCATGAGGCTGTAATAGAGATAAAAAATATTAAACACCGAGTCCGAACACGAAAACTGCAACTCCCATGCATTAATTGCAGCTCTAACATGAAGAAAAGAAGATAAGAAATGAACAGTACATGACGGATTTGTGGGGAAGCCTGGAATGGTGAGTGTGACTGCTTTGGGGCAGGCATGGAGCACCCAGTGCTGGAACCCTGTCTGCCCCAGGGATGCTGCTGGGGAGCACGTGGCCAGGCAGGCTGCGCGTCTGAGGGCACACATAGATATTTCTGCTCCAGGAATTTTCCCTGTCAAAGGCAGAGTGTCTCTGTGGCTGTCCTCAAGCCTGTTTCTGAGAGAATATCCACCTGGGATTGTGCTGAGGTGTGGGATGTAATGGCTATCCATCACTCCAGGCCTGCTCTGTCTGCAGCTTCTCTTCCTTAGAAGAATGGAGGCAACAAGGTTTGACATCTCAGGCTATTGAATAAATAATAACCATCAAAATGCCAGCATTTAGGTTTTATTTAAATCTTCCCACCAACAACACTAACTTAAACTTTATGATGCACCATTACAGCCTCCGAGAGCGTTCTGCCTGCCGAACAATATGTTCCATGAAAACTGATATAATCTGCTTGTTATCTGCAGCGCTGCCTTGTAGTGGGGCTTTATTGATTTTTCAGCACAATCACAGTAAAAAGCCTCTTCCCCCCCCGCCCCCGCCACCCTGGTATCTTTTCATGATTCTGCAGGATTTGTTTCCACCCATCCGTCATTTTTCACCCGCTCTTATCTTGGCTGGTTTATAACGGTGAAAACCCACAACTCACAATTTATTTGCTGAGCAGCATTAACAAACAGAAGCTGGAGTGGAGGTGAGGAGAACTCCCTGGAGCTGCACAGGCACACAGACACACAGACAGACACACAGGCACCTCGTGGGGAATCCCTGGAGCAGGAGTCAGGAGCTCACAGAAGTTCTGCCACCCTGGGAGATGCTGAAGGAGGAATCTGCTGGCACGGGTCTGCCTCTGGTCTCTGCCTCAGGCATGTGTCCTGGGACAAGGCCCAGCTCTCTCAAGGACCAGGGAAGGATCACAGCTCTCTCAGGGACCAGGGAAGGGTCCCAGCTCTCTAGGGACCAGGAAAGAGTCACAGTTCTCTCTGGGACAAGCAGGGGGGCTGAGGGGAGCTCTAAGTCACACAGAGATGTCACAGCAGTGGCTCTGATTTGGCCATGGAGGTCTGAAGCCATCCCCCCTCTCCCTGGGGTGAATGTCCCCTTGCTCGTGCTCACACCCAGCTCAGGGAGCTGCTGGCCCTGTCCTCACTCCATCTCCAGCCATAATCTAAAGTCAATTTGCTATAACAATTGAGACTGTTCCCTTTGATGAATTCTTGTTTGCCTTTAATTTGTTTCAAGATGATGAGACTTGGAGGAAATGTTCAGCTGTCAGGAAAGAGCACTCTCAGACACTTAAATTTGTGAACTTTGATATCATCAACTGAGTCATTTTCCAGAGACTCTCATCTAACTCCCGGCATTGTCAGTGCTGGGTTTTCTGTCTTTCTCACATTTCCTGTGGCACCAGGCTGGGTATTTTACATTGGGAAGCCTACCTGTGCCTTGGTGAGATTTAGATGCTTTGAAATGTCACTTGCCATATGCTGCCATGATTATTATGAATTACATTCAGATGAAGAGCAGCTTCTCCTGGGTCTGTAGTGCCAGACCTTTGCACTTCACAGGATGCCAAAGAGCCCCTCATGAAGTGCCAGCAATAAACAAATCTCATCTCTGCCCAGCCAGGCATTTGCTTCCTTTTAAGCTTTTGAGTTGGTTGCCTCTGAACTGAGGCCTTGGAGTTGCAAGGGCAGGGCTCAGCAGGGACAGTCACCCCCAGTGGCACCACGGTCCCAGCCTGGGGGGCTGATAATGCCAGCAGAGCCATTGCCTCAGCCCAAGGCAGTGGTGTGGGGCAACAGTGCTCAGGAAAGGGATGCTGGAGCTCAATGCCAGACACAAAACTGGGATGGTTTTCCTGCTCTTCCCCCACAGTTTTGCTGCAGCTTNAGGGGGGGGGGGGGGGGGGAAATCTCTTTGCATTTCTGAGAGTTATGAAATAATCAGGTGGCATTTCCCTTCATCACTACTAATCACAAGAACAAGCTCTCACAAGGAATTAGTTTCCACTAAACCTTCTGTGAATTTTCGAAGGCGCAGATGAGAGATTGCAGAACTGGAGATTATGACTTTTAAGTTTAATTCATTACCTCAAATTAGTATCAAACTGCACAGCCCTGTGAGCAGAACTCATGGCACAGCCCCTGCCCTGAGCTGCACAAACCCAGTGACTCTTGTTGGGTGAGGCAGAGCAGACTTGAGAGCAAGGCTGGAGAAGAGCAGTTCATGTTGCTGCGTGTTCCAAACAGGGTCTTCTCTTGCTGGAAAAGATCATTGCATTATTAGGCAAAAGAGATTTTAGCATTGATTTTCTTTTGCTGCGTGGTTTGGTTTAAGCTGAGCTAACAGCCTGGGCATAAGAGCTGTGCCCCTGGAGCAGGGTGAGCCACAGGGGAGGGAGGAAGAATCCTGCTCTCAGAGTTCCAGCTGGATGAGCTCTCATCTCCCTGGCAGGGACAGAAAAGGAGTAGCAGGCTCTGGGGGGTGTGAGTGATATTTGTACCTGTCAGAAAAAATAAAAAGTCTGAAGACAGGAGACGAGGGAGCTGCTGCCAGGGATGGTGGCTCTGCTCCCCTGCTCCTGGGGGAAAATGTGGGGATAAATTATTGCTCCAAGAGCAGGGGAAATTTCAGAGATCATTTTTTAAACTAGTGAGTGTGAAATTTCAATAAATCACTGAGGGGTGCTGGAAGCACCGGGCAGTGGGAAACCCACAGCTGAGCCACCCTGGTCCTGCCAGGAGCAGCATGGTCCCCATGGCCTGTCTCAAGCAGGGACAGAGGAGCACGCAGAGGACAGGTCTGACTCCAGCACCCTGGGAATATCCACAGAGTGCACCTGCCCCCTCCCTGTGCCAAGAGGCATCTGTGGAGGCAGCTCATTGCTCAGCACACAATCCAGGTTCATTTATTCGTGCACAATAGAGGGAAATGGCTTTGCTGCAGGGATCAATCCTTCAGTCGAATGCCTCTCACTCCATTGTAACTGTGTTTCATGACTTGCTCGAGGATTTTCAGGTTTTTCACTTGACAGAACAAGAGCCATGGAGAGAAGGACATAAGGATAAAGAGCTCTCTGGTTTCCATTCAATGCAGAATGACCTGGGCAGGAAAGGAGAACTCCTGAGCTACAATGATACTCTTCTTTGTGTCTATGCTGCACTCATGATGCTCTGTGTTATGGGGTTGTGGGGTTTGAAAACAGGGCTCAGCACCTACTTGAGCATCTTCTGCTGCTCATGGAATGCTCCTGCCAGCACGTGGCTGTGCCTCAGGCTCTGTGAGACGGGAGCAGGGCTGGCCAGACACTTAAATTTTGCCAGAGCACTTCTGCCAACCCAAAGGGGATTTGGCAATGGCAGAGAGGCACCATGAGGGTGCAGGGGGGCTGGGTGAGAGATCCTGATCCCTGCACCCCACAGTCCCTGAAAGGCTTTTCCAAGCAGCCAGCCTGGCAGCTGCTGCAGACTCGGAGACAACCACAGCCCTGCTCACTCCTGAGTGCTCACTCAGCCTGAACCAAAGGCTGTGGCACTGTGGGGATGGCCCAGCCCTTCCTCTGTGCCTTCAATCAGGGGATGCTCCAGTGAGCCAGAAACTGAACTGCAAAATCCATTAGATCCAGCAACAGCACAGGCAGGCTCCTGCTCACAGCCACACAGAGCTGTCTCCCTGGACTGACCCACCACTTCTCCTCCCAGTCTTGTTTTCATTCATTTTTCATCACCCTGGCAGCGCTGGGCCGCAGCTGCACCGTGTGGATGTCCCAGGAGCAGGGCTGGGGTGGGTTTTCCATCGTGGTTTTGGAGCAGACTGGAATGGGGTGTGCATGACCTGGAGCCCTGGGCACAAGCCAGCAGTGACAGGATCCTGGGCCGTGTCCTGGGGGGGACCAAGGACTGGTCCCCAAGTGCCACCTCATCCCTAGAACAGCAGGGCTGAGCCCAGGTGAGTCTGGCGGCACCAAGCCTGTGCCAGGAGGGCAGCAAGAGGTCAGGACAGGAATGTGCCGTGCCCCACACCTGGCTGCATCCCCAGGGCAGCAGTGCCCAAAGAGTCCGCTAATTACGCCCTTTAATTAGCTGACAAATATTCACATTTCAGTAATGCCTCTGCCCGTGCTGCATTTAGCTCCTCGGGCTGCAGTGACGCAGCTCCCACCCGTTCACTCGCTCCTTAATGAACAACCACTTAGAATTTTAAAAATGGAGAATATCTTTCTGAGTTAATTAGCTTGAAATTAGCTTAATCACAGCTCATTTAAACTTATCTAAACAACAGCATGAGGAACTCTAGGAAAACTTGGGCTCAGCCTTACTCAGCTTTCCACCCAGTGAGCCCGGCTGGCTGGGGGTTTTACGCCTCTGTATCAGACTAATTTGAATATTAATTGTGTGTGACCTGTTGCGTTCAGCTCATGCAGATCCAGCCCACAGCTGCTTTATTTACCTGCTCTGCCTCCTGCAATAGCTGTCAGGAGTAATGAATAAACCCTGGATTTTATCCTGAACAGAGAAACGTCATGCTGGAACAAGTTTATTATTTCATGTGCTTTTCAGGGTTCCTGAACACGATGTTAGGATCTGATCAATTGAACATCTGGGTTTCCTGGAGGCTGAGGCAGGATCATGCAATATTTACAGCAATATTCTGAGATCAAAGAAGGCTGCGAGTCTTCAAAAAACCCTCCATGCAGAGGGATAAAGTGGAGTGCAGGAAACCACAGCTGAAATCCAAGCCAAGCCCTGCCCTGTGCAGACAGAACCTGACAGAGAAGGACACGAGGAGGTCCCTCAGTGCCACAGGGAACTGCTGGGAGATGCATACCATGAGAAGGGAGGGATCCACGAGATCCTGCGATCCACTTGGCCCAGTGTGGAGAGTGACAGCACATCTCAGGAGTTTGCTTTCGTGTGCTCCCACCCAAACTGCCACATCTTTAACCTGCTCTTAGCTCAAACTTCAAAGAGGGAGGCAGACCCTTTAATGCTGAATTTTGGTTTCCAGAGCAAGTTCCACAGCACTTTCCCCCCACGAGCAGCTGGGAGCTGCCTGGTAGCAGGAGATGCTGATGGCAGTGCCAGCCCTGTTCCTGCTGCAAATACAGAGAGCAGAGAAGGGTGAAGGCAGAAACCCTCCGAGATCTCATTAGTGGGAAGCATCCTCCAACTGCTGCTGTATGGTTGTCAAAGCCCAGCCTGCTCAGGGTTCAAGCACAGCACAGAGAACCATGTCCTGGGCACAGAAGGGAGCATGGACAGGCTGGGCTGATGCAGTTACCTCTGAGCAGAGAGGGCTGCAGGTTGTTCCTGAGCTGTGTCACAGCCCACTGCCCATCTCCTCACTGCAGAGATGGAGAAACAGCCATCCATGCCCACTGCAGAGCAGCTGCTGATGGCATCAGAGGTGGAACGGGGGAGGCCCCTGTTTCAGTTCCATTGCACCAGGCTGAGGCTTGTTCTGCTGAGGATGAGGAGCAGCTCACCCCACACATTCTGCTGAGGATCAGGAGCACCTCAACCTGGCATGTTCTGCTGGGGATTACAGGCAACTCACCCAGGTATCTCTCTAACTGCAGGTTTGCTGCATGAGCAGATTATTTTCACTGTGTCAGTGCTTCCCAGAAGGAGCTCCCTTCAGGGACACTCTTATTTCCCATATCATGGAAAATGTAAGTAGTATTGAGGGCCTGTTTCACCACTCTGGTATTTGTGCCACTCTCATTAGCTGTATGAGGCAGCACTGTGCTGCACCACCAGTGGAGCAACTCCTGTGTTTTTAAATCAGACACAATATCAAAATACTTCAGGGCTCCTTCAGCAGAGAAACAAATACCCTCTGCCCACTGCAGTGATACCTGGTCCCTCTGGCTTAGTCATTTAGTCTGCAGTTAGCAACAAGGTGAATTTTAATTCCAGACCATTTCTTTCAGTCCTGCTGGTGCTTGTGTGTGTTGTGTCTAATAACAATGTGAGCCATATGGTGCCTCCAGCACTGGGACTGCAGCCATGGGGTAACAGATGCAAAATGGCCCAAGATAATAGATGGAAAAGTTTGTCTTCTCACTCTTGAGGAGTTTGAAGAGCTACCAAAAACAGCGACATGAAATATTCAGCAAATTAAACATGGCTGGGGTACATAAAGTCCAGCCCGAGTGGAAATTAGTTCTTCTGGGGACAGTTCTTCTTCTGGGGATTAGTTCTTTCTAGGACAGTTTGGAGGCACAGCTCCAGAACCATGTCTGCAGGATGCACTGCCTAAGAGCTGCCAAAACATCTCCTTCACCAATCCTTTTAGGAACTACCCAAAAAATGTCCATCAGAGCTGCCTGGGCAGGGCCTGGAGCAGAGAAAGGGGTGAGATGGCACCATTGGGTCCTTCCCTTGCCTGGATTTGAAACTCCCAGACTCTTTCCCTACCCAGATGCTGGCCCTGCCTACAACACACAGCTGAGTTCTGCAGAGTCCTGCCTAACCCAGGCAGGCAGGTCCCATTGTCCAAGAATTTCCAAACTCATTGGCACAAAATAATTGAAGCAAAATGAAAATTAGATTCTAAGGGACAACTTTTACAGCCCCTGCAAAGAGCAGAACTGGTAGAGGACAAGTCAAAGCAGTTCCCAGCCCATGTCAATACTGGGATGAGACCCCACTAGGGCTTGACTTTGCTCTGACACAGGGAAAGGAGTTGGACTGGAAGGCAGGAGTGTATTGAACACCAAGGAAAGCTCCTGAGGATGTGTGTTTGGGTTCATTGCTCTCAGTGCACGGCCTGAGTGCTGAGGAGCTGGTATTGCTCATTAGAAAGGCATTAAAACACGACTTACAAATGACTGCAGAGTTCCACAAATGCCACCGCCCCATCAAACAGTTATTCAGTTATTGATTTGCATTAAACAAGTACATAAATACTTAATCTGAGTAGCAGCAGCACTCTCATCATAAAGTGAATTAGTGCCTAAAATGTCTCTTGCTCATTAGCAGGCTCAGAGCTGTGTCACTGCTCCCAGGTCTGCAGCCAGAGCTGTTTATGACCCGCATCCCCCTGGGTCCCATGGCTGAGCTCCCCAGGCTGCAGGACATGAAATGAACTCAGGAAAGATTCTGGTTTTTTAGAAGTGGTAAACTGATTGATAAACCCAGGTTTTGTCTCTTTACATTATCAGTGGGAACGAAAAAGGGCTGAAGGGAGAAAGGTGTTCTAAAAGTTTATTTAGCTCTTATAATTCTTCTTTTTATTCTGTTAATAAAGTTTTCTTTATATCCTTTAAAGTCTTGAGCCTGTTTTGGCCCTAAAGCATTTTCTCCTAGTCCTTATCTCAACCCCATGAGATTTATTTTAACTAATTTTTCCCCTCCACTGCTCCAATTATAGCAGAGGAAGAGGAGTAGATGATTTTTGTGAGTGCACTGGCGTTTGGGCAGCAGTCAGCCCGATACACAGAGCCACAACCTGCTTTGTGCAGTCCCTCCAGCAGAGGATCCAGGGGTGGCAGGAGCAGCTGGGGGGGACACAGTCTGCACACTGTTGGTGGGAACTGAGGTACATCCAATCATGCTTTCCCCTCAGCGGCAGAAACGAGCTGTAATGAAGTGTGGAGTGCCAGGGCAAGGCAACAGCTGGAATCCGTGTTCCTGCAGCTCCTCCTGCAGCTGCTCTGCAGCTCAGGCTGTCCAGGGGGGCTGTGCTGGGGCACAGGGGTCATCCGAGTTCCCCCCAGTCACTCTGCAGAGGGGTACACTGAGCTGCCCCTATGTCCCCTTCTCCTTGTGGGTCACATCCCTCTGTGGCTCTGGGGTTGGCTCCAGGCTGCCGGCAGAGGCAGTGAGATATCAGGACTGGCAGAAAGGCCACAGCTGGAGGCAGGAGAACTGTAAATAGTTTTAAAAGGTAATTAAGACTTTGGACAACTTTCTTATTAGAGGTGGAAACTAATATTGATAACCTCCTTCCTGAGCTATTCTCCTGTGGAAGGATTTGCTGCAGGAAATCAACTGAGCAACATATTAAAAAAAAATCCATTCTCATCATCCCTTTTCACATCCCGTCTTGCTTCCCAGGGCGCCTCCTCTCCTCCTGTCACCAATCAACAAACAAACAGTTTGGCTCTAATTGCGAAGGACACACTTTAAAGTTGGGAGCTGGGATGGATGGGCGGGGTGGGACGTTCTCCACACTGACACCGTGTCCCGGCACGGGGCGGGAACAGTCTGGGCTGATTTACTTCAGATTTGAACCGGGAGTAAATTGGAAGGCATGAATCATCCTGATGCAGACGCTGCGGAAATGAATTACCTGGTTTGACAGCGTGCTCCTCTCTTTCCACAGCCATGCTTTCCTCCTTTCAGTGAAGTTTCATTTCCCAGCCACAGAAGCTTCCTGCTTCATGCCCATGACCCAGGGAGCCCTGTGTCACTCTCCAAGTGTTCCCATGGCCACACTGAACCAGTGGCTGCCAGAGCCACTGGGTGATTCCTGCTGGTTGGAGGCTGGTGTCCCCCTCCAGACCCAGGCCTAGGGCCCTGTCCTTTCATCTGGCACCTCCAGATTGTCAGCCACAAACAGCATTGGGCTGAAACACGAGTTCTGTCTCCCACCTAAGCATGTGCAAAGTGCACGATCTCTTTCTGCCCAGACTGCTATGGGTGTTCAGCACATCCATTCCTAACTTCTTCCCCCAAGAATTGCATCTTCTTTTAGGACATGCAGCTGAGCTGCCATGTGCAAGGGCTGGATGGCTGCTGCCCCTCATTGGCAAGTCACTTTTGCCTTCTCCATCAGCTGCTCTGTGGAAACCAGAGCTGGAAGCACAGGGAATAATGATGCTCCACATCTCATTCCCCAGGCAGGACTCTCCCACTGTGATCTCTGGGGCTCCAGCAAAGGGCAGCACACCAAAGAGAAATCTTGACTCACTTGTATGATAAGGCAAGGCTCAGCCTTGCTCTGGTCCAGCAGGTCTAAATTCCCAGTTAAATATAGTTCCCCCACATCTTTTCACCTTAAAGAATTCAGCACTTCACACTACAAATCACGAGCTAAACAGGCAAATAAGCCCCAGCCCCGTTTTGCAGTGATTGCAGCAATCAGAGCCCAGCTCAGGTTGGCTCCTAGGGACTGTAAATCCTGAACTCTGCAGGCACAGCCCCGGTTGATGGTTGATAGCAAGTGATTAGCCTTAATTCCACTCTTCCTCCCTTTAAGATGGTGCATCTGGAGCCCCCACAGTGTTCCTCTGATCACGGTGCAGGACCAGGGCCATGCACGGGTGGCAGAGGCTGCCTCTGCTCCTTCTCAGACACCTCCAGCCTCCCCTTCCTGGTTTCCTTCTTGTCTCCAGCTTAACTCCTCCTGGAACTGTTTTCCTTGGTGGGAGGGGATTCGGAAGCAGAGAGAAATCACAGGATGGAAGCAACTCTCTCCCGAAGGCTTGTTAGAGCAGCCCTGCTGCTCTGGGGCAGGTACATTTTGGGAGCCAACTTCTCCTGCCACTCACAGCATCCAAGCCCTGACTTGGGACATCCCCAGCTCTCCCCAAAAGCTGACATTCCCAGACTATGCCATTTTCCAATGTTTCCACCTGGCCTGTGGGGCTCTGAAGCCCTCTGAGGAACACGAGCTAAGAAGCAGGTTGTCCGCATTTATTTTTAAGAAGTGGTAGATTTTTGATCACAGCCTTGCTTCCGCCCTCCTCTCCATCCCCACCTCCAGCTTCCTTTGAACAAATCATTCCATTTGCAGAGTCCTGTTGTTTAATTTTGCCAGTTGCTGAGTCTCAACCTCCCGTTAATTGGTTTTGCCTGTCTTTGTGCATTCCGTTAAATGAGAAAATGCCACACATAAAATTTTAATTTTGAAAGCCGTCTTGTTTGTTTTATATTGAAATTACCCACGCCACGTCGGCCCGCAGAAACAGACGCTTTCTCATTTCATTAAAAACTCTTTGTGATGATAAAAAAGCAGCAGAAACGAGATAAAAAGTGGTGTTTCCTTAAAGGCACATGAAAGTGAGAGAGATAAATCCCATGTATTGTGGGGATCAAACCCAGCGCAAGGCTGCGAAGTGGCGATACCAGCAAGAAGGCTGTGCCAGCAGCAGCGCAGCAATAGCTCCTCTCCCAGGACGCTGCAGGCTCTGCCTGGCCTGGCCTCTGTCACCTGAGAGTGCTTCTGCCCCCTCTGTCACCTGCCAGTGCTGCTGTCCCCTCTGTCACCCAGTACTGCTTGCCTGGAGGAATTTGCAGTGAGGCACAAAGGAGCCCTCCAGCTGTGTGCACCCTGAGTGCCCTGTGCGTCCTGTGTGCCCTGTGTGTCCTGTGTGCCCTGTGTGTCCTGTGTGCCCTGTGTACCCTGTGTGTCCTGTGTGTTCTGTGTGCCCTGTGTACCCTGTGCGTCCTGTGTGTCCTGTGTGTCCTGTGTGCCCTGTGTACCCTGTGTGTTCTGTGTGTCCTGTGTGCCCTGTGTGTTCTGCATGTCCTGTGTGCCCTGTGTGCCCTGTGTGTCCTATGTGCCCTGTGTGTTCTGTGTGTC
>VWYP01020568.1:238-29009 GCA_013400435.1 Pycnonotus jocosus | reverse complement strand
CCTGTGTGCCCTGTGTGTCCTGTGTACCCTGTGTGCCCTGTGTGTTCTGTGTGCCCTGTGTACCCTGTGTGTTCTGTGTGTCCTGTGTGCCCTGTGTGTTCTGTGTGTGCCCAGCCCTGCTGATGGCTGGCACAGAGAAACCATCACTGCTCAAAGCAACAAGGGCAGAGGGCCCTTTGCTGCCTGGCAGGTGGGTATGGGGAAGAGGGACCAGCTCCCTCCTCTCCAGACCTGCTGTGTGACACGCACAGGGGATTTAACCAGCTCCTTGTGAGGGATCCTCAGAAGGACCAAAGCCCTCAGCAGCTTCAACCACTCTCCAACTGCTGCTGGTCATGGCAAAGCAAACTTGTTGTCACCACTCTGCTGCCTCTTGCCCTGGAGCACAAAGGGACCTGAGGCCAGTGGAAGCTCCTGTGCACGGGGAGGTGTTCACTGATCCCTTATTTATTCTGCCCAATAGGATCTATAAATCACTACAAATAAAAAACCAAACTTCCATCCAGCTTCAGACTTGATTGCTTCACTTCCCTTTACATCAAAGTGAGGGTTTTTTCCTACTTGGTTTTCAATGTTCTTCAGCAGTTGCTGAATAGCAATTCAGCTTTGCACAATTTTTCCACCCACTGCCATTTTAAAGGTCATTTAATTATTATTACAGAGAATTACAAAAAGATATAAAATTGTTTAAATGCTTTAAGCTTCAACAGGTTATTGGCATGGATTTTTTTATAGTCATGTTAAATGGATCAGTATTTACTGCTCAGGTTCTTTCATTGCACTGTCACCTGGTGATGCTCAGAGCCAGCCCAGCAGCACTGCAATGGGAGGTGCTCAACTGCTCCCTTCAGGGATAGTCAAAGACATTTCTTTGGAAATTTCAGACCCCAAATCCCCAGAGCATTCCTCTCTGGGAAGTGCTGGGCAGCTCTGCACACCCTGCAGGACTGTGGGGATTGTGGCTGTGCAGGAGAAAGGGCTCTGCAAAGCCCAGAAACTGAGGCTGCTGGTGAGGCACAGCACCTCCTGAGGAATCAGAACCGGCTGCTGGAGCACTGCTGTTCATGGTTCTTAGGGAGCTGTTACGTGCACAAGTTTTTTCCCTTAATTTCATCAGTACATGAATGTGTCTGTTAAAGCAAACTTAAATGGGAACCAAAAGCCAGCCTCTTGTTTTCATGAAAATGTGTTTTCCACCAAAATGCAATTATTGCTGGTAAATGGGCAACTTTCCACCTTCACAGAAACACTGCATTGAGCAGGGAGGAAGAGAAGGATGTGCTGCTTTTCCAGGTTTTTGCAGAGGCAAGATTGCAAACAGGGACAGGGGTGAGGCACACCAGATCCACCTCCTGATCTGAGCAATTGGAATTTACTGGTAGTTCCTGTAGAGAGAATTTAAGATTATAAACCAAAGGACAAGTTTCATTTCTGCACATCAGATTGGACAGACAAGCCCAGCAAAGAGCATGTGTTTGTCAGCAGGACTGGAAGTGGCATTAACCAGCCTTGGCCAAGCATGAACCTGTTTTCTGCATCTCATCATCCTTCTCATCCCAATTGCTCGTTCCACAAAGCTGAGACAATAAACCAGAACATTGAGACTAAACTGTAAAGTCTCGCTTAGGCCTCTAGGTGGAAGGCTGAGAAAGCAAATCCGATTCTTAGGAAAAAGGGTAGCTATCCCAAAGAGGAAAACAAACGTGCAATCGCTTCTTTGCCGTTTCCCTTGATGTCAGCTGTGAATCAGGTGTGTGGGCTTGGGAGGATGTTAAGACTGGCGAGGTCTTAACTGAAACTGTCTGACAAACAGACCTCAGATCCCACACACTGAATATTGCCTCTTGAGTCTCCGCTCCAGAAGCTGTTTTGCAATAAATGCATCACTCCTGCACACGGTTGTGTAAAAGCGGAAAGACAGGCTGGGGCCGGGCTGAGCTCTCCCTCTGTGGCCCAGCAGCGGGACCAGGATTTGTGCTGGGGGTGAGAGTGGCCCAAGCCGCCAGCCAGAGCATCCTGAGCATCGTGCTGTGCCAGGGGAGCTCCCCGTGCCCCGGACACCGCGCAAATCCGCAAATCCGCAACTCCACAGGGCCCTGCTCCGCTGCAGCCCCACACAGCACGACACGCCTCGCAGCGGGGAAATCCCCAGCGAAGGGAGCAAAGCACGGTGTTGCCTCACTCCGCGGGGTTGTTTCCGTAGCAGAGCGAGCTGAGGGAGAGGCCGGTGCTGTTTGCTGGGCTGCACCGCCAGCCTTGCACAACTGCTCCACTCCAGTACCGCATAGCTCAGCCCTTGTACGCGGCCCGGCCGTGCCAGCACTGGGAACGACCTTTCCCCTGCTCCGTGGGGCAGCTGACACCTCCTCCAGGTGTATCCTGAGCATTCTCGTGGTCCCTGCCTGCCCCCACGCTGGCAGCTCCTGAGTCACATCGGGCCGGCCGCTGGCGATGACATCACGGGAGCGGCGAGGGGAGCTGCGGCTGGCTGTGTGTCTTTGTGTGTGTCTGTCTGTCCCGCTGACACACATCCGTCCCGTGGGACGCCCCACATTGCGCAGCCAGCGGCACGGCCCCCACGGCCCCGCGGACCCTGCCGACCCGGCCCGCAGGAGGAGGAAATTAATTTCCTCATCGGCAGTGTGTGACTAGAGCCAGGACCTCCCATTCCCAACAAAACCACTGGGGAAAGCCAACCTGTGTCCTGAGAGATTCACCAGCCCACCTTGCAGAGAGGGTCCCGGAATTGTCCAGGAGCTAAGCATTGGGTTTGGGGCTTCAGAGGGGCTGCCACGTCCTTCCCTGACTTCCTGGGTGCCCAGAGCTGACACTGCTGCCCTGGTTTTGGTTCCTTAGAACAAAAACCACTTCCCAGATGGATGTGACTTCTTAGGAGGTATTTGCTTAGCAATAGGCATAAGTCTTCTGCTCTGCACATCGAGCTGGGTGGGATAAAATATTCTGTGACTGTCTATTTAAACATTTTATGTTAATACCATGAAGTGTTTGTTCAACTTTTATTATTTCAGTTCTGAAGCAGCGAATGCTCCCAGGCATGTAAGAGTACAGCAAATCCAGAGCTGCAGACACTGCATCCAAACTAAACTGGGGCTGAGCAGGCAGGGATATTTCTGGATAAGGGGACCACTGACATCTTCCAGCAGAGAGGCCACGGCTGGGAAGAGCTGAGCAAAACAGTAAATGCTGCTGTCACAGCCACTTGCGCAATTGCCCGGTTTTCCCCAGCATTACATGTTACTTGAATTTGTTGCTTCTCTCTGGTCTTGACCTAGCTGCTGGAAACCCGAGGCTGCCTGGTGGGCCAGGAGTGCTGCTCCAGAAGAGAGAGGATGCTGCTGGAGTGAGGATGCTCTGGGCACTGATGTTAGACATGATACTGGGACAAGGTGATCACAAAGTGGAGGCATCACCAGATATTGAATCCCTGATGCATCCTGAGAAGGGACAGTGGGACTGTTCCCCCCTGCCTTTGGCACAGGGGTGTGGAGGAACTGCTTTCCCAGGTCCAGCTGAAACTCTGGTGATGTTGAGGCTTCTGCTGCCTCTGTCACTTCAGCCCTCAACAATGACAGATTTATGGCCCAGAAGTCCCTCGAAGGATGGCTCTTTTCCTTGACAAAAGTGCATGAGAAAAAAATTATCAGGGTGTGCCCAATCCATCTGTCATTGAGGAGATAGGCTCATCCTATAACTTAATGCCATCAGTCACTAAGACCAAAGGCAGAGATCAAGGCTGCTTACTCAGAGGAGTACCTAAGGCCGTGTCTTGTCAGGCACACACTGACAGCCAAATAAATTTCCCTGGTATGGTTCCTCAGGAGTATGCACTCTCCTCCAGAGCTCAGAAACATGCCTGCTCTGCAAGGAGCCCTCAGGCTACTCAGGGAGTAGTTACTCTGCAGAATGTTTACTAGGATCTCCTTAAAGCCCATGGAATAAGTTCAAAATAGAATGTTTCAGAGAAAAATCCATCTGCTTGTCTGCAGCTGCATATGGAATCCCATACTCATGGGTGAAGGCAGCACTGGGAGGACCACAAGCAGTGTGACAAGGACTGCAGGTACACAAGCTCCAAACGTGAGTTCTGCACATTCTTGATAAGCTTCTCCCCTAGTCCTCTCTTGCTGCATTTTCCTTTTTTCTGAGAAGACCTGAGCTTCATCTCTCCTCTGGAATCACTACAGCACACAGCAGTGGGGTCTGGAGGCCAGGAGCTCTTGCCCAACACGTGAGTGGGAGTAACCTTCCCTCAGTGCCTCCACTGGGCATGTGACCAGACCAGGGCGTTGCTCAGCTGGTGAGCTTTCACTCCAGCAACCCATGATGGTGCTGCCATCAGAGACTTCTTTATCAGGGCCAGTCAGAGCAGCAGATGGTCTCTCAGGTAGTATCTCCACAAACCTGAGTGGCTGCACTGTAAAAACAACCATAAAGGGATGTTGCTCAGCTTTCCTCGTGAGCCATGGTGACCCTCTTCCAAAGAAAGGGCATAAGTTATCATTTGTTTTTCCTTTCATTCCAGAATGTGCCGAGTCCTCTGTAATAAATTATATTGCTTGCTGTAAAAGAAAATCCAGAGGCAGCTCTGTGAGCCTCTTGAGTCCCTTAGTTGCAGGTGATGGGAGAATTCAGTTCATCACCAGAAGCACATGTAAGTGAGTGCAGTGAGATGAGCCATCAGGTCACTCCACAGATGAGCAAGGCATTTAGGACATCAAAACTGTTGGAAACACATAGATCCCAAGGCAGCCAGTCCCAGCCCTGTCAGCTCCTGGAGAAGCTGAGGAATGAGCTCAGCTTGGAGCAGGTGCCTTAGTAGGTACTTCATTACTCAGGGTTTGTCTACACAGGATTCTTAAGAAAATTAAAATGGAATTAACTAAGTCTAAAGTAGAACATTAAAATTCTGCATAAAATTCTCATTCAGAATTAGAGTGGCCTTAATTCAGTTTAATTTACTCCCAAATGCTACTAAATAAGGCCATTTAAATTGTCTTTAATTAGTATAATGGTCCCACATAGGCTTTATAAATGAGATTTAATTAGCCATTTTTTTCGAAGTGAGTTAGCTGCCTTGAACTTCCCTAGGTAAGCAGCCAGGTCCAGGGCCACGTTGCTGACAGGGCTCCTGGTTGTAGCTGGTTAGCAGGAATAGCAAAGCTGCATCATTTCCCAAGGAACTGGCACAAGACCAGCTTCTTCCCCACCTAATAATGGGAGCCTTGAATATCACCTGTTTTGACTGTTTTAAATGCATGAGTGGGAGATGAAAGGCTCTGCCAGCGGACAAGCTCTTCCTTTAAAATCTGGGATGTGGGGGTGGTAATCCCTAGAAAAATGTGACATCAGGATTTTGGGAGACTTGCTCATGAACAAGGAACCAGGCTGGAGGAAAGCTAGCACTGGGTCAGCAGAGAAGGGGACGGAGGTGGAGGACTGGGAGGGACTGAGCCCATCCATGAGTCAGGGCTCCTGCTGTCATAGAGCACTTTGTGTCCCCACTGCCCCTGGATGTTTAGTTCCTTTTTTTGCACATCAGAATTCCCAACTCAGCAGGATGAGATGCTGCTGGCCGCTCTCAGTGACCATGCTGAGGACATCTGGCCTTGCCAGCCCCTGTCCTCTCCTGTGTCCCACAAGTTCCTCCTCGGACCAGCCCGGTGCTCTTTTGTGCTGTGCTGGGGACTTCCACCTCTTTCCTGTGGCCACAGATGTGTCACAGAGGGGCAGAGGTGTGAGCACTGCTCAGCAATGCCAGCTGACAGCCCGTCCCACCACAGAAAGAAGATGATGCAGCTGCCCTGCTGTGGACACGGCACTGGACAGAAGAAGCAGAGTCTCTTGCCTCGAGGTAAAGAGCCTCAGTGCTTCCATGATCCCAGTGAAGGCTTTGTTCTGTGAATCTTCATGTCCTCAGAAGCTGCAGCCTCCACCACGGCCCTTGCAGTACCAAAAAACAACTCCAAACCAAACCAACAACAAAAGAACCTGTTCAAAGCAATTTGCAAACGTGAAAAAGAAAAATAAAATAGTCAAAATCACCCATAAGGAGCTCTGAGGTGTAACCGGCATGTGATTTTTTGGGTGGAGAAGGCAACAGCCTCCCTCTCTCCCGGCTTTTCTTTCACCAAATCAGAGCCATGTGGCCGCTGTCACTGCTTTGCATAAATCAAGAGATCCAGTTTTGTGCCTCTTCCTTGGGGTATGTCCTATATAAAGTACAAATATGGCCATACTTTCTGGTGCAATAGACTTTAGCCTGGAAGCAAAAGCACACAAACAATGCTAAATTCATGCTGACTGGAGTAGATTCCAAGGGAAAGAAGTGTTGGGAAAGCACCTACTTAAGAACTGAGTACGGATTATCTCTGATCTGAATCTCGCTGTGTGTATGTGTTACTGTTGAGCACACAGTGCGGTTTCAGACATGGCCAGAGACAAGGAAAAATTATTGTTTCGGGGTAACCACAAGGAAGATGAATGCAAATGTATTCCTGTAACTGGGAGAGTTCCTCGCTCCCGAGTTGGGCTCTGCTACATGGCCTCGGGGAAGCAAATTTGCAACTACCTTCATTAAATTGTTTAGGCATGATTAATCAGAAGTCAGAGATTTGAAGTTTTTCCACGTTTCATAACGTAGATTTTTAACCCCTGCAATTCCATGCAGTCCGCAGGCGCGGTTTAACGGGGGCAGGCACCGGGGGGTGACAGATGTTTCCTGCCAGCTCATATCTCCTCCGCACGCCCGGGCTGATAAGCCACCTCCAGCTGAATCACGGCCACCTGCACCAGTAGGACCCAGGTGGTGCAAGGGACAGTTGTCACAGAACCCAGCCCCTCGCGGTGCCCTTGTCCTTGTCACAGGAGCTCCGAGGGCCGGGCCGGGCCGTGCTGGGCGGGCCGGGAAGCGGCCGCGCCGCTCCACCCCTCGCCCTGCCCTTCCGCCCTGCGCGGGTCCCCGGTATAAATCAGCGGCCGCCGCCCGCCCTGCTCTGGCCCCATGGAGCGGCAGCGACAGCCCCGCGGTGGCAGCGGCNCGGGAGCCATGAGCGCGGGCAGCGTCGCCCCGGGCTGGCCTGAGGCGCTGCCGGCCGCGGCCCGGCCCGCAGCGGGGATGAGCGGCAGCGAGAGCCCCGAGGGGCCCGGCGACGGCCCCGAGCTGCAGCTGAAGGTGGATTTTTTCCGCAAGCTCGGTTACTCGTCGGAGGAGATCCTCGTCGTGCTGCAGAAGCTGGGCCTGGGCGCCGACACCAACACGGTGCTGGGGGAGCTGGTGAAGCACGGCCCGGCCGAGCGGGACGGCCCCGAGGCCCCACCCGAGCCCGGAGAGGCCCCGCTGGTCCCTCGGGGCGGTGCCGGCAACAAGTCCCCGGCGCCCGGCCCCGAAGAAACGGAGAGCGACAACCTGAAGCCCATCGTCATCGATGGCAGCAACGTGGCCATGAGGTGAGTGCGAGGTGGGCTCGGGGCTGTGGCTGTGTGACCTCCGGGGGTGAGCTCTGTCAGGCGCACAGAAGCTGTGAGTGCCTCGCTCAAAAGCCGCTTTTGGGTGTTTGGAAAGGGGCTGGTAATTTTTTCCAAGGTGCCTCTCCGAGCATCACGTTTGTCGGTGCGGGCTCGTCTTGTCGCTGCTCTGCCCGCCCAGAGCCAGCAAGTCACGGGGCGATGATGAGGGCAGCCGTGCTTCCTTCGGAACAGACATTTCCTCCTGTGCTCTAGCACTGAGGGCTAACTGAAGAGACGTTGTTCTCTCAACGAGTAGCTTTGTGTAAGTTTCCGTAGCAGGAAGTTGCTCAATAAATAATTACAGGGTTAATTAGAGAAGGCTTTGTAATACGGAGACTTGTCTCCAAGTTGTGCCTCTTGTATTTTGGTGAATCTCTATACAAAGTAGAGAAGGATGAGATGTCAAAGGTGTTGCCAAGGGCTGTGGCTCATCTTCAGCATTTCACGTGTCCCAGTGTTGCTGGAGCAGGTCCTTTTGGACCAGTATCCATGAAGCATCCAGAATCTCAGGGCTGGCTATTTATTGGTGTGGTGTCTCCAGTTTTCACCCTGGCTTTTTGTCTCACAATGGTGAGCATTGCTTGCCCTCACCCCAACCCCTGCACTATGTGTTCCCCACCTCTGCATAATGGGGGTTCTGGGCTCTTGAAATTTAATGCACTGGGTTCTGAAAGCTTTTTTCTGTTGCAGCTCAGAAGCCTCCTGCTTTGTTGTTTATGTTTTTTGTATGCAGGTTCTATAAAAAATAACCCTGGGTGCAGGTGGAGCTGGCGTGTGGGTTGCAGTAGGTTTGTCTGAGGTGAAAGTGCTGTGTGGAGGTTTGTTTGCAGGTGTGGTTTTTGCCAAGCCCTGGCTGACAGTTCTGGGAACAGAACAGAGAATCATGGGGCACAGACGAGTCCCAGGGCAAATGAGGAATGGTGATGGCAGCGGAACAGAGCTGGAGAGTGAAAGCTGTGCCTGGTATCCCTGAAGAGAACCTGATCCAGTTCCTACCCTCTCCAAAGCTCTGGGAACACGATGGAAAATGGTCTGTTATGAGTCCAGGCTGATAAGTGACTCTGGCAGCAAAGTTTACCTTGGATAAGTGCTTGGGCTTTAACAGCAGGATTGGCTGTGTTTGTTAATGAGGAGCCTCTTACTGGTGAAAGTTACCCCAAAATGCAGAGGGGAAATCACAGCAGCTGTGAGTCAGGGCAGGCCAGAGCCCAGGGTCTGACATGAGAGAAGCAGTCTGGGTTTTTTAAGCAATTTGTTAGAAGGGGAATTCCATTCTGAAACTTCCTGTATTGATGGTGTGATGTTCCCTGCTGATTCATTTGCAGTGTGTATGGCGGCCTCCCTCAACAGCTCTTGACAAACTTATGCAAATCATAGTGGAAATTAGCTTTTACTTCCTTCTAAGGGAATTTTTCTTTGGCTGCTGCCAAATCAGATCAGCCCAATTAGCTGCCTTCTGGAGGATTGAGGTTGGTAGCAGAGACTCAAAAAAAAAAATAAAAAACCCCAACAAATAATAAAAAAAATCCACTACAAAGGATTTGTTTTTCACATTCATCTCTAAAAAATTGTAGTAACCTGTACCTGGCTATTTATAGCTAAATCCATCTGATATTGGAGAAAATTTTTAGAGCATTTTCTGATAGTGATTATCAGCCTTCTGTAATTTAGCATTCTTATTGGAGGTATGTTAGGTGTCTCTTTAGGTGTTAGTTCTGTTGCCAAGTGTTTATTCTTCTAGAATAAGTACTTTTGTCCAGCTCTTCAACTTACTTTGTAGTTTCAAAGAAAGGATGAGGCCTGCAGGGGAAGTGAAACTTCTCTGTAGTGGTGCTGCAACAGTGCCACTGCAGCAATGGCTCTGGTGAGGGGCTCTGAGGGATGGTGGGAGCTGAAATGTCATTCAAGTGCAGATGGAAGGAGTAAGACTTGGGACAGGTAGTGCCTAGGTGAGGAAAATCTTGAATTCTGAGAGCAGTTCCCCTTTTGGTGTAGTGCATGAATGCTGTCACAGAACACGGGCAGTTGGATCCCCACAGTGACATATCAGGCCGGAATAGAAGTGTTGAAAGTTTGCCAAAAACACTATCAGCAGAAGAGCTGATTGCACTGTAAATACTAGTGCTTGTAAAACAGGAGGGGCAGTTTCCTCCTAGAAGTTCTGGAAATGTATTGATATGACTTAATGGATAATTAGGAAGCTTTTTGCATCAGTACTTGGCTTCTGACAAGGTTGTCAAACTTTGTTCTCCAACTGCCATGAGCTGTTCACTCATGCAATGCTGATCACAGGAGATGTTGCCATTTTGTGCAAGGAGTGCATTTGTAGATGAGGTTTTGAGCCATCATGGAATGAATCATCTTTCCTTGAGGTGAGAGTGCATATAAAATATCTTGTTTTCCTGAAGTGATCACAACAAGCTTGCAAGCAAACCCCCAGTGAAGGTGCAGTGCACCCTGGTAGGAAACAGCCGCTGGCATTAGCTGTCAGAGCAGCACAAAGGGGTTTGGGATCACATTGTGCTCTGGGCTAAAAATAACCATCAGAAGTCCAGGGTTGAAGCAGAGGCTGTTTCAGAGCAGCTGCAACAGTTCCAGCTGCTGTCTCCCTCCCAGTGAATATTTGGGTGTTTACTGGTATCCTGAGGTGCTGAAATGAACAGGGGTGCTGGGCAGGTCTGAGTGAGGGTGTTGTTACACAAGACAAGCACCTGTGTCTGCTGCTTGTGCTCCTCAACACTCTACTGAAGCTTGTCCTAGTTGCCAGCTCACTTTGCTCTGCATTGCCTGATTAGCAATGCACTGAATCATGAAGGAATTAAAGTCTTAATGTTCGCCTTTGCAGCCATGGGAATAAAGAAGTGTTCTCCTGCCGAGGTATCCTTTTGGCTGTCCAGTGGTTCTGGGACAGGGGACACAAGGACATTACAGTCTTTGTGCCATCGTGGAGGAAGGAGCAGCCCCGCCCAGATGTGCTCATAACAGGTATGAAGATATGAAAACCAAAAGTAGCTTTTCAGGCTGACTGCTCTGTCACTTAGTGAGCTTGCAGAGTTCTGGCTAAGTCAGTAATTAACTTCAGAATGGAAAGTCTGAGTAGTAGGAGCTGCAATGAGCTGAACTGACCAGAGAGAATTAGTCATTAACTTTTCCCCTAAGCCAGCTTTTGCCTGAATCAGATGGAATAATTCAGACAACAAGGAATGTAATACTGCTCTGCTTCCTAACTTCTTGTCTTTTATTTCTTGATTTTTTTCCTTTCGTCTTTTGGGGATACACTTTGTGCTTTTTATTTACCTGAAGCATATTTAGCCAGGATTATTCAAACTGAGGGGAGCTTGCCCTGAATTTACAGGGATTTCTGAGTAACTCGGAACAGCAATGAGCAGGGTCAAACACAGTCTGGGTTGTGGAGAAGCGAAATGACTTAGATTGAAATTTTTTGCTTATTTATAACATTATCTGTGTGAAGGGCTATGCAGGTGTGTGCTCACAGTTGTGTTTGCTCCAGACCAGTACATCCTGCGTGACCTTGAGAAGAAGAAGATCCTGGTGTTCACGCCGTCGCGGCGGGTGGGCGGCAAGCGTGTGGTGTGCTACGATGATCGCTTCATCGTGAAGCTGGCCCATGAGTCTGACGGCGTGGTGGTGTCCAACGACACCTACAGGGACCTGCAGAACGAGAGGCCTGAGTGGAAGAAATTCATCGAGGAGCGCCTGTTGATGTACTCCTTTGTTAATGACAAGTATGGTTTTTAAAGTTTTTAGCTTTTTGTGGGGTTTTTTTCAGGTCCCATACTGTTTTAGTGTATGACTTTGGACTCTGTATAAAAGTGTTAGTAAGCTTTGCATTGTGGTCAGACAAACCAATCCTTCCAGGCCTGAGAACCAAGGACACCCTTTGCCTCAGACCCTGAAAAGTATAAACAAAAATGTTCCCCCCTCCCTGATTCAAACTGGGGGAATGTGACTTCATTACCTGAAGCTGTAATTGGACAATTAGCCCCTGATGTGCAAATAGACCAAACTTATAGCTGTCTGAAAGACTCATGACCAGGATCCATCTTGGATGTAGCCTCTGGAAGGCTTTTGACTGTCCAAGGTGTATCTGTTGAAGGTCTTTAATGAATACCCACTTTATTCTCCTAACTCTGTCTAGCCTCTGTCCTAGGCAGCCACTCCAAGGCATCATGGTCACATCTTCCTGGGCTTTTAAGAAAGATCTGTTTCAACACACTGGCTTGTTCTAATGAAGTGATAGCAAGTGATGCATGAGAAGAGCAAAATGCTAGTGAGGAAATAAAGAAAAGCTGTAGGATACAAAGGCAAAAGAAGTTGGTTGCATCTTTCAGTCGGTGCTCCTAATTTGGAGCTAGGAGCTCCAAGGAGAGCCTCAGGGTGTAATTTCCTCACAGGACAATTGTTAGCAGGCTCAGCAGCAGGTACTAATTCTGGTTGACAACCAAGCATTGAACCTCTTCTGTGCCTTAAGGGAAGCATTTTGTGCTGGTGTGGACTGGGTGTCAGGAGGGTTCTCTCTGCAGGAAATGGGCTTTGTAGGGCTCAGATAGCTTTTGATCTTCAATGAAATAGGAGGCTTTGAGAAGAAACCGAACCTCAACTCAGAAAAGTGAACTACTTCTCACTGTGGTTTGTTTTTCTTTAGGTTTATGCCTCCAGATGATCCCTTAGGGCGTCATGGCCCCAGCCTGGATAACTTCCTCAGGAAGAAACCTGTAGTTCCAGAACACAAGAAACAGCAGTGCCCTTATGGTAAGACCTGCCTTCTTTATGTGAAGAGCAAGGTGTCTGTGCAAGTGTCATTCATAATCTAATCAAATCCAGCTGCTCATTCCATGCTCTGGCTTTCCTTACAGGGAAAAAATGCACTTACGGAATTAAGTGTAAGTTCTACCATCCTGAAAGGATCAACCAGCCCCAGCGCTCGTTAGCTGATGAACTCCGTGCCAATGCAAGGCTGTCTCCAACCAGAAGTACTAGTGCCAAGGAGGAGAAAAAGGGGAAACGGGGTTCTCAGGCAGAGCTCTTGAGCTCCGTGCCCACAGAGAGTGACAAGAGCTCTTTACAGAAGGTCTCTGCAGAGAGGAAGAGCTTGGCCCACAAAGCCAAGCCCAGTGATGTTGTGCTTCAGGCCAAAGGCTGTGTGTCAGGCAGTGTCTCCCCTGACAGGTACCAGCAGCCTCCCATGGACTCTCTGTCTTACATCTCTCAGGAGTGCCTCGACTCAGGCATTGGGTCTCTGGAGAACCAGCTGTCTGACATGTGGCCCCACAGGTGCTCCAGTCACTGTGACCATTCCCATGCAGAGCAGGTGGCCGTCTGTACCTGTGGTAGGCAGAGACCTGTCTACCCACATTGCCCCAGCCTAGAGCAGAATGGTCTGGTCCCTTACAAGCCCAGCTCCCATAAATCATCTTCCTCTGGTGCTAGCTTCTTGCAGTACAGCTCTGAGATGTCTCACTCAGGAGCTCCCCAGTCTTTCTCAGGCTATGGAGTACCCGTGCATGCAGGTGCTGCTGCAGGGCAGTACAGCCTGCCTGGGGAGTTTGGTGCAGCCCTGCCGTGCTCGCGGGAGTTCTGGTCTGAGCCCTTCCCACTGCGCCAGGTGAGATCCCCAGGTGTGCCTGACCCCCGAGCAGTGCAGAGGGCCCCGGGGCCACCCTACGGGGACTCAGGGCCCTGGGCTGGCTCAGAGCAGTTTGCTGAGGAGAGGGCCAGCGTGCACGTCAAGCTGTGCGGCATCTTCCACCCGCACCTGGTGGATGCCGTGATGAGCCGCTTCCCCCAGCTGCTGGACCCCCAGAGGCTGGCAGCAGAGATCCTCACCTACAAGGCACAGAACCCAGGTATATGAAGCAGGTGCCAAGGGCAGGCAGGCATGGGGGGAGCTTGAGGGGCTGGTTTTGCCTCTGTAGCTACCACAGATGCCTTCTGAGTGCTCCTTTTTATTCCTTTGGAAGTACTGGGCTCCAGATGGAGGCTGGGTGCCAGATGTGGTGTGCTCACAGCAAATTCTGCTCCAGCTATGACCACATGCCTGTGGGAGAGGTGAGAATACCCCAGCATCCCACCTTCCTCAGGGGCTGCTAAGCAGGAAGGTAGGCTGCAGCTCTAGAGCAGGATTGTTTCTTTGGAGTTCGTAGGAGTCTGGCACACCCTGAATTCCTGCAGTTGTCCATAACTGGATGTGAGAGAAGTGGGTGCTGCCTTCGTAGTGGCCTAAGGCCAGTTTCTGAGCACCCAAATGCCTTGTCAATGGTGTTGTTAGGTCTTGACTAAGCCTCTTTACCATTGAGATCAGTGGCAAATGTTGGGTTATTAATGTAATCTGAAGCTGGATGTATCTGACTGGTTTTACTGGTGCACTTCTTGAATGATGTTTTCCTCATCCCTCCCACCTCAGCTTACCTTCCTGAGGTGAGGTAATTCTGCCACATGGACCACAAGGGCTTGGTGAGCTGCTCAGCTCCCAGGAGCACAGTCCTTGCTCAGCAGGAGCAGCTGGACACTGCTCCAGAGCTCTGTGTGAGTTATGTGCTGATAACTGCAGTGTCAGAGCAGGTGGGTGAGCTAAGCATGCTTGAGTGCTGCTCTGGAACTGTCCCTGTCCCAGGCTGGCTCTGTACAGCACTTACAAGGATTTATTATGTGCCTTTTGCCTTCAGACAGCAATAGAACAGTTGCAGTCACATCTGGACTGCTGCCAGGGGCCTTCCTGAGAAGTCTTTAATATTTTATGCTGTAAAGCTGTTGCTTCATCTTCTTCCTCACCAATATTCCCCTGTCCCCTTTGGCTGTGCCCAACTAGAGCAGCATCCAGAATTGTAGAATAAGACTTATTTGGCAAGACTGTTCTGTTTCATTTCCTCTTACTCTGTAAGATATTTTCTATTGTAGGTACTGTATGAGATTTTAAATATGCAAAACCAATTGCTGTAGTAATTGATTCTGGTCCTGGAATTTTGCTGTGCAAGGGATGCAGAGATGTTCCTGGCACTTGCAGGCCGGAAGCAGTTGATTTGTTGATACACATTGTATCTGTGTGTGTTGTTGTTTCCTAAATACAATACAGCCCTTCTGTGGTTAAACCAAGGTTATTGAGTGGCAAATTAGGAAGGGGAGAGTGGAAGGCAGCTGGTCCTGAAACCCTCCTGGGAGCAGTGTTGTCTATTCCTGCTCTTTTCTCTGATGTCCAAGGAATGACCTGCCCAGACTGGCACCATGTGCCATGAGACCACAGGGACACAGAAACCTGTATACCTGGTGAATAATGATACATTACAAATTAGTAATGTTTCATGTTAGTAAGCAAAATGCTTCTTAATTTTAAGTAACCTGATACTTTGCATATTTGTAAATGACAGAAAAAATGGTTTTTAATGTTATCATTCAGCACCTTGCTCCTTGCAGTTTTAATCAATGCTGTTCTCACCTTGGCCATGTGTTGCTTGGCAAGGTGGGTTTAGCTTTCTGGTGGAATGCTGGTATCTGCTGCCTCTTGCAATGAGAAGATTAACATTTTGTACTCCCCAGCTGACACTTGCTGAACTTTCTGTATCACTATGCAGTATGGTCATGTACTGAATAGCCGTGTGAAAGCCATTGCAAGGAAGAACTGTGTTATAGAAATAAAAACTGCTGAGTTGACATATTTGGTCCCTGGTGGCTTTGTGGAGGAACATTGAACATTTTGGTTGGTTTTCCAGGGAAGCCAGAAAAATTATGCTTCCTCCCGTGGGTTCCTGTGACAGCTTTTGATCTCTGTGTGCAGTCTGAGGGCTGGTTATTGACAGGCTGTTAATCGATGCAGTGAGACCAAAACACCCATGTGCTGTGGCAGATAAGGGCTTGTGCAGTGTCTGCTGTTTATTTGGCTTTACTGGGGTTGTCCAGTGCTCAGGGCAGGCACTGGCAGCATCAGACCACAGTGTGGCTGTCTCAGGTGCTAAAGCACAGCACACCCATGGCAATTTTGGGCTCAGAGTGGGCTGTGTTTAGCTTTAAAGGGCAATTCCACAGTACAGCCTGGAAATAAATACATATTTTATCCAATTACAGTACATCTGTGTCAGACGTTGAGTGTGGAATACGTGAATGGTAGCATGTCCAGATTTCGTCTTGAAGATTTGTTATGGACTGGAAGTGCAGCAGGAATCTCAGTGCTCATGCTGTAAGGATCTTCCCCTCCCACCTGCTCTACTGCAGCACAGCACGTTCTTATCTCACTGGTTAAATAACTTAATGGTCTGAATTGAAACTTGTGCTCTTCATTTACCACAGGGCAGTGACTCTCCAGTTAATCAGAAACCAGGGAGGCAGGTGCTCCCAGAGACCAACTGCCTTCAAAACAAACCTGCAGCCTCACAGTCTGAAGTGTCTTTATTGGCTGTGGGAGAGGAAGCCTCTGAGGACATCACTGCAGTGACAGAGCTCATGTGGCTCTGTGTGTGTGTGGTGGGGGGATTGAGTGGTGTGTCAGGGCTCTGAGCACACCTTTAACCAGGTGAGGAGTTTGCTGCTAACTCTAATGGGATCTGTAGTTGAAAAATACTGCAGGATTTTAAGGCTGGTGTTCCTGTAATAGACAATAGGTAATTATAGTTTTACAGGATGTGTAGAGGGGGGTAAAGGTTTGGTTTTGTCTCTCAAAGCTGCACTGAGACACAATTAAGGGAATTAGTGGAGAGGTTCATTATCACAACCAGGAGAGGAAGAGCTGGAGCCGAGTGCCTTTGGTTGTGATGTTTCTATTGCAGTGACAGTCCTGGGGACGCATGGAGCAATTTGGGGGAGGGTGACGCCCTAGCACAGATCTGGTGGAAGTTACTCCCCAAAGTGCTGTGTGTGCTGCTGAGGCAGCCAGCAAGCCCAGCCACACTCCCACTGCTGTGCTTTGAATTTTCTTCATTCACACAAAGTTCTGTGTCCCCATTTCCCAAGCTCACTGTGGTGCCAGAGATTTAGGAAAAGGGAATACTGATTGGAGCTGTTGCTGCTGCACATTTTTTCCCTTACACACTCCTCAGTGCCAGAAGTGATGGGGCTGCCTGCCTGCACACCTTGGCAGCCCTGCTGGGGCTGTTAAAGTGGGGGTTTTGGGGTGCATCCTTTGGCTCAGCACTTCCTGGGGCTTGAGGGTAGAGCCTGCTATGACTGCTGGGTGTTCTTGGGTGAGCCAAACTGGGTCAGAGCTGTGTGTCAGCTCCCTGGGCTGTTGGAGGGAAAGAGGTTGCACATATGGGCCTGTTGAAGGTTTCCTGTGCTCAGGGGCTTCCCAGCCCTCATCCTGTCAGATGTGTGCCACTGAAGCCTCGTGCTGAGCTTCAGAAGAGGCTGAAGCTCTCCAGGGCTTGCTCACATCTCCCTGGCCCCGCTGTCCTGTGCTGCTCTTGCTCCCTGAACTTCCATTTGACCTCAGCTGCTTCCTCCATTTGGGGGTTTCCAGGATGTGGCTAGCTCAGTTCCAACATTTTAAAGCATTTTTAGAGGCAGGAATGGGAAAGGCTCCTGTGCGGGCTGTGGGAAGGGGGATGGGGTGTGTGCACCATCATGGGGGTGAGGTGATGTGTGTGCTATGGGAGCAGATTCAGCATCAACCCCCTGTTCCCCCAGTGCTGGGCTGCTGCTGTCCCCATAAAGAGGAGTAGAGGCACTGAGCATGGCAGCAGCTCTGCAGCCTGTACCCCAAAGTGCTGCTGCAGCACAGCCTCCCTCTGAGACAGGACTGCAAGAAGAGAGTAACTGCAGAATCAGTATTGCATACAAGAGAAGGGGAAGGAGCTGGGTGTTTCCCCAGGGCAGTGGGGGGAGGCTGGGATGGGGTGGTGGTGCTGTCTGTGCAGAGGCTGGCAGCACTTGCCCTCCAGGCACATCTTTTTAGTTCTCTCACATGCTTTCCTAAAAGCCCTGAATACCCCGGTGTTCTGCAAGGCCAGGGGCTGTCCCTGGAAGCCAAAGCCCTGTCTGGGGTGGCAGCAGCCTGCTCAGCCCTCCTGACAACGTCACTGAGGCCCTGGCCAGGACTGGGGAGCAATGTTGCACAAGTGTGTTGGAGTAAATACAGCCTCAGGTTAAGCAATAGGGCAGGAGGCTTTGATGTGGTGGCTGGGGAAAGATTTCTGTGGCCTGTGCCATGGCTCTTGTGTTGCTGCAGGTGCCGTGGTGAGGGGCTGCTCCAGTGCAGGTTGCAGAGCTGGTGGCTGTAGCTAATGCTGCTTGATGTCATCCTCCACTCCTGCAGCCTGGCTTGTGGGCTGGCTGGGGATTTCCAGCCCCAGGATTGCCTCAGAGAGGTGACTGATGGCTACAGCAGGAACAGGACCTTGTCACATCACTGTCTGGTGCTCCCACGGCCTCAGCATGGATGCTGCTGTAGTTCCTGGGGGAGGTGGGGGGCAGCTTGAGGGTTGGGGTTTCACCTCAGCAGGGCCCCCAGAGCAGCTCATTTGCGGGACCTGGTTTACTTTGGTATTCCTGAGCAGCACGGGGCTGTCCCACCTCCACCCCACCGGGGCCAGGTGGTTGCAGGGTGAGTCAGTGTGCTGCTATTTGTGTTGCATCAGTTCCCTGCATGTGGGAGCTGCACGGGCACGTTGGGAGGACAGATCCCTGCCTGCTCCTGCTGCTGGAGCATGGCCCCAGCCTCTGCTTCAGCCACAGCTCGTCCTGTTCCCCTCCCCAAAGAGCTGGGGGCTGCTGCAGGGTACTGGTGCAGCTGTCCCAGCTTTGCTGGGCAAAGACCAGGCAGACACAACCGATGGAGAGTGGCTGCCTGTATTGAACAGTGGGAGCCCGGGGCAGGGTGCAGCCCCCTGTGCTGGGTTAGGCTGGGCACCGGGCAGCCCCCCAGCCCTGCTGCCCCCGGGCCCAGCTGTTCTGGCCAGTGAGGGCCCGTCAGCTGTGCCTGGGGCTGCCCTTGACCCACTGTCTCAAGGAGCTGGCCCAGGGTTGCGACATGTGCTGGAGCAGCTGAGGGAGAGAGAGGATGGATCTGGCCAATCAGGAAGTCAGTGGGCGAGTTTTGCAATCCCTCACCCTGGTGCAAGGTGACTGAAGCCGGTGCTGACCAGACTCCATGTTCCTGGAAGCTCCCAGCAAGCAGCAGAGCAGGAGGATGCTCCTTGCTGGGCTTCACCACAGTCAGCCCTGGGTAGGGAGGGCTGGGACGTGTCCTGGGCAGACCCAGGGCCGGTGGCTTGTCCTGACTTGCCTCCAGCTGGTTCCTGCTCCTGGAAATGGCTGCAGCTCTGCTGGATGGGGCCAGGCCCAGCCAGCACCAAGGGATGGAGGCACATACAGGCATACAGCTGGGGCTGCACCAGCCTGGCCTGTGTCCTGAAGGGCTTGGGCAGGGAGGGATGGGTGGATCCTTCCTGGTTTGCTGAGGCCCTGCTCACACCTTCACTTAGATTTTTTGCCTGTCAGGCTGGATGGAGCCCTGTGGCTGCCGAGGTGCCTCCATCCACTGGCATCCTGGACAAGAGCAAAGGAGAGAGAGGGGACACCAGTGGGAGCACCTAGTCACGCTTCTGGTGGGAACAGAGGCAGAGAACTGGGAGCCTTTCCCAGCACCTACCTCCCTGGGCTGCCCAGTGCCACCCAGTGTCCAGGTGGAAGCTGGTGGATTGCCCCTACTGCCCATTAGCAGAGGGTCAGCACAGTGTCCCCTCCCCAGCTACTGACTCCCTGTGCCCCCTCTCCAATTCCCAGCCCTTACCTTCTGGGCTCTCTCCCTCACTCCCACTGGCACTTTGCTCCTCTGCTTCCCCCAGCACATCGGGGCTGTCACCACTGTTCCAGTGCCACGGCAGCTCCTGCAGCTGCAGCAGGGTGTGAGGCTCGGGGGTGGCAGACGGGACAGAGGGCTGGCACCCCCCGGGACACTCACCCGTTGGCGCAGGCTTTGCTGCTCCCGCAGCAGCTCCAGGAACCGGCTGCTCCACAGAAGCTTCTCAGCCCCCAGCTCGGTGCACAGGAAGCGAACATCGGCCTCCAGAGCCTCCAGCCTCCCCAGCACGGCCTCGCTGCCATCGCCACGCCTCTGCTGCCCCACCGCTGCCCTGGCACCACAACTCAGCTCCTGCCACCCCCCGTGGCACCTGCCAGCCCCAGGGACACCTCTGGTACAGGGACCCACCTGTCTGTCCAGGCTCCCAGGCAGAATCTGAGTCCGCATCCTCCTCGCTCCCCTCTAGTCTAAGCTGCAGGGCTGTGCCGAGCTGGAAGCCAACACGAACACTGGGGACTCACAGGTCTGTGGGCAGCTGAGCCCGGACGGCACCAACCCTGTCTGGGGAGCCCCCCTGGTGCCACCGGGCTCAGTGACACGGGGGCTGGCGAGCGCCGCGCTGTTCCACCCGGGGGGAGTTGTTCCCACCTCCTCGGTGACCTGGAAGGCGCCATCCCAGCAGCTCTTGTAGCACATCAGCAGGACCTGGGGGACAGGGCGGCTCACAGCTGCCCTGCGGCGGGCAGAGCCTGCAGCGGAGTCCCCGCGTCCCCAGGGCTCTTGGTGGGCACAACCACGCAGCACCTTGAGCCAAGAACCAGCCCCCGAGACGAGGGTCCCGCTCCCGCAGCCGGGTGATGTGGTAACACCCTCCCCCGCCCTCCAGCAGCCCAGCTGCAACAAACCTCAACAGCAGCAGTGCAGCGATTGCACCCCTGCCCCTGCCTAGCTGCAACAAACGCCAGCCCACAGCAGCAGTGGTGCAGCGATTGCACCCAGCAGCGCCCCTGCCCTGGCTGCGGCCACATGCCGCGTTTGGAGCCGGCACAGGTGCGTGGAGGTCTCGGGGGAAGGGGCTCCGTGGTACCCACCCAGGTGAGGCTCCAGAGCCCCCGCAGCCCCCGCAGCGCCGTCCCGCAGAGCGACAGGAGCCAGCGGCACCCGGCGCGCAGGAGCCGCCTCCAGCAGGGCTCGGGCGGGGCGCGCTGCCGGCCCATGGCACCCTACGGACCGGGAGACACGGTGAGAGCCCCGGGCTGTCCCGAGCTCCGCGCACCGAAGGAGCGATGCCAACACGGGCCAGGGTCTGTCCCGGCTCGCCGTGAGCCAGGACAGCGAGAGGGGACCCGAGCGTTTGTGAGGCCAGATCCCCGCCCGCGGGACCCCCGCTGCCCCCTTACCCAGCCACGCACCGGGCGCTGCCCCTCGGCCACCGGATGAACTCCTGCCTAATCCTCTTGGTGACGAGGCTGTGCAGGGATTAGCGTTTCCCTAACGCTCCACCTTTGCGGTCCATAAGGACAGTGGCTGCTCTTCTACGCATTTCTTTGCTCAGGATTCATCTTTCACAAGCAAAGGACTCAGAATATATTTCTAAGCACTACTTTTAGCTTTAATTAGCATTCAGGTAAAGCCTGTGCAGCTCCCTCTGATTCCTGTGCCCAGGCACTGGCCATCCTGGGGGTCTTTAATCACTCAGGCTCTTTAGGAAGTAAAACAGAAGTGTCCAGAAGTCAAATGGAAGCTGTAGGCACAACTGCTGGAGTCAGGACCCAGTGAGAACAGCTGCTCCTTTGATTGAATGAAGTGTTTGCCATTTCTCTTTCTGCCCTGATCAATGTGCCCCCTCAGGCTGCTGCCATCAGACATCGACCTGGGTAGAACAGGCTGTCCCTTCCTTCGGTGACAAACACAACCAGAGGCAGGAATGGCTGCATTTCCCCACTGTCCCTGCAGCACCCCAGCATGTCACACGGAAGGCTGAGCTGACCCTGCCTGTGCACCGGCTTCGAGCTGCGCCCACCCTGTTCTGCTTCTCAAAAATGTTCTGCCCTAAAAAGTCTGGCAGCTTTCCTCCAGGTCAGAGGTGCAGCAGAGACTTCAACCTCTGAAATCCAGGTGTTCCAGCCATCCCTGCTTGGAGCAGCAGCAGAACTGTTCTCATACCGAGGTCAGGGAATCAAAACTGAGCTGAGAAATTCTTTTTTCCAGAACTATGGAGGAGCACAGCCTTGTAGTTTATGCTATTTCCTAGATCTTCCAGCCCCCTGTACTTAAACTCTGTTACTTAAAACACAGAAGTAGGCCAGCTTTGCAGCTTGGCCTTTAAGCTGCTCTATCCCGATCCCCCCCCGCCCTGCCCGTGGAGAAGCAGCCGCCACTCCCTGAGCACAGACAGCTCCCTGCACGATAATCCAGCTCCCTCTGGGAACAAACACAGAGCTGCCTTGATCCCCAGACCAGACACAGCCCAAAGGAGAATCCTGCTCCCGTGCACTCCCAGTGCCTGGAGAGAGCTGAGAAAGCCCCCAAACCCCAGGGGAGCAGAGGTGCAGCAGAACACATGAACCCTCAGCTTGTTCCAAGGGCCGTGCTCCAGAGACTCTCTGACAGCCCTGTCCCTCGGCCTCTTTCCCAAGGCCCCTTTCCCACTTCTCCCTCCAGCAGTAAGTGTTACACAAACACATCCCAGCACCGATAAAGAAGGCAACTCCCCCTGCTGAGGGAAGCAAAGCTCAGTTCAACAGCAACACCAAGATTCTGACCTGGCTGCTGTGAGAAGCACCTGGCCCTCACTGCTCTATCCTGCTGCAGGGACAATCCAGCCAGCTCATCCTTGATCTGCAAGCAATGTGCCCTCACCAGCAGAACCATGGACATCCCAGCCCTGCCTTGCAGTATTTCAGCCAAACACAACTGAATATCAGTGCCTGGCACTCCCTGCAGAACTTAGTTACAGCTACCCCGAGGAGAGAAAGAGCCAAGCAAACCTCCCATGGGCCACAGGACAAGGAACAGCTCCAGTGCCAAAGGGAAAGAATTGCAGCACAGTCTCCATAAAGCAGGTGGACACTAAAAAGCACCAGGAGTCTAAGTTTGGACAGAATAAACCATGAGAAGAGACAAACATGGAACTTTTATTGTTTATGTACAAATGACAGAAGTTTGTATTAAAAAGAGAACCCACCCAAAGTCAGCGACAGCGAAGAGTTGGCTCTGAGCTCTGGCCCTTCCTGCACCTAATGCACTGAGGAATATTGGGAGATGGTGTTTAAAATGAAAGTAAGAGAAAACGGCTAAACTACCTTCTTCTCTGCTTAAGAATCAAAAGAGCTGCTCCACAAAATGAAGAACTTTCCACTACACGGACTAAACAAACAAACAAACCCAAAGTCAACTTGTAACTATACACTTCAGCTTTAAAAAAGGCACAACAAAACCAACAAAATAAAACAAAAATAAAAGAACAAACCTGCAGAGCTAAATGTCAGCAACAAAAGTAATCTAAGTCTCACAACATGGATGGGACACACTGAATCCTACCCCAGTTCCAGTGGAAAAGGAAATGCCTCTCTGTGGTTCTGCAGGTGACAGGGGGGCAGCAGTATCAGCCATTTCAAGAAGTCCCCGACCAAGGTGGAAGCACAGAACAGTCAGGAATTCAGAACTACTACAACTACTACACCACCGTTGTCTTCCTGCAACTCAGGTGATTTAAAAATGATGCAAAGTACACGGTCCAGGATTTCCTCCCCCCATCCAAGTCCCTTAGAGTGAGTCACTCCTGCTGCAGCTGCCATCCTGCTTCAGGGCTTCTCAGTGGGGAGTCACAGACCTAAATCCCAGGAGCATCAGCACTGATGGCTCTAGTAGTCCTGCAGAGAAAGGACAGCACATGCACATTAACACCTTCCCACCTCCGACTCTGCTCTTGGAGCTGGGGGGGTCTCAGTCCTCTCTCATCTCACACACCACTAGCTGCAGGCAAAACAGATCTTTTCTTTAGGGCTGAACATCAAAAAGGACCCTTCCAACCTTGAGCATCAACTCAAACCAGATGCTTTTGATGCTCCAGATCATGATAAGACAACAGGATGCAAAGCAGCTTTTTCCATGAGAAGCACACAGGCGTTAGCTGTGAGCCGGGCTCAGAACAGCCCACCTGGGCTCAGTTGCTGTCACAGCCAGGGGACAGTGCTGATCTCACGCTGTGACTCCTCAGCCATGACCATAAGAACTCAAATGACAGCAGCAGGAGGGTTTTTAAAGCTTGGGAGTCAGCCAGCCCCTCCAGTGAGCAATGAAAACACAGACAGAGCACGGATACTTACGGCTCTTGGCTTTTTGTTTAACTTGAGATCAATCCTGTGGTTGGAAAGACAAAAGAAATGTCCATGTCAATACCTGACCCAACACCAGAGTTACTGCACAGGGCACAGCTACGACAGAGACTACGGTTAATCCATCCACTCCCAACTGGCTGAGCCAGGGTGCTGTTCCCAGGGTTACTGGGCATGAGAGCAGCACAGGAGACTCGAGGTATTATTTGCCAAAAAGCAGATTCCATCCACTCCCAGACAGAGTTAATCAAGGGGCACAATCAATCACAGGGCACTTAGGCAGGTGAACAAGGGAAATAGGCATGCTCCATGTTAATTTAATCTGCCAGAGGTGTAACTGTGCCACAGGTAATTAGCCAGACATAGTGTGAGAGTTATTTACTTGGATAGAGAGATGAGTTTGGATGGCAGGGATTATATGAGCCAAAGAGTTTAGTATATTTTTCCAAAAGGAAATATCCAAATCTGTACTTATCTCCTTAAGCAGCAAAGCCAAAAGAATCAGTTTTTAAACTAAGTTTTAAAGTTAAGAAGTTTTATCTATTTAAATACGAAACAGAAAGGTAAAGAAGAGTGAAGTTAATTTATAATTTGCTGAAGTTATTAAATAAAATGTTACCTCCATCACGCTTTTCTGTTTTTAAAAAAAACTTCCCAGCCTAACCTAATATACATACCTACAATTAAACAGATAAACTAGGGGTTAGCGAGGTCTCAAAAGGCACATTGGTGTCTACACACTAACAACACAGCACAAGTACTAATTCAAGTCAAACTTACTCAAAGTCATAATCAAACATGCCAGACGGGCTGAGGGGCAGCATTTGAAAGGAAGAAAGCAATAGAAATTAATATACTAATGAATTAAATCAATTAATTGATTAGGCACCCTAGCGAGATTGCTATAAAATAAAATAAAATAAATAATAAAGCCAGTGTTCAAACACCATCAAATTCTTCAGGTATCTTAACCAGGACTGGACACAAAAAGGCCTCTGGATTGGCAATCCAGAGTCCCCCTCCCCACTGGACTTCTGGGAACAAGAGGTGTTAGCAGAGAGGTGGGTTTGGTTTACACAGGGGATCTTAGGAGCTGAAAGAGGGGGCAGCTGCCAGAGGGCAGAGCTCAGGGGTAAGAGAGGAACCCGACGGCTTGGAAAACCGAAGTGAGGGGTCAGGAAGTAGGGTGGGCTTAGGGAGCTGGGGAGGGGGCTGGGCTGCCAGGGCAAGGCAAAGCTGCTTCAGGCAGAGGTGACACAGAACTTGGTGCCCAACCCTGCCCTGGGCTGTTCCTCCCACACCCCCAGTGCTGCTGTCCCTGCAAGGGTGGCCCAGGGACTTTTGGCCAGAGCTGACCAGTTTGGTGACTGTCCCACCCTCTGACACAAGTGCCACAGCACAGCCTCCAGCTCTGCCCACAGCTGACACGGGTCAGGAAGGATTGATCATGGAATCCCATTCCAGGACTGCATTGCTAAGAGGAAACAGCACTGGGTTCCCTCAACAGAAAGTATCCACCCTGGATAAAATATATCCACCCTGGCCTTGCTGTGGTATGGCAGAGGGACAGCACAGCCTCTGCAGCCACACCTGAGGCCTTGTGTGCTCCTGAAGCCAAAGGTCCCCAGCTCCCCACACGGGACCCCCAGCGAGGCCAAGCTCTTGCAGGGCCCTTTCCCAGCACCTCCTGGTTCTCCAGGAACAGGGGAGTGAAACCCAGAGTGCTGGCAAATGGAAGAGCTTCTGAATAAAGAGAAAAGGCAACATTTATTTTTATTTTTCTCTTTTTCATGCCAGACCCCTCAGGGGACAGACCCACAGATCTGACTGGAGCACCTGTGGGGTTGTGGAGCCTGGATCAGGAACTGGGTTGTTGCTGGGGTGTTTTTAGCCTAAATACACTTGAGAATTGTTTGGTCTTGTCTGCCAAAATTTAGGGGACAGTCAGTAACAGCAATCACAATTTTAACAGAGCTTTTATTACAGACAAATTTAATTATCTTTTTCAAGTATCTATCTGGCCCTGCTAATCATTACAAACAGTCCGTTCCTGCCTCACTGAGCCCCCTGGAGTGTCTGAAGGGGCCTGGGAACACAGAAGCTGCCACAGGTGAGCAGGGCAGGGCTCCCTCTGTCCAACAGCCTGGCCTGGCAGCAGCAGCCAAAACTGCAGAGGGGGGATGTGAAGGAACCCAGAGCCACACAACCTGTTGGGGGGCAACTTCCCCCCAGCTCCAGTCCCCAAAGTCTGGGTCATGGACCGGAGCAAAGGGATTTTTGTCAGTTCCAGCACCTGCCCTGCACCCCACCATGCTGTTGGCCATGGTTTGTCCAGGGAGAATATTTTATAATTTGTTTGAAATGGCAGTTTTCTTAAGCTGTACTTCAGTTTTACAGGTTGTTTCTCTGGACTTGTTCACGGATGTAGTTTCTCGTGTTATTCCTGAACTTCTTCCAAATATCTACAGGCAAAAAAAGAAATTTGACCTTCTTTGGATGCCCAGCTTATGAGGAACCAAAGGGACATCCAGTCCTTTTGGATATTTGCCCAATTCAGGCTGCTGTAGGAAGGAAATTCTGACCTAAGAATTAAAGACATGCTAATGACTCAACACTTAATGAAGGCATAAAAAGGAGTTAAGCATTTTTCAAGCATTGTACCTACCTCGTGTCCCCACCCCAACTGTCCCCAGCCCCCCTTGTAAACTTTTACCACTTTAAACCCTTTCTATAATAGCATGGCAGGTCTCTTAAAGAGGAGAGCCTGTCCCTAAACAGAGCCAACAGCTCAGAGCCAGCACAGACACTAGGAAGTTTTAAAAGCTCCACTATTACTATTAAAGCCTTAGGCCCCAGCTTCAGCAATCCTTCCAGAGGTCACAGCTCTGCAGTGTCTCCTCTCCATGGTTTTCCTCCCCCAAGGCCTGACTCACAGGCACTGTCACTGCCAGCAGCCTGGGCACAGGGACCAGCTTATCACCCTCATCACACCACAGGGGCAGAGCTGGACAGGTAAATCCAACCAGAAAAGAGTTCAAGGAATCTGTTTCACATGAATTTCAGGTCAGTTTAATAACAAGCACTCCGAGGTGAAGGTGACAGAGCAACTCCTCTATGCCAGCACTGAGACTCGGCTGGGATGTGAGAGCTGGAAGGGGCTGGAGTGGAAATCCAGATACTGGGAGTATCCAAAATGCCAAAAACATTCCCATTTGCTTTCCACCCTCCTTCAAAGAAAGCACTAACATTCCTGTCCTACTGGGCTCTGCAGAAACCAAGCAGCAAGCTCAGGAGGTCAGGACCTGCTGGAAGGAACAAGCTTTATCCTGGAGAGATGGGAGAGCTGGAGAAGCTGCCCAGGAGCACAGCTGTGCCACAGCTGGAGTGAGCACCCTGTGCTGCTTGTGCAACTTCCTCAGCACTTTCCCCTCCTCTTCCAAAACCAGGAAAACCACCCAAACAACTGACCCCAGCTGCCCATTTTTCCTACATGTTACTGGTTCCCCTCAGGCAATAAATTCAGTCCAGCCCCAGCCAACTGTCCATGTGTGGTGAGCAGGCTGCTGGTCCCACTGACCTGTGTCTGTTTTTGTTCTTTCTCTTTTTGTGGCTGCTATGGTGGCTCCCAGAGGAAGTGGAGGAAGCAGCTTTCTGGGGCTTCACACCCTGCACGGATCCATCCAGCTCTTCAGCATCCTCCTGGTTGGGCTCATTCTCCTGGTTGTGGAAGTCTGGAGAAGTGTCACTCTCTGTGCCACTGCCCGGCTCCCCTAGAGCAGGACAAACCCAGGTGAGCACCAGGGTGAGGTGCCCTGGCACAGCCCTGAGTGGGAGAAACAATCCCAGAATAGCAGCAGAGACACCTGAGCCCTGCAGCCCAGGTGAATCACAGAGCCGGGGAAACAACTCTGCAAGATGGACAGGAAGCTGCTCCTCAGCACTGAGGAGCCACATCCCATTTAGCTGATCACAAAAACGTTTTTCAGTATCCTGGAGGTGAGTGGTCCCTCCCCACAACTCCTGCGGCTGACACATCTATAATGATGCAGTGCTTCAGCTCGTCCAGCCTCTTCCTCCAAAGAGCATCAAATTTCAATTCCTTTTACACACAACAAACCCCTGCTGAGCATGGAAGGAACCTGGGAAGTCAACAGCCAAGCACAGCCAGACACAGGGACTGGGAAGAGGAGCCCAAGTCCAGCCCAGATCTGGAAGGCTGAGACACAGTTGAATGTTGGAGGAAGTGTAATTCTTCCTAAATTTTGAGAAAAATGACAAAGAGACTTACGCTTCTCAATGAGCTGGTCCTGGACTCCAGCTAACGCACTGACAGCCTGGAAAACCAACGGGGATGTCAAAACAAGCAGGGATTCACTCCCCAATGCTCAAAGCATGGTCAGGTCACACAGACACGTCCCTCTGGAGTGCCCGTGGCGTCATGTGGCACCGGGGGTCTGGAGCAAAGCCAGGGGACAGCAGTGACACCAGTGACAGGCATCCTCCCACCCTCTGACAACTGGGAAAGGGGCTCGGGAAGAGGCTGCAGGCTGGGATGGGGATGGGAGGGCAGGGAGCCAGGGCAGGTACGGGACTTCAAATGGGGAAGTCATTCTGCAGGTGATCATGGCAGGACTGAGGCACTGAGGGACAGGGATGGGATGGGGATAAAACAGGAATGGGAATGGGGACAAGGAAAGGGACGGGAATGGAGAGAGGGATGGGGACAGGGATAAGGAGGGGGATGGAGACAGGACTAAGGAGAGGGGTGGGCACAGGGATAAGGAGAGGGATGGGGACAGGGATAAGGAGAGGGATGGGCACATGGACAGTCGTGGGGTCAGGGCTCATCCCGCTGCCCCATCCCGGCACTCACCGCTGCTGAGGTGACCGAGGACTTGCTGAAGAGTCTCTCGGCCTCCTTGAACTTGCGGTTCCTGCGGTCGTTTTTGCTGTTGGAGTTCCTGAAACAGAGACAGGCGTGATGGCGGGGCCGGGCAGGCGGGAGGGTGGCCGGGCAGGTGGGCAGCACCTCGCCACTTCAACTCACTTCTGGTTGGTGAGATAGCGATCCCAGCCGCGGATGATGTTCCCGTACATCTGCGTGTCCTCCAGGTAGCTGCCCTCGAAGGCGTAGATCTGCCGCTCCAGGTTTGCC
>VWYP01020567.1:46760-123340 GCA_013400435.1 Pycnonotus jocosus | reverse complement strand
ACAGGGGTAATATACCTCAGGAATTACGCTCAGGGTGCAGGGAACTCACTAGAAACTGTGACAAGAGTTAAGAATATAAAACCATCTGGTTTTAGTCACATTTAAAACTCATGTGTGCCAACATCATGTTGTTGATAGTGGTCAGCAAATGATTTGGTGACTGCACAGCTGTGCAGCTTCCAGCCATCTCTTCTTGGGGCTTTCTGAAACTGAAGATTACACCACATCATCTGGTTTATTAGTTTTTGATGGATCTTCCAGTGCTTAATTTTTAAAATGTGTTTTTGAGTCCATTTACACTTTTGGCATGGGAAATTATCTGTGGCAATGAGTTCCACAGTATAATGAGGTGTTGTGTGAAAAAGTACTCCAGTTGCTTCCTTCAAACCTACTGCCTGATAATTCTACCTAGTTCTTTCTCATCCTCATGTTATAAAATACAGAGAATGATTATTCCCCAGTGACCTTCTCAGCCTATACATGATTTTACAGCCTGTCAAATCACTCTCAGTCCCTCCTTTTCCTAAGAGTTCTAGATTACTTAAAAACTTCTCAGGTGGAAAGCATTCCTCTCCTCTCATCATCCTTGTCACAGCTGTCTATATCTTTACAAGTTTTAGGATATTTATTTGGAGAGGAGAGTGGTGAGGAGCACTTTCAGCAGCATAGCTGGTGTGTTTGAGTTTTACAGAGGTAAAAGTTTTCCTATCATGTCTTGAACAGCATTCTATTTTCCTCTGATTGTTGATGATCACTGAACTGGTGATTCTAGAGAAATAACAGTGATCCAAAGAGGAGTTCATTTAAAGTCCATAATGGCATAGGAGTAACTAGAGTTTGATTATTTTATATTTATCAACACCTAATTTTCATTTGAGCTTTTAACCATCCAATATCATCTAGCATATTCAACTCTCCAAAGTCAGTTTCTGGCATTACTGTCTTGAATAGATGTATATCAACAGGTTTTGGTTTTATTTTCATCCCAAGCCATTTGTATTTAAGCATATGCACTGAAGTGCAGGTTTTCATGTATTAAAAATAGTAACATTTCTGATTATTTGTTCTCATTGTTTGTTTCTCAGCTTTTAACTGATCAATAGTCTGTGAGAAAACCTTCCCTGTTAGAGTAAGAATTTTGATTAGGAACTTTGAAAGTTCTTTGAAAATTCTTTTTTTTTTCCTCCATGTCCACAGTGAAGCGTAATTTCCCCCAGCTAAACTCATATTGAATATTCTCCATTAAATTATATTCATTCATGTGGTTCATTATACAATTCAGCTACTTGGACCAAGAAGAAAAAGACTTTCTTATGTGCATTTTCCTGGTTATCTCCTTTCAGATTCTTTGAAAACTCACCATTTCATTCAACATCTTCAGTCTTCCACCATCCAAGATGTCTCAAAAAATTCTGACCATCTCAAATATAATCTGATTTTGAGTTTTCAAGGGAAAATTATTTTTCTAAGTGTTATCAATGATTAAATAAATCATGAGAACTCTGAAACTATTCTAAGAAAACTTCAGTTTGAGTTATTTCCTTGGATTTGTCTACCATAAGGAAAGGCTCAGTGTCAGAGCTTACCTGCAGTACTCTGTAATGAACACCAGTGCTAATAATTCACTTAGTATTTCTGCTAAGACTGCATTTGTTGGAGAAATTCTCTTTTTTCATCTTTTATATCAGGTATCATCCCTGAAGACAACTGGCATGCTTTCTGCTTTTAGAATGTTCAAAAAAGTTTTATTCACAGGGGTTTTTTTCCTTCTTGCAATTATTTAAGAAAGTGATTTTTGGCCTATGTTATTCTAGACTTGTCAGACTTTATGCTTAATTCCACTGCTCTTGCTTGAAAGCATTTTCTATTTCTTGAAGAAAGCCCTTCTGGTTCTAATAGCCTGTGTTATTCTTCTGTGATGACTTTCTGTGGATCTTTTAGGGTCTCTCTGGGTAGGTGGTACAAGTTTACTCTAAGTCTCTGTTACAGTGTTTTAAAACAATTTCCTTGCCACCTGTGAGCAGTTTGCAGAATGTGCAGGAAGCAGACATCTGTTAATAACATATTTGAGGGGAAAAAAAAAGAGATTTTGTGTTACAGATGCTCATGTGTTTGATGGTATTTGAGATTAGGATTCACATCTTGAAAAACTCTAAGCTATTCCTTTCAAAATGAATTAAGACAAACACTCATGGTTGGACTCTATGAGCTTCAGGGTTTTTTCCAATCCAAATAATTCTATGATTCTGTGATTAAACAGTCTTTAACAAAGCAATATTTGATGTATTGTTTCATATAATGGGGAAAGTTAGTTTTGTGGTTTTTCACTACTACAAGGGTTAACATATTTTTCAGGGAAATCTTCAATTTATTGAATGTGAAGAAAGGAATATAATTTTCCATTTTGAACATCAGCAAAGGTTTACTGATATTGCTTTCTTCTCTGAGTTGATTTGTGCTCATTATACAAGGAGGAATCAGGTAAAAGAAAAATAATGCTGGGAGTAGAGTCTACCCATGTGAACAGTGTGGAAGAAGAAGAACAAAGGGTAGAAGGAGCACTAGACAGAGACTATTCAAAAGCTCTGTGAGGAGGAGCAGGTAAGAGTTTGGTAGATGAGGCTGTCTTCTTGAAAGAGGAAATGTCTAGTAGAGTCCCTTTTAAGAAGCTTTGAAAGCAAGTTTCTTGCCTCTGAACATATTCTCTGGCACAAGGACAGACATCAAGAAAAGAACATAACTCTTTCTTCTCTGACAGATGTCCTTCTGAATGAATGCCCATGGCATTTGTGAAGTCAGGCATTTGAGAAATCAGCACTTCTAAGTAGAATTACGTATTTTCTGAGCCCAAGAAATGGCACTTTCAGGATACAAGCTTTTACAACTTTTATGAGAAATGTTTGACATAATGTCTTTTATATCAGTTGGCACTTAAAGGTGTGGATGAAGAACATACAATGAATGCTTGACTCGTAGGATGTGGGACAGTTCTTTTTGTTCAGATATCTCCAGTTTAATGAGGAACATAACCTGGTTCTGAATAACTTACCTTACTTTTGTTAAATAAAATGAAACACTTTTATTATAAAGATGACTCTACAAACCACTTTTCTTCTGCTGTGACTTCATATTAACTGCTCTTAGTATATTACTCATTTTCCCTAAATATCTTCTTCAGGAGAAACCTAAAAAGGTCAAATCCTGGTTTATGCAAAGCTGCTTTGACTCAGTGGTATTGTTGAAATAGAAAAGTGAACAGTATTTAGACACATGGTAGACAGGAAATATATTTCTTCTTTGTCAAGAAATGACATAAGTTTTTCTCATAATAATCTTTTGCATTTTATTAGGGGAAAAACACTAACCATAAGAAACACAGTTGAGGGGGAGTTGCTTTGTAATTAAAACAAGATGATTTCACCTACTTAACTGTCATGATCCAAAAACATAAGCATGTCTCAATTACTGTTTTGTATGGCACATCATCATTTCAGTACAAATTGGACTCAAAAGTCTGAACCAGTAAAATCCTGAAACTATTATGGATAATGGAATGGAAAAATATTAATTGTAATGATGTCTTGTTCGCTATGTGGGGCTATGCCTTCAGGAAGAACAATGAGTTATAAAAATTTAATTTAAGTTCATGATTTACTCTTCTTCTTACGATATTTTCCATGGTACTTTGCAACTAGGAACATAGATCTTCCTGTAAAAAAANTGGTACTCCTGGAAAAAAAAAAAAAAAAAAAAAAGGTGTTAAAAAGAGAACTAACACAAAAAAAATGTATCTAATAAAATGTTTAGAGTTTCTGAATCCAGTGTACAATGAGCCAATTTTTTTTTCTCTTTGGTGTGCTTGGATTTCAGGTAAGAGTTAGGGGCTGGTTCAGCTTAGCACTGCAGTGCCTAAAATTTGGGTGCCATAAGTTTGGGGGTTAGACCTCTGCTTTGTATCCCATGTACTCAGATGGAGACAGGCTCTGAAAACTGGCTCAGCAGCACTACAGCAGCTGATAGGAGACGTTGAGCAGCAGTTTGCTTTGAGATTCTTTCACAAGAGTGTTTTGGCATGTACCTCAAGGCTGCAGACAAGAAAGTCTATGAAACTACAGTTCTTCAAACTCTTTTCAAGGCTTAGGTGTAAAGTAGTTTTTAGTTGTTGTTTTGTTTTGTTTTGTTTTGTTTTGTTTTCTAAACATAATTGTAGTTGGAGGAATTTTCTCCATTTCAAATATGTCTGATCCAGAGGACTTCTGAAGAAGTCTTCCTTGAGTAGAAAGGTGAAAAAAAAGAGTGAGGAAAGAACATATTTTAAACAAATTGCCAGAAACTCTGCAATCCACCACTCCTACATCTGGAGAAGACTCTGGAATGGTCTCTCAATGGCTCTTTGGCAAAAATCAAGAACTGATGTGCAGGACTCAGTTTTCTTCATTGTCTGGTGTCGTTTCCAGTTCAATGGGGACCCTGTTCAGTCCGCAGCTTCTTTTCCAGGGGAATGTCAGTCCCACAGGTCCAGTGGCATTGCATTTTCTATGGTGCTCTGAGGTGCTGGCACTAAATCCCCTTGAACAGCTCTTCATGCTGATTGTTGATTTTCTTCTCAGTAATGCCACATGACATATCTGGAAGTTGAATTTGTTCCACGTTTGAAAGATACAGATACTACTTTACTGTTTTTTGGTTTTTGTTTTTGTTTTGGTTTGGTTTTTTGTTTGTTTGTTTGTTTTTGTTTTGTTTTGTTTTTTGTTTTTTTTTGTTTGTTTGTTTTTAATGTTCAGATCCCTGAGTTTTTATTTCACTGATTGTAAAAGAAAGACAAATTGTAATCCCTTTGATTTGTGCTCACTCACAGTCAAAGTAATTTTAGAAAACCAGCAATGGTACAACTCTAAAAATGTCAGTTCAGGCTATGAACCAGCAAAAAGAATTTTCTGCTGTTATGATGCATGGAAGCTGTTCACAAACAAATCTAGATTCACACTTTGAGAGGTACTCACTTATCTTTTTCCATTTCAGCTCCTGTCACGTGTTTCATGTCATATGTCTGGCAAGACTGCCAACTTTACATTGTTGTACACTGCTATTTGCATCATAGAAGGAAATTGCTGAGGAAATAGTTAAAAGGGTAAATGTCTTTCTTATGCCAAGTAGTTAATACATTAAGCTGTTGATTTATGCTGTGAATGCTTTATGTTTATGTTTCAATATGTTTTAAGTTACTGTGTTGGTTTTTTTTTTTTTTCCTTTTACTTTCAATCTTCTTTTTTTGAGTCTGTTATATAATCGTAGATTTAATTTACCAGTTGTACTGCCTGGCCTTAATAATTTACCACACAAGAAAAGAAACACTATGAAGAGTCAGAGTACTGATATAAAACAATTTTCTCTGAAATCCCCTGTACGTAGAACATGATTAATTTCACAGCTGTGAATCAGACCTGGCCTTGCTTAGTATACACAATCTATAAACAATGCATGTACATATTTACACATAATGAAACAAAGGAAAGAGCAGAGTTTACTTGGCCAAGAACAAGTATTGCATCAGTCTAATATCTGAAAATCCCCAAAGACAGGATGAATCTTACAGCTTTGTAATATGATAATTTGATGCTCTAATAGTTTTTTTACATTGATGTTGTAATAAATACTAGGCAGATGTTTAATTCATATGCAGTCCATAGTACTGAAATCATGTGTCTTTGTAATATAACTATCACCAGGGTACAATAGAACACTGTTTTTTAATTAGGAAGCCTTGGGTGCAAACAGAAAATGTTCCGGAAAATAAAGTCTAGAATAAGAACAAAAGTTATTTAAAGTTATCTCAATCCATTCTTTTTGTTTTACTGAGAGAAGTGATAAGAATGGGAGTACACTTGTGACATACATTTTTATAAAAAAATTTAAATAAAGAAGGGCTGTGGTGAATTATATTTCAGAAGAAGTTGTTATAAAGATTTCTGAACAAAAATAACTATTAGCTGTCTAAAATGATGGAAAATGTCTATGAACTGCAGTATGTAAACTCTAAAATTTTGACCCGTTCCCATCTTAGCTACTTTAAACTCTATTTAAATTGGTAATAGGATCTAATGAAAGAATAATTATCATTAGTTGATGAGTGAATTAAGTTCAGGCTTGAAAAAATTAGTTTGATGCCAAGTTGAGTTCCTAGCAAAAATATGCAGTCATGATTTTAGTTCTATGAAGTAAAACTCTACTGCTTTTTAACTGACAATTGCTGCAAGCTTGATATTTTGGGTTTCAGTCTTCAAATGCTGCAGGTGCCATGTGTTTCCCTGCTGTGTTTCACAGACCTGTCTCAGTGCCCCCGCAGGGAAACTCGACATTCTACTGGTTTTGGAAAGACCAACAACATCCATTCCATCTGCTGATTCTTAGGGTATGGGTGTATAAAAGTATTGGGTGAAAATTATCTTGTATAATGCCATCAGTTGTAAAGGGCAGAACTGGAAGTGGGTAGTCCATATTAATCCAACAAGCGAGTCACAGAGGCAGGAAGAGCACCTGAGTGTCCAGAATCCCCAGCAAGGTCTGATGGCTGCTCCAAGTCATCTTGCAAGGACTTCACTTGCTTCATATGTCTTCAATTTCTGTGCTACATAAGGTAATTCTGTAAATTACAGATTTTATGTTCAGCATGAAATTTCATATTTTTGTTTGCAAAAAATACATAATGTCTTCCTTTCATTTCCCCACTCCAAGTTAATTTATGTACTATCTTGGTACATTCATATTTGGTTAATACAGAAATTTGTGAATTTAATGAAACCCATGACTATTACTTGTTTCCATTATCACTCAAAAAAAAAAAAAAAGATGAAACTAAAAAGTACTGTTTGTCCCCTTGGTATACTTTGGTTATCAGTTCAGAAGATCTAGAGTTGTTCATGATAAGTCTGAACTTTTGTTCAGAGGGAAAAAAAAATGTGATTCACTGACTGAGTCAGAGCTCTCTTTCCTTTCTCCTTTTTCCTCTCTCCCTCCCCATCACTCTCCTCTCAAGCACCCCTGGCCCTCCTAAATTATTTATTTTCTTTTGAAAGTTTAAAATAAATGATAGCAGCAAGCAACTTGGCTGCTATGCCTTGGTGCTCTTTTCTTGGTAACTGGATTAATCCTGTTTTCAGCTGTTCTGAGGAAGTCTGAGACATGCATGTGTTGGTGAGTGCTGTCTGGACCAGTCACTCTGCACCTGTGAGTTATAGTCTGGAAAAGCACAGCCAGCCTGAGGCTAAGTTGTTTCTCTCTGGTGAAGAAAGTGCAACACCAGCCCTGGCACTCTCCAGCCATGGAATAACTGACTGCAATCATTAATATGATCTTAATACAAGGGGGTTTGCTGATGACAACATTGTACGTAAAAACGAGTAGAAATCTGCTGACCTCGTTTGAGAGCATGCCTGACAGCTTTTAAACAAGGCCTGAAGGGAAAATTCCCACTTCTAGGCAAGTATTTAAAGCTTTATTCACACTATATTACACCTTGCTCTTTGAATAGCTTTGGTGGTTTTATGGTTATCTAATATGAACAAAAGAGAGAAAATTTGATCCCAAGCAAATGTGTACATGTGCAAGAGAGAGGGAAAGACAAAGGCTGGAATATTTTTTCTGAAACTGGAGCCTTAAATGATTATGTTTCAAGCATTCCGATCTACAGTGGAAATCCTTTCCCCACAGTCAATCCAAAGCCTATTCAAGTCAATGGCTTTTGGATCTCTGTCATCTGCAGCTATGGCAGACAAACAAAACAAACTGCTATCAACTGTAATATGACCTAAGTGTTTGCAGCTCCTTAGCAAAAAAGTCTGGCTTTGGGTGATTTCAAGGAGCTTACTGACGTGTTTGTTTCAAGTATGTTCTGTTTCTAAGCAATTTCATATAAAGGAAGCAGGAGAAAATATAAGTTCTCATTGAGTTGTTCTGAGCACCTCATGCAGGAAAAGGTTTGAATACAGTTTTGAAACTTTTTTTCTTTTTCTCCTGACAATAATAGGATCATTTAGTTGCACTTTGAAGGCAGAAAATTTCTGTCTGTCCAAACAAAAAAATGTAAATTATGCTTAAAAACATCCAAAAGAAATAGTACATGTTGAGCTGGCCCAAGTTGTTTTGTTTCCTTGAAACACTGCTAAGGACCTGGCCCAATGTATTTCGTTTTATCCAAGTGTTTTAAATCTGTGGCAACAAGGCCCTGAATATGTCACTGATCTTGTTTATGAAAGTGTAGATATTCTGAGAATGAATAAAAACCCCTTGTCTTGGAGACATCAGCACACCAGCTTCAGTTTGTTCTCTTTCTGCTGCAAATTCCTGGTGAATGTCTTCACTTTTATTGACAGGGGCCAGGTAGTCACTCAATTTTGGAATTTAACTTATTTAGCTGAACAAGAGGAAAAAATAGAGGGCATGAACATCATTGTCACAAAGTGCCTAATGAGTTTGCTAGGAAATACAAACTGAGTCTTTATTAATTTTCTGACTGCAATAGCAGACAGAACAGCTCTGTATAACTCAAATTAGAAATAGACTTTCTCATGTGCTGTCCTGTCAAAATTGGAAATTTTTGGTGAAAAATTGCAATCTGGACTGATGTTTTATGTACCAAGAGAAACTAGAGAAAAAGTGGAACATTAAAAAAGAGATTAACAATAAGGGGATCTCAGAGGTGACCTTATCACTGTCTACAACTTCCTGAAGGGTAGTTGTAGACAGCTGGGGGTTGGTCTCTTTCTCCAGGCAGCAACAGACAGAACGAGAGGACACAGCCTCAAGCTGCATCAAGGGAAATATAGGTTGGATATTAGGAAGAAGTTTTTCACTGAAAGAGTGATTAAATACTGGAATAGTCTGCCCGGCGAGGTGGTGGAGTCACCATCCTTGGATGTGTTTAAAAGGAAACTGGATGTGGTACTTGATACCATGACCTAGTTGAGGTGATAGGGCTGGGTTGGACTCAATGATCTTGAAGGTCTCTTCCAACCTACACATTCTGTGATTCTGTGATTCTGTGATTCTGTGATTTAGAAGAGTCACTAAGAGGAACAGGACCAAAACCTTTGGTTAGTCTAGCTGCTGTGGTGGCTGGGGGTTGTTTTTCCATTACCACTTCACTGGATAATCTGAAAAGGACTGACAAAATGTGTTCCCACCTCTGAGGCTAGAAGGGACAGAACTGCAGCAGTCACTCTCTACTGAGGCCTAAGGATATTCACTTCTATTACCCCAGTCCCACTGCATAACTTCTGTCAGAAAAAAAAAAAGCAAGCAGAAAGATGAGGGGTTTATATCTCAAACTGATGCAGCTGTTTGTTCTGCTTTGGGAGTCTGTGCCTAAATGAGATGTTCAGCAAAGGGACTCAAGTGATGCTGTAGGGAAGAACTTCTAACAGTGAAGATCAGTTCCCTTGTTAAGTTGCAAAGATATCATTAATTTTCTCTGCCTTTAGAAAGATTCTCACCTGCTCCAGTCTCCTTTTTTGTCTTGTCTTTTAAGGTTGGAACTGAACTTGTATTTATCACTAACTCAGTGAATCTTGGTAAGATCAAACCTATTGACACAGAAGTAAGCCAAACTTATGATCCTATTGTTATTGGGAAAAAAATCTTACCAAGCTGCTGGAAACTTGCAAGAATTTATCACTGACTTGAGTGAGGTCCCAATTTTCTTTCAACTCAATCATTTAAGCACATTTCTGACTAGCATTTCACTGGACAGAGATAGATTGGAAATCAGTGTTCATTCCATGGATGTAGCTTCCAAAATAGTTTCTTCTACAAAAGACATTCCAGAAGTATGATCAAATAGAACATGTTCCTATTCCACCACAATGTTCTTCAATAAAGGAAATTTTTTATATATATTGAAACAGAACTGACAGCAATAGACAAAAGTCCCTTTAATGAACTGTAGTTCCATAAACTCTTGACTTAATGCATTTTCATTTTCTTAAAACATGGGGTTCTGAGATAGGTTAAAATGACAGTTTATAATTAAAAACTGATCCAGAATAACCCATGGTTGAGTATGTCATTAATTCTTAATTCAGAATAACAGCATGTAACTCTTTCACCAAGAGAAAAGGGAAAGCTTCCATTTGTGCTGCAAAAATCTTCCTTTCATTATTACAGTGGTCTTATTCTGTTTAATTGCATTCTACAGAAGTGGGATTTGTAAACATGTACTCTCAAAATACCAGGCATGCATGGGAAAACCTTGAAAATAATATTTTAAAGGAAAATTATGTTTGATATCTTGAGGAAAGCACACAAATTACATAAGCATGTTTATCTAGGCTTTTTTTCAGGTGTTAGTGTCATTACAAATGACAATATATTCACTTCTGAAACTGCATTTAAAAAGACATGAACTAATGACTTGAAAGATTTATTCCTCCATGGGCAAAGAAAACAATTCACAATAGATATTTTCTAGTTTGCTGGAAACTCCAGCTATAACTGATTCTTAATTTATTGAAAGAGCATGTGACTGGTGATGCTTTTTCTCCCAAACCCTTTTCTCTTTAACTGGTGAAATATGAATGACAAGGGTTTTCTCAGAGAAAAAAAAACCCTGCCTGCCTTTTGTCACCCTGCCTGCCTTTTGTCAGAGACATATATCACATCCTTTCAAGAAATGTTCAAGGAACGGTCTCTTAGGACAGGGCCCTAGGCAAGCATCTTGTCATGCTTTAAGTCAGTCACAGGACAATATTATATTAAAATTTAGGAGCAAGTACAGCTGGGTTTCCCTTGGCATACAAACATTGGCCAGGAGTGTTTTTGGCTACTGAAGATGAGTAAGGAACAGAAGTGAAAACCTGGTCATTAGCTTTGACTCAGGGCCAATTCTGCAGTATCTATTATTGTCCATTAATGAGGTATTAACACACAATCAGGGTGTTAAAATATCCCGCTCACTTTCTGCTACCACATCTCAAACCTAAGCCAGGGGGACCATTCCCTGCACAGGAAAAAACTCCAGACTCCATGAGCAGCCAGATTTTGACTTGTCTCTGAGAAAGGTCAGAAAATGTTATCAATTAGTGCTTGTTGTAATGAAGCACATCCTCATCCACTGACATCAGAATTGGAAGAAATATCTTCTAAACTGAGATAAATAAATTATTTTTCTGGATTATTTATTTATTTTAAAGTAGCTTCAGATTGTTTATGTTATTGTAGAGTTTAAGTTTATTTTTAGAATAGTCTATGTGTAAATGGAAAACCATATCAATAACCCCCTATTCTAATTATTATCATGGATACAGTTTAGGAGAGAATTTGATAAATGTAAATCAGTTAAAACTAAACTGAATGGAAAAGAAGCCTTTTGTTCATTCCTTTTACTGTTTAGATAGGGGTGAATTTGGATTGGAATAAAATGTAAACTTTTTTTTTAGAAAATCAAAAATACAGTGAGATTGACTGGCATTAATCAAAATTCACCAGTGACTAAGGTTATAATTAAAGTTGTCATGTCAAAAACAGGCAGAAAAACCTTAGAATTAGGCCTTGGCTGGTTGTAAAAATCTGTCCAGGTCAACTTTGAAAGGATTTCCAATGCAAAAGGTTAAAATAAGTACCAGAATATTGAAAAATACTTTCCTCTTGGACTAAACTTCTGAAACATTTTTCAAAACATAGCTTCAGAGGAATTTGAAACAAGAGACAGACACAAACGTTTCTGCACTGCTCATATTTTACTGTACTACCTATGAGCAATTTGAAAAACAAGCCAAACTAAACCAGGTTTTGGTTTTGGTTTACAGCCAAAAGAGATATTAATGAGAATTATCCAATTTTTACTCAATCTAAAGGCTTTTCAGTACAGTTGATGATATTGAAAATGATGACAGATAAATGAAGAGAATAATTTAACTCTTCAGTTTGTGTTATGTCTGAAAGAGAATTGCTGTATGCAATTAGTTATCCACTCTGAAGTACTATGGAAACAGAGAGCAAGTAGGAATTTGTGGTAAGAGTGGAAAACCAAAAGCAAAACACAATATCCTCAGAATGACACAGAATCACAGGATGGTTGAGTTTGGAAGAGACATCTGAAGGTCAGTTTACCCAACCTGTTCAAGCAGAACCTTTTAACAGTGGTTGCCCAAGGCAGCTGTGGAGTCTTCCTTCTTATATATTCAAAAGTATGTAGAGAAATATCCAAAAGTGTCCTGGACCTGGCCCTGGGCAACCTCTCCCAGTGCTCAAACATCCACCCAGCAAAAAAGTGATTGCTGAACTTTAGGCAACACATCCTGCATTTCTGCTTGCTCCCATTGTGCCCACTCATGTCACTTAGAATGAATTTATTCTTCTAAGGAATTTATTCTTCCTTCCTCAATGTCTTGAATTCTGAACTGTAGTTTTTTGATAATGATGACTAAGGAATGCAAAGTATGTAGAATAGAGATTATTTAATGTTCAAAGCCACCTCATTCTACCTGATAAAGGTCACAGTTATCTAGTTACTAAACTGAAGTAAACAAAGCTTGGGAGAGACTGTTCCTTTGTATTCTATGAATGTAGCTGAAAATAAATCAGCTGGAAGGAATCTAAGAAGATTAAAAGGACAGGAGAGAGAGAGAGAGTTGCAAATAGTATTATCACCTGTTCATTTTCTCTTCCACAGTGTTTTACTTGGATACTAGTAAGTCCAATATTTTCCATTCCTACATATAAATGATCAGATTTTTGTTTCTACAGAAAAATTTTTAGATTCATAAGGTTAAAGTTCATTTAGCATTTAAGAGACAAATGAGGTCAACATTAGTACTGCAAACGTTTTTCATTATAGAAATTTAGTCACAGGCTGGTTCAGAAGTTGAAAATACCATAAGGAGAGCACAAGACACTAATCTCCTTCGTGACAGTGACAATTCCCAGAGCTTTTTAATACCAGTAAATGCTCTCACATATTTGAAAAAGACCAGCATTTCATATGGATAGAATCCAAAATAACATGGTTCTTGAAATTTTAAAAGCATATTTTTGGGTTTGTTCTTTTAACTCTATTGGGAATCTTATATTTTGTATCCAAAATAGATTTCAGGTTGATTTTGGCAGGTGTTTATTGTTGCTGAAAATCAGCAGAATTAGAACAATATGAGGAGGAGCTCTGGCTGAGGAACCACCCTAGAAAGTTGCTGAAATATCATCTCCTCTGATCAAATTTTAAATTTATCCCCTTTCTTCATCATGATTTTTTGAAACCCAGATGTCTTCCACTGTTTCTGAAACAGTGTTATAAGCTGCTGTTCATCCTATATGTTTTCAATCCAGCTATTCACGCTTCTTACGTCACTTCTCACATGTTCATTTGAGTCTGGAAATCTTCTGCCAGCTCAGATCTTATTTTACTACAGTGTTTTTGTATCTTCAAAATAAATGAGATTTCATATCCTAGATTCTGTAGCATTTTAGTTTTTAGATCTGCAATCCTAAAACTTTGGCTCAATATTATCTTGATTTTGGATCAAGGATGAAATTACTATTTTTCAGCACTTTCTTAGTTTTAAACGTGGATTTCTTCAGTTCTGAGGATTATTTACTGCTTTAATAAAATAAATTTCAGTGAAGGACTTCAGTAACCAAATAAATTTGGTATTGAAGGGAGATTTCATACTACTGTTTTCATCTGCTCACCTGTTTTTGTACTTGACCGCTACCGAGGCTCACACACATTTCACCAAAGAGAACACTGGCAATAATAATGGGGTTTATGCTCACAAATATTTCAAAAAATGCATTAATGGATGAAAGCCTCTGGCTATTCCCACCACAAAACCCTCCCTAACTAGAACCTTTGATGAATATTCAGCTTTGAGCCTGGAAATGATATAAAACACTGACTATGGACTACCTGGAAATTTCTCCACTGTGAAAGAGCCTTAGCTGTCAAGCTGGGTTGTGCAACACAAGGACCTGCTATATTCATTATCAATCCTTCAAGTTTCTCTTTCCATATAAACACTATAGATAACTTTTATTTTCAATCTCAGCAGTTCTGTTGGATTTTAACTAGACTACTGCTAAAAACCTATTCTTTGGTTTCTGTATTTGACATCTTCTCTTTACAACGAAATTCTCAGATGTATTTTTTCATTAAGGTATTCTAAACCAATATTACTTTTTTATTTTTAAAAGAAGTAATGAATAAATAATGATAGGTTGTCTTTTATAAATGTCTGAAACATTTTAGCAATCAGTGATGGGCTTCAGTGAGATCTTGCTCATTTTCTTTTCTTAAAATATGACCAAAACATGAAACAAACAAGCAAACAAAGACACCCCAAAATATCCAGCAATGCTTCTTTAGGCTGTCCATCACTGTTAAGAAGCCCAAAGTCAACCCCGTGCCTCTAAAATTGAGAGAGGATTCAAATGCACCTTCTGCAAACTAATTATATTTCTGAATAATGTGAATGTAAACAAAGCTTTTCTATGCAAGTAGGAGAGTTAGCTTTGGACTTCAAAGTCCATTTGCTAGGAAAAAAAGTGTGACAAAATTAGAAGTGTCTGTACAAGGATGATAAAATGTATAAAATATAAGCTTTTAATAAACCTTGTGTTGCCTATGTAATAAAGTTGCAGTGACACAATCAATAGTGGGCATGGCAAGCAAAGAGCAGATGCTATAAGGCAAAGGAACAATGAAAACTACTGTTATTATGGCTGCTCTCACCATCACTGCTCAGCCAGTGCCTTGAGAAAAATTCGGTCTAGTCACATAAATTTGCAGTAGCTTGAATCTGTTTAGGTGGAGTGCAAAGGAACTGGGGATCTGGAAATCACCCCTGCCAAGAGGAGAGTCAGAGCACATGCCTTTTGCATAACCCCTCAGTTCACAGCTGCTTTTCAAAACACGGGCTGGCTCCCTCTCCTGCAGGCTGTGCTAAGAGCCAGGGGTACTGGATATGTTTGAACAAGCGCCCTGGACGCTCTCTTGAGGTATTAAGCCAACCTTCTGTAGCAGCCAATGTCGATTTGGCTTGGGGAATGTTTCAAGGGTGCAAAAAACAAGCATGCTATGCAAACCCTTCCTATAGGCACTCTGTGTTTTATTTCCACAATTCACATTGTCTTTGGCATTTGATAAATGTGATTTTTTTCATATCAGCAGAACTTCAGCTAACTCTTTAACTGCTGTGAATGCCAGGTGTCTAGCTAAGCAGGCATTATTTAATAATGTGAAATGAATGAACATCTTATATTAAATAGCATTTGACCCAGTGGACCAGAATAATAGCATGTCAGGTGTCCAAGGGCAAAAAAAAAAAAGTCTCAGCTATAGAGTAGAGGCTAGCACAAGAAAAAAGGCTACTGACACATGGCAAATCACAGGAAAAAAACTATAGCAAAGTAGTTTAGCATGACAGTCAGTAGGAAAATTTCTACAGCAATTATTATCTAAAGGATAATTGTGAAAAAAATAGGAATAGGATGAGCCTTCAGGGCGAATTGACTTTTGTCTAACCAGAAGAGGGTGTACAAGAAACCATTTTGTAATGTAGAGAGGACAACTAGAAGGTCCATTCAAGCTCCTCATCCTTATATTGTTCTTGACTTTGTGTTCTGAGAGACATTGAGGTGAAATAATTCCAGTGAAAGGCTGTACTTCAGGAATGAATACAAATTAGGATGACAATGCCAGGTTTCGACCTCAGACTCATAAGTGGCTACTATGTATTTTAAAAAACATATGGCCTTTGTCAGACAATGATATGTAACTATGCATGGGTGATTATTAATTTTTCTGCTTGAAGTTAATTAAATTCAATGTCATTTAAAAAAAAAAGTTAATGCCATTGAAATCAACTATTGTTATCTTTTGTCTAAGAACTATAGTTCGTCAGTGCTGATAATTTAATGTAATGCATACCCATATGTAAATAAAATCAGACATTTTGAAAAATTGGGAAAAGTTTATTTTGTGTAAGTGATTTCCCTTGTTTTATGTTATGGCCTAAACACACCAGTATTAATTCCTGAAATGTGTACTATTCCAGTAGCTGTCTGTACATTTCTTGAAAGAGATTCACATCCTGAAGAAACTATTGAAACAAATTATAAAACCTGCTGAAGAAAATATCCTACATTATCAACAGAGATGCAACTTTTTTTTAAACAATTTCTCATTGAAAAGTCCTGGGAAAATTGCTAAACTGGTGTCATACAAATCTTCTCTAGAAGAGTCTTCTGGTCATCTGGTACATTATGAAGCCTAGGAATGGCCTAGGACCGACCTTTTCACACCATTTCCCCTGAGGAAAGCCAAAGATAAACAGAAGTCCTTTTAATCCTTGAGGAAAACAGAAAGGAGGGTATCCTTGGAAATATGATGTGGCTGTTTTGATCTGTCAGCTGAACATGAGATCCATTGACAGAAGCCTTGCTTGAGCAGATGGATTAATAAAGAGGAATGCCATTTAAATGTAAGTATTAGGGCATTCGTTTAGCATGGAACACAATAACACACATATGCTTCAAGAGATAAAGAGTGCTTTCAAAGTGCATTTTTGGCTAATTATATATGTAATTAGATGAATTAAAATGTCAATTATTTTAACTATTCTTCTGAAAATTAAACATTTTCATTTAGGTTTTCTTTTCTATGAAGATGCTGCAATTGCAACAATTTCTGTTTGATTGCAACTCTTGGACTTCAGAAGTCACTGTAGGACAACACAGAATTCCCCAACACCTGGAAAATTCTGCTAGCATTCCTAGCTGGTATTAGTGTTCTCATAACATCAAAACAGGAAAATAACCCTGACCCAAGACAGTTTTCTTTTTGTTGTTATGTGTTCCCATCTCTCTTGCCTTGACCTAGTCCATCAGGGCTGAGTTGCAAAGCTCAGAGTACTCTTGTGAAACTGCTTTGGCTCACAGCAGGAGGATGGTTGATATGTCTAAGTCTAAAGATATGTTCTTGAAATGTTATTGAAAGAAATCTCAAATATCCACGTTGGATTTTTTTCCTATGAAGTCCCGAAGGGAAAGAGACTGTGAAATGAAGACATTTACATTCTCTTACAAGTATCACTGCCTTAAAAGACTACTTTGTCTGCCCTACATTAGCTTGACCAGATACTTAAGAGACTGTTGATGTTATTTAGCATCTTCCTTGTCCATGGGCCTCAATTGTCAGTGTGTAAGAAATCATGTATATCTGTGAAGAAGCTCAGCAACTGCATAAGAAAGTTTATTGTATATAAAGCTCTAAATATATAGTTCTGTCAAAGTCTACATGAATTACATACATTTTCTTCTAAATTATATATATTATTAAAATATAAAAATAAATCTCTTTAAAAATTTAGGCCCATTGCTATTTGGAGATGTTTTTGTACTGATGCAAAAAGTAAACTTACTGTGTGTCTATGTAATGTATTTAAAAAGCAGCAAGCTCCTTTTCATTCAACTATAGGATATTGAGAAAATTTTTTATTATTATTTTATTTTTTTTAAGTGAGAAATCCTTGATGAATGCATTAGAATTCCCTCTGGAAAACAGTAACTTAGGTTCACAATAGAATTTTGGTCTGAACTAAACAAGGGAATTTACACCCTAAGACTAATTGTGCCCAGTCTGGGAACTCACTGGGAATTAAGGTGATATAAATTTATGTTAAATTTGTAACATTTGATCCTCAACCTTTGTGTCTCACAATGAATTACAGGCACAAACCAGGAACAGAATGAAGTATATGGCACTTCTACTTTGCAATAACATTCCTTTTCTTGTGAGCCAAGAACTTTATTTATCATTCTATAGTTCAAGTAATATAACACATCAGATCTACCCAACTGAGCCTGACTATTCAGACCTAGGCATGGAATCTTTCATATATTTTGTGTTATCACATTTGTGTAAGGGCAGATTTTCTTCAGCTAGCATGTAATTCCAAACAGTAGAGCATACAAATAGGAAACAGATTTTGTGCTGTATCCTAAGACTACAGGGCTGTAAAGTAAACTGATTTATAGTTCTGAGAATTATCAAAAATAAATGTTACATTATAAAAACGGTTTGGATGTATAAAAATGAAAATTTAACAGGATTCACAACCCTTCTGGAGTTTGGAACTAGATCACTGGATAGGCTTTGTTTACGTGATCTCTCCTCATATGATTAATATTAGCTCACAGTACGTTATTTTTAAAAGTACTTTTTCAAAAGGCATGAGAAAAAAATCATGTTGTTCATTTAACTATTTTGTTTTTGGTTTTTTTCTGCTGCATTCTTTAGCTAAAACAACTACATTCTTTTTAGTGGATCCAGATAGTGAATGATTTATAAAACCTCTGAACCAGCTTTGAGTTATGAAACCAACCATAAAGTAAGAATACAAAATGATCCATAAACAATGTTTATTCCGAAAAGATGGTCTCTTTGTTAAACTCTTCCTATTACTTTCTATTGATTTTAAAGATTAATTTTGCTTTAAGGTATGTTGAGCAATAAGAGTCCTGGGAAGAGGGGAAGAGGATTAGACAATAGGAGTGGCAAGTCTTCAGAAAGAATTTACTCCTACGATTTCCACAGCTTCTTCTTATATATGAAATTTACTTTGCAGCTAAGCTGTTAACAAGGAAGAGAATTTGATATTTATAGAAGCATGTTCTCAGTCCAAAACTATACACTAAAATGCATTTTCACTGCTAACTCCTTAAAACTGAAATTGAGATGAGATTTTTTTGAAAAATCAGAGCTTGGAATAACAAATTTAAAATACAATTTCAGTGCATACACTTGGGAGACTTTCAGTTGGTTTCATTGGGATTCAAACTGAGCCATAAGACATTTAACACCACCTCTAATAGGATTCTGTCAAAAACCTGAAGTACTAGAATGATTATTTATTGTCTAGCAGAAGCTCCTCACTGTGGCAAGTACAAAATAAACCAAAATATCATGGGGAATGAACACAGACATGGAGAAGAAAACCCATGCTGGGAAATGTTTAACTAAATTTATGGTAATAAGGTATTTAGTTTTCAGCTTAATACTTATTTATATACAATGGAGTAAAATAGACAACTGTGAGATGTAAAACCTATTTATTACATGAATCTCATTGTTGGGGTGCCTAATTCTTTTCATCAGCTGTAATGGGAGCTCTTTTTGACTAGATAAAATATATTAATCTTCGTGGAGGGATGCATGCCAGCATATGCATGTCACACAAGTGTGTCTTGCCATGTGTCCCCTGAGGCAAAACTGAAGATGCTTTACCTTGAGGATCTCACTAGGGACAGGAAGGGAATGAAAGAATGGTTTACAGCTGCTCTGAGTAGAGGGTGGAAAAGAGAGGGGGAAAAGGTAAATATTTCCAGAAAAACTGCATATATTATCATATGGCTTTACTATTCTGCCTTGTATGGGTTCTTCTGGGTTCAACCTTGATTACTCTGGTAGATGTGTACATTTCAGTCATGATTTAACTAACACAACTAAAATGTTCAATGCTGGTTTTATTTTTCATTTCTGCCCAGGAAAACCAGCTATGCAGGGGAATTCTTTAGAGACAAATGTTCCCTGAGTTTGTGAAGGAAAATGGGTATCTGATAGCAGTTTAGAGTTGTCTTAAGCATGCGAGACCTGAGTGTTTGCTTTTCTAGTTTCCTCTCTTGAAAGCAACCTATAACTTTTAAGTTATCGTAGCAGGACTGGTTTATGGACAATTTCAGTGCTGGTCTGTATGCACAGACTCCTGACTGCACAACTCTCTTAGTCATACCAAGCTTTGATAATTGAGCAGAAAAACCGAGCAGGAGCACATCTTGTAGAGCCGATATCTTGGAAAGATCACACCCAACATCCTGTTCATCTGTGAGTCATAGTGGAGGGGAAAAAAAGGTCATTAAACAAACATTCGTGCAGATCTCCAGTTAAAGGTGTTCTCTGATCTGTCTGATGTTTTCTGGGAACTCTGCAAATGCATCCATCTATCCATCAGCAATGTGTCACTTGCACAGTCTGTGCCCTTTTAGCCTCCAAGCCTCCACTCTATGAACTGTTTCCTCTGCTCCTCATGCCACGTCTGTAAAGTCTCCATCCCTCAGCTTTTTATGCTACTGGTTCAACCAATTCACCTCTGAGAATTTCCTATGGAAATGACTGTAAATACAGATCAATTACTTCATTTAAGTGCAGTCTCCTCTGTCATTGTCTTTTGTGCCTGTATGTCAACCTGAAGGGCATGACTGATCAGGGTAAGAGGAGATTAATGGTCACCTCAAACTCTGAAAAGGCAGCAGGGGAAGATTTTGCCGGTTAAGGCTTCAAGAACTCTGCTGGCAAATAGGCTGCAAGAGCTTCAGAACTCTTTCAGACAAAGGAGCTATCTGAAGAGGAGATTTCAAAGCCTGTGCCTGAAGGAGCTTCTCCCTTGCGGCAGGAAGACTGGACACAAACATCATATTTTGTAACCAAGTTTTATCAAGTTCATGGTCATTTTCACTGGTGTGATGCTGATAAGAATGTCAAATTCATAGAATATTGCCTAGTCCAAGGCATGAGGTTGCTTTGGTAATACGGCATTTTGATTTTTCTTCAATAAAAGCTCTTTGCAATTCCCAATTTGCTTGCAAAAATAAAAGAAAGTATTTAAGTCTGAACTGCATGCATCCCTTGAGTTTCCTGTGAAGAGGCCTATTCTTTAATCAATTGAAGCATTCTTCTATACACAGAAGTGTTCACAGATTTATATACTAGTTTCAGGGTGATGACCAATTACAAAAACAAAAAGCAAATGACAGTTGAAAAGGGCAACTCGTATTCAAAAGCATACCCCAGACTGAAGAAAGTTTGAAGGAGGTATTGTTTCTGCATATAAATCCTATTTCTTTTATGCACTTTTAGCATTTCCAGATGGTAAGTTGCTGTGATAGACACAAAAAATAAACAAAAAATACATATATAAAGTTCTTATATTATACATTGGCACAATCAGAACATGAATCAAAGCAATAAATATTGAGGATTTTGTGTGTGTGTGTGTGTGTGTGTGTGCAGGTAAATGCATCCTTCCTAATCTTTTGGAATTACCGCACTGAAACACATTTAACCACGTATTAAATGGCTGACAGAGTGGTGTCACTGGCTTGACAACACTGGAAAAGCTCATTTCTTCTTATTCTCCCAATTGGAGTTGTGGTGAACACAGAATTTTAGTGCTTTTTAACCATTATTATTACTTTTCAAATACCAAAAATCAGTTTCCCTTATAAGTCATATACAAACAAATAGGATAATTTAATCATTTCTTTCATAACACAGTAAGACAAGCTGATGGATAGGTTATCTATGCTGCATAAGGACAATATAATTTTAGACAAATCCAAATTATGTTAAACTTTAATTTGTTTTCTCCCTTGCTTTCACAGAGATCTTAAAAGAAGGTGTGCTAAACATGGGAAAGAATGAGAAACAGTCTGAGAGATAAAACAGGAGAGAAATATGTGAAGATATTAAAAAAGTGACAAAGCATGAAAAAATGAAGAAAGAAACAGAATGAAAAAAGGAAGGAAAAAAGTGTAGAAAAACAAGTAGAGGAATTATAAGGCTTATATGGAGCCATACATTTAATATTTTTACTAGGGTATTTCCAGAATATTGTCATATATCTGTAGGAATATATCTTGATTATTTTCATTATGGAACATAATTCCATGGTGACTGGACTTCCACGCTTGGGTTCCAGTCTTCAGATTTTTGGCACTTTTTGGATCTTCCTTTCTATAATATTAGTCTCCGAGAAGTCATTATGTGTTTTGCTGAGCTAAAGTTTTTTTCATATTTATCCAGCTTCTATTTAGAACCCATTGGGCTTAAAATTATTCAGTGATCTTATAATGCAATTTTATTTTATAGGGAAAAAAAAACAACTCTTGCGTAAATTCTGGCTAAGACAAAGGGATGTAGGAACAGACCCAAAGCATATGGGTTAAATTAACGCCTGCTGAGTTGCAGTGCCAGCATTTGTCTGATTTAATGACATGATTTTAAATAATTGGAGGGGGGTCTTGAGCATCCTCCCTGTGATTTTCTGATGGATTAATTTTAAACAGAGGCGCAGGGAACATTTGGGACCACTAGTGTGAATGTTTTCTGTTGGTTAACAGTGAATAATTGGCCTAGTTTCTTGTCCCATTTCTTCTTCAGAAAAACATAATTAATTCAAATGTGCTGGCCAGTGATATGCACAACAGAGCTGCAAGCACTGCTAATAAGACCAATCTCAGGAGTGAATAAAGCAGATCAGATACTCAGGAGTGGGACAGGCAGCAAAAATTAATCAATAAGAAACAGGTCGGTCAAGTTCAACCTATCATGACATAGGCCAAGAATATTTTAAAATATGAAGATTTATTTACAATTAAACACTAACACGAATGTGTAAGAATATTAAAAGTGACATTTTAGGTACTGATCGTGATTCTGGAGTTCAAGAGTAAAAATCAAATTATAAAGTCTGGTTTTCCTAGTGCCAGAGGAGTTCTTTCTAATAGACAGATGAAACATAATCTCAACGCTATTTTCAGTGATTGCTTCAAAAGAACTCTTTTCAACATATTATTTTGCTTTCAACAACCATCTCTTTTGTTTCATGGTGTAAGATGCTGTCTAGCTTTAAAAGGGTGTGTTTCAATCTGTTAAGACTAATAAAAAAATAAAAGTATTTTATCTTCTGATTAACTCAGGCAAATGTGCAAATGTAGATCTAAATCTGGAATTTCACTTATGTAACAGATTAAAATCCCATACAAAAACTCTTTTATGAAAATGGTGTAAAGAATGTATGTGTGAACATTTAACATGGAGAGCAATTTTGGAAGAAAAAGTGAATTATCTAACCAGAACTAATATATTGTGCTGCTTTTGGGTTAATATTGTTGCTTACAACACACAAACAGAAGAGTGGATCTCAAGTTCATGATGCTCTACTTATGCCAATTTATTTTAGCTTATGGAAAACCTGGACTAGGAAAATGAACACATTCATTGTAAATCCAAAACTGAGTGTGTAATGTGACCTGCAATTTAATCACAATGATTGTAGCTTTTTTCTTGATAGACAGCTCACTATAAAATACCTTATTTCTTATTTCTTCAAACTAAACACAATAATCCTATACTTGGAATTAACCAGTCTGTTATTCCTTCAAGTTTTGAGCAATTTTTCTAACTTAACTAAACAAGAAGTATCTTTGAAAATAAGTTTTCAAAAAGCAGCCAGGTTTTAAAAAGGAATGATACAGACTTTTTCTAATATAAATCCATGCCTTAGCATTCTTTGAAGATAAACACAGCAAGGTGTCTCCTGTAATGCTGTGCATCTGCACAAAGATGCTGTGTTTTAAAAGAAAGCAGAATTTAGAAATAAGAACTAGAGGAACAGAAAACCGGATGGTAACTCAATAAAACACTTAGCTCATGAGCTGAGAAAAGTTTGGAACTTGAGCAGGACAGCTGGAATTTATAATTTCTGCTTTGCAAAAATTTTGTTTCCTGAAAAATATTAGGTTTTTTGACTGAAAAATCTGCATGGTTTGTTCAGCAAAGAATCCCAGCTTTTAGCTTTTGGATAAATTTGCAGACTGTGATAAACTTCTCATGTTTACACTTCTAAAATTATTTCCCCTGTACTTATGTCTGCTGAATCAAGTGAAGTAATCCAAGGAAAAAAAAAAAAAAGAAAAAAAATTTCCCATTTTCCAAGAAAAAAAACTTTATTTCAGAAATATTTATTTCACAAAAAACCAAAAAACAAACAACAAACAAACAAACACAAACACAAAAACAAAACAAAGCTTTCAAGAAAATGAAGTATTTTCACTACAAACAGAACAATCTTCCCTCACTGAAATGTCTTCCAGCAAAGTAATTCTGAGCAGTTGTTTGCACTAATAATGACCTCAGGATGATGTCTCACATCAAAATCATTTACACAAACCTGGAAAATGTAAATCAGTCTATTAAATGAAAATGCTATTTTTATTTACACTTCCACCTTGAAGAAAGTCAGTTGTGTCTTTGTGTTTAAAAAAAACACAAACCAAAAATAAACCCAAAGGAAACTACCTTAGTAATAATTGTACAAGCTTTAAATCCAGACACTTCTTCACTCAGCCAGTCTGAATTTTTCTTTAGCACAAACCAGGAAGGTGGGGAACTCATAGCAGCCCAGACTCTGACCTCAGCTATCTGACCTGATTTTCAGAAAAACTGAACACTCACAGTTTAAACTGGAGCCATCAGGCCTTACAGCTGTGTGGTTTTCTTGCCAATCATATGATTGATCCAGAAAATATGAAAATAGCTTTAAACTGGCTAAGGACTGGGGAAGATGATCAATAGTTATCAACAGTAATAAAGGGGTATTATTTTCATAGTAGCTTGACCTACTTTATTTTAAGAAAGAATATGCAATACATTTACTTTGGGATACACCATCATGAATCTTAAGCTGAAGTTTTGTTTTCTTTAAGATGGTCCTATTCATTATACTGTACCTGGGATAACGTTACAGAGACTTAAAAAGAAAACATTGTCCAATCTCTGAGTCACAGGGGGGGATATGTGACAGAGTCAAAACATGCCTTTTCATTTTACTAAGTTGTTTCACGAGATAGATATTTCCAAGTGCCTGAAAGTTTATTATCTATAAACTGTGTTATAAAATCAATTATTTAAGTACTATTTAATATTCTTAGAATATTAGAACTGGAGAAGTAATAAAATGTATATATTCCCAAAGGAAGGATTCAAAATCATTTGTTTCAGAATCAAAATTTGCACATTTTAAAATATCTGCTTTCACAGTACAGTGACAGTGTATGTATAAGCCCCAAGTTAGCTTGGACTTTTCCTAAAAACCCACCAAAAATTCATGAAAGTGTTAGTCTCACAATAAACTAAATGGAGAAATAAATGATTCCTTTGTCCATAAGTTATCTCTATTGACTTTAATACATGCTGGCTGAGACTGTGCTCTACAACCCCCACCAATTTAAACTTCCAAAAGATAAATTTGAAAAAATCAAGAGCAATTCCTGGAGTCAATAATGTTCTTTTTCTTCAAAATGCATGAGAGAAACATTAAATACAAAATTCAACTAAGGTTATGATGCTTTTCATGCACAATTTTTCTTCTCTTCTGGTCCTCAAGTACAACAATGTGAACTCAAAATAGCTGCCCATGTGCAGAACATCCCTTCACTACCTCCTTATTAGAGTAAAGGAAGAAATGAAATTGTTTCCAGCAGCATCAGCCATGAGCTTGTTCCTCACTTGGTCTCTTCTCTCAGCTGAAGTTTTCTGGGAGAGCTGGACCATGTGAAGGTGAAGCCATTCTAAGCCTAAGCTTCCTCTGATGTCAGTTTTCTTCCAAAGTTTCTAAAGGCCAGTTTGCATGGATCCTTCACACCTAATTAGTCCCAGGACCAGATCTCAGATGTAATTTGTAATTTTTTTTCTATTTCCAGAAATGCATCTCGAGGAATTCAATAATGACAAAATACATCTTTTCCCATTTTGATTGTCCCTTGAGTCTAGCGTTCTACTTTTTCTTTGGCTCTGTACAAGATACCTCGCATAAACTTTTCATAATGTCCCTTCTGGTTTATCTAATTATTTATTTATATTTTCAAAATACCCTTCACTGAGGTACCATTAGGCCACAGTCTTTCTGAACTATGAGGACCTTGCTGCTGCTCACCAGAGGGCTCCAGCAGTCTGAGGCAGGATGAGTCACAGGATGCATCTTCCCACTGCAGAAGTACCTTTTATTTCAAAGGCTGTAGACGATAATCTTCCCCTTCCATTTCCAAAATCTCCTATGTTGTGTCACTGCACAGTCAGTTGAAATGTCAGTCAAACATGATAATTTTGCATTAAGTATTTTGTGAACATTTAGAAAACAGCAAGAAAAACCCAATGGTTTATCTGCATAAGACTGAGAGATTTTATTTACTTGCAACTCACTGCAAATCAATCACAGCAGATGGAACCCATAATTCACTTGATCTGGGGTTTCCAGTAACTTGAAGTGACAGTCTTAAGCCAAGTCTTCGTATTTCTTTGATTGCCTAGTTAGAGTCACTGGCAAAGGAACCCATGATGGAGAATTTTACTTCTGAACCTCGCTGCTTGCTCTTCCAGGACATCCCCACTGCTCAGTAAGGGTAGGTCCAGCTTGATGTGGTCTTTTTGAAGGCAAAACATGTTATCCGTCTAATTCTTACTCTGTCCTAACCCCTGTTATAAGCCTTGGATGTAAAACATCTCTGGAAAGAGCTATGTTTCCAGGGATCCTTGATCATATGTTTTTTTCTTTCTTTCTTTTTCTTCCATTTTAGGTTGTTTGGCATTTTGTTTTAAGTTATTTTTTGTTATGATGCTCCCAATATTAAAAGCAAATGTCCATCATTCTTGTCTGGTGAATTTTAATGTTCTATTATTTTTCTTTGGTTTTTTGTTGTTGTTTGGTTTGGGTTTTTTTTTTTGTTGTTGTTTTTTTTTTTGTTTTGTTGTTGTTGTTGTTGTTTGGGGGTTTTTGGGTTTTGGGTTTTGGTATTTTTTTCTGATAGTAACAGTGATACTTTTATGTCTGGGCTCTACCTTCTTCAGAAACTGAATTTATTTACAGAAATTCATTCTCAGTGCAAGCAGATAATTTCTTTCCATCTTAGGTGAACTGGTAACACCATATTAATATCATTATTTTCTGGGTAGAAAGTGTAAAAGTTGGATTACTGTGCATATGTTTAAAAGTCTGACATATTTTATGCTGTTGATAGCTTTTGGAATGTCTTATTTAAGGTTTTTTGTTGACCTTCCCAACACAGGTTTTTCTCAGAGAACTCCTGGTTACCTTCTTAAGCAGCTGTGGAGAGGGAACAGGCTATGGTAACCTTCTCACCAAAGATTTAATTCTTTGTGAATTTTGTGATTAAAAAAATTGCTCTGACTTCTAATGAAATTAAAATGTTTCAGTCATACTTCCTGATTTGTGATGACACTTTCACATAAATAAATAAAGTCTGTACTGCTTATCTTTCAGTCGTGAGAACAACTTGTGATCCACTTGGGATGCAATTCAAGGTGATGAGAGAAGTGATGGAAATACTCCATACACTGAAAAAGGTTTGTCTGGACGGAGGATGGACGTGCAGAGCTCTTTTAACCTCTTCAATAATCTCGTGATTTCTCTTGGGAATAAGCAAGTACTTTCCTTTCAATGGATTCCTTGGCAGTGACTGTGCATATATCCATCTTGACTCTGACCTCCAAAGCTCACAGCAGTCAATTAAGCAGAGTATCTGTGAACTGTCCTACTTTAAATAATCCTGCCATAATGTCAGACTTTGATTTTCTTGAAACTCTGCCTTAAATAATAATGCATTTTGGATATATTCTGGTATTAATAGATGAGCAATTTTATCCTGTGTTTTGAACCTCCCCTGGAAATTAATTTTTTTTATTATCTATAATGAAGCTCAAACCAATATGGTATCTTAAAATGGTCCTAGACTTGCATGTAGCAGCCCGGATGGTGAGCACATGTCAAATTGGAAACACCTTGGCTCAGTGTGTCTCTGCAAAGTATTTTAAGGATATGCCCATACTGATGAATAAAACAGGCTTATCTATTTGCCATGTATAAAAAAGGTAAACAAAATGGTTCTTCTCTGGCCCTAAGGCCAAATGTCTTGTCATAGTTTACATCAGAGGTATAATGAAACTCTTTCCCCCAAACCTCCAAAACTGCCCAGCTACATCCAAACTACCTTAACCTGTGGCATTCCCCAAAGGGCTTCTGAACATTGGGAAAACCTCAGCTGAGGAGGGAAAAACCCATTCCAGAGCTGTACATTAAACAGCACATGTCAGTGGGTCAGCGATCTAGCCTGTGCCCTGAATGAGTTTTATTTGCCTATATATTAATGGAGCCTAATTATCTGCAAGGTGCTAAATTGAAGTGCAGAGCTATTTTGAATGTGTGTGAGGAACGTAAAAAACAGACAATGTTCTTTAACCCCTTTGTCATGGGTAGGAAACACAGGAAAACAATCTGATTCCAATTGCATTCATAAGAAAGAAAACTTCACTTCCAGCCAGGAAATTCACAGCCCATTTCCAACTTTAAGCAAAATGTCATGGCCAACATATAAACTGCTTAAAAATGGATTTATGTAATGAAAGTGCTGACAGATCTTTAATTATATCCGTGAGTGTGACTATATAGCTGAATAATTTTCAATTCTTCTTTGATTCTTGAGGTCTGAAGCAATTTTAATTCACTGTGAAGTGACATCTACCAGAGTACCAGTGCGAGGCACTTAATTTTAATATTAAACATATGGAATTACAAACTGATTATTTCCTAAGTGTCCATAACTTTTGCCCTGACTCCAAAGTAGTCAATTAAATTAAAAGTATTATCATTAATAAAAAATCTGTTTCTATAATGCTGAAAGTGGGGGAATAATAATATTATATAATGTAATGTAATATAATTAATATAATTAATATAATATCATATAAATCTTACTGAATTTGATAAACTATTCTACCTACTAATTATCATTATAGTACCAGGAAAATCCATTTAACATTGGCTAGTAGTTGAAAGTTTGGGAACTATTGTCATTCTATTGTAATTTTGCCAGATTTGCTGCAACTTGCCCCTGCCAAGCGTCTGCCTAAATCTGAAGGATTTTCCCTTTGCTTTCTGTCTCCTTTTATATTTTAAGTGTTACATGCAACTCAGTTAAAATGGAACTTTATAAAGCTGTGGTGAATCACAGACTTATGTATAGGGTTAAACCACAGCCCAGCAAAGAATTATATGTTTATCTAAAGTCATGCTGTCTAAATAGTCCAGATGATTCTAATGATGTAAGAATTAGAATTTAAGCTGTCCAAAATAAAGCATGTCTATATCTGTCTTTGTAGAAGAAAGGTCCTTGCAGTGTCTATTAGTGGTGAAAGCATTTCAGTTTCATAGAAAAGAAGTTGAAATAGGAGCAGGATGATTCATGCAGAATCATGGCTGATAAAACTTAGATGTAAGGAGGAGAGTACTCCAAATGTTTTTCAAATATCAGTATCTAGCCCAGCTCAAAGTCCAATACAAATCCTATTCTCAATAATCTGCTAGATCTAAGTGCCTGAAAAAGAAATAAGATTAAGTTATTGTCATAGATCTTGTCTGAAGATTTAAATTACAATTCAGACACTTTTGCAGGGATGCAGTTTTAGCATACACTGACGATCTATGTATCTGATGGAAGGATCCTATTAGAAACAAAGGAGAAATTTTCAAGCCTTGGAAATTATTAGAGGATACAAATTCTCCCGCCATATATGTATGTGCAAAGTGAAAATGGTCATGCAAAGTATTCCCATTGTGAAAAAATAGCCATAATTACGAAAAAAAAATCTCTAAAACCTACTCATCCTCCCCCTCAAAAAAGCCTGTGATATTTCATACCAGAGCCTCTTGGTTGACTTGACTAATTGTATTTTTCTCTAAAGCCTGTCAGTAAAACAGAAAATTCGCTTTCCCTGATACAGACAGATTTCCATGTGCCATTTACTCACAGATTAGATGTACTTGATGATTGTAATACAAGGCTTTTAAATAGTAAAATTGTCTTTAACTCCACTTACTTCAAAGAGAAAAAGTTTGCTTCTTGGCTGGAATTTCAAACATTGTTGAAGCCAAGTGGGTTGATTCCAGTAATGTAGGTGGAAATAGGTTTATTCATTGCACCCTGATGTAAAATTAAACAGTGGCAGTCATTGACTTACAACTCTAGAAACCCCAAAGATCTTTTGTGTTGGTGGGGAAGCAAGATGAAAGAATAACTCACAAATTAAGAATAATATTCTCATGTGCCCACTATAAAAACCATGAAATTTGTCCTATCACCTTCTTTAAATTAATTTTCTTTGAGTCAAGTCATTAATTTAATTGTTTTCCATTCTTTCTACAGGTATTTGTCCAAGAATAACACACTATGCTCCCATCTTCCTCACAACAGTACCTTATGTATAAGGGCAGTATTCCCTTACACCCACCCACACTTCCCCAAGCCATAGAAGAAAATTTCTGGCAATTGAGTCACAAATGTTACTGTAAACAGCAAAAAATAAGGCAAACATCAGGGGACAATAAAATTATTAATATATTTTATAATACCTCCTGCTAGTGAACATGGAAACTGCTGATATATTTTTTGCAGATTATTAATAGCGGGAATGCAGTTTTCTATTTAATAACGAGCAAAACGTCCATTAATTAACTTAATGTGGCATATTTCTGTGTGGGGATTGCTTTGATTTAAACTAACCAAATGGATCTGGACACAGGATAATTGTTAGAGAATTTAGGGCACTTTGGGGTTGGCTTTTTGTGTTTTTTTGTTTTTTTTGATGAGGGGTGCAGGCTGAGAGGTTGCAGTGTTAAGGTCGAGCTGCCAAAGCTCTGGCAGCATTAGTCTGGTTTGAGCAGCCCAGGTGTCAAGGGAGCCCCGGGCTGAGGCTGAGCAGGCTCCACAGCTGTCCTGCAGGATCCCTCCCCAGGGAGCCCCACAGGCTCCTGCTGCCTGCAGAGGTGCTGCTCACCACTGTCAGGGCAGGAGATGTGATGTGTTCAGAGAAATGCACAAAAGCACACCTGGGAGCAAACCCAGCAGGCAGGAGATAAGCGACTGTTCTCCTCTCGGGGCTGCTGAGAAGGTGCAAAGGCAATTTTAAAAATTATTATTATCATTATTATTTTTATTGATACTATTTCTTTATGATCAGTCAATTTTTGACAGATTTCTTCTGTGTTTTGCATTGACCTGTCTCCCAATGTGTATAATCTTAATGTCATAATTTGACCTGGTTTTCCACAGGTACTGACACAGTTATTTGAAAGAGATTTGTGTTAAAGAACAGGCTACCAGTGTTTACACATTTTTGACAATAGCTGCATAGTCAGCTCCCTCTTTGGGAGACTCACATTTGGATCTTAGAAGTAGTCAGCTTTTGCAAGATGAACCACTATTGGTAGAAATTTACAAAATTCTAAATTTTATAGAACCAGATATACATACAATATCCATTTTTAAAAAATCTGTACAGCTTCATTTGATAGTGTAAACTGATTACCTAATTATAACAATAAATAATGGTTTATAATTCTGTGAAAATAAGTTTATTCAAAGTTGCACATCATAGTTATTTTAAAAGTTAAATTAGCTCTTTAAAAAAATCTTATTCTATGATTAAAATCAGTAAAAAATACACTGGTTGCTTATGCTGCCAGGTGTATATAAATAACAATATTTACACTGAAATATGAAACTGAATCTCAATAGTCTCTCACAGCTAGAGTGGTAGATTCGAGTATTTTTATTAAATCTGATTCCATCAGACACAAGGTTGTCTTTGTTGTCAACACAATCAACCTTCTGATGTCAACTAATAGATGGATAATAATAATTATTATTATTTAAATTTTTTTACAGAAGTAAAATTAATATGATGCAACATTGCAATTAGACATGGTGAAGTATGATCTCTTCAAGTTCTGTATTTCCATGGTTTTGTTAGGAAGAGGAGCAAATTTTTAGCTATAGAAGAATATAATAGGGAGAGACACTGATTTTTTTTTTCTCACATCCATTATATGCCATGGAATACTTAATTTTACAATTGCAAAATTCTGCAGGCCATTATTGTTTTGTTCAAATTGTGAACTATGTGTGTGAAAACCACAATTTCAGTAATATGATATTATGCCACAGACCGAAAAAATATTGTGGAGGATATGCAAGTATGTTCCATTTTCTGAGCATTCAGGGGAGATAATTTCTCGTCTGTGCCTGAAGATGTATGCAGATTCATACTACTAAGAAGGGGGTAGCACATGTATACATGTTAAGGATGGATTTACTTGTATGTTCTGACTACAAAAAAAAGTAAAAATTCATTTTCAAATGAAAATAGAATTAAGTATTCCAATAATTAATTCTAATTATTATACTAATAAGTAATTCTAATAAATGCTCTAACACACACACAAAATCCAGCCTATGGGATATATTACAAAATGCAATCATGTATTTCACAGAAACATATATTCTTACTTCAGTGCTTCAGTGTATCAACTTTTATGCCAAAATTCTGCATTAAAAAAAAAAGTAAATATCTTTTGCACAGTGTTTCATGAACAACATAATTTTATCACTGTAGATCATAACTGATTAAAACTCTGTGAATGACCCAGATTTGGAGCTGGCACAAACTGAGTACCTTCACTGAACTCAGTGGATTTAAGCAGCTTAACTGGTGTCAGTATCTGCCCCTGTGACTGAAAGCTGTGAAAAACAGTCTATTGTAATACAGAACTGTTTATTTACAAGAAACTGCCTGTGAAGAACAGCAGGATGCCAGCTTAGCTGAATGAAGAATGACAGAGAAAAGGCAAAAAGAAAATGTGAGAGGGCAGAAGTAGGGAGGGTCTGCCCATTTGGAATGCAGAAGGATCACATAAGGATGGAACTGGGAAGACCAAACCTTGATTTGGTTTGATTTGGTGAAGGACGCTAAAGGCAAAATAGTTAAGCACAAGTATCAATTTATTTGATATGCTAGAAATTAAGCTATACTTTGTGCTTAAATAGTTAACACTCTTCTTAATATTGATTGTTGCTTATGATTTTTGGTTTAACATCATAAAGGGAAACCTTGTTTACCATTTACTGAGTTTTGAACTGATACTTTCTGCTGCTGCCATTCCCTTTAGCTTAATATTTCCATATACTATAAAACAAGAATATTTTTAAATATAATGTCTTAGCATATTCTGTATCTACTTCTTTCTTATCTTTCAGGGTAAACATTTCCATTCAGTGTTTCTGCCTTGGTGCTCACTGTCTTTCATCTAGCTTAATTCCTGTGCATATGACACATTGAAAATCACTGGCTCCACATGGAGGCTCTAAACCTTCCATCCTGGAAGTGCTGAGGTGCTGTAGGCACAAAGCATTTCTTCATTCATATAAGCATTTAATCTGGTTTGACTCCTTCCATTTCTGTCTCATTTCCCCAAAGTAAGCAATTACACAACAGAAATGAAGATTTTTTTTTTTCTAAAAAATGGGGCTCATATTCATTGCCAAGACTTCTGCTCCTCCCTCTCTCCTCTACAGACCCATATTTAATATGTCATCATCCTATTGTCATATAAAATCTTTCTTAACACTCTGGGAATGTTTTGAACCTGCTGCAAGTCTAAACTTCAAAAGAGATAGAGTTTGTAGACTGATAGAGACAAATTGCTTTAGTGATCTATATTGAAAGACTTGAATTAAAAAAAAAAAAAAAAAAAAAATCCTGTCCATGAGATTAATGGCAAGAAATTTCATTTCTAGGGTTTTCAAAAAGGAAATAAAATTCTAAGCATGGAGCTACCTAGAAAAGTTAGATTGTTGAAGAAACCTAGAGAAGAAGCTGACCTGGAAATATCTACATTAAATAAAATATATCCTACAATGGACAGTCAGCTACAGTCCTGCAGAAGTGGAAGCAGAAACTGAGCTGTATGAAGTTCTCTTTTTATCACTGATCCGATCATTTAAATTAGCTTGGATATTTGATCTCTTCTCTCCTCTCCTCTCCTCTCCTCTTCCCTGTCTTGTCCAGTTAAATAATAATAATGCTAGATTGTGGTTGCACAATGACATTGGCAAATCACTGGCAAAAGAGTGCTTATTGTCCTGTATGTTTCAGTTTATAACACCATTCTCTAACATGACCCAGCCCTTGTTTGAATCATAGAGCTGCAGAAATGATGTTGTCACTGTCTTGGGCACAGAGGAGATTTGTCTGGAAAATAAAGTTAAAATACCCTAAAAACACAAAAAGCTGCCTTGGAGTGGAACGTGTGAGTGATAATGTGTCTGTATAGCAATGCTGATGTGTATTTATAGAAATCATTAAGAATGACAGAAACGTCTGCCAGTGTAGTTCTTGATGGCACTATCTTGAGATGTTTATATATTCCTAACTTGCATCTCTTGTTAGAAGTCTCTGATCTTCTTATTTCAATTAAAAGTTTACTCCTTGAAAATAACAAAGATGGCAGAATGAGGACTAGAATTTATTTCATACTCTTTATTGCTTGCTGAGCTATGATTCCCCATCATAAATGTTTGCTTTAGTTTGAGACTTCCAGATATTTACTTCCCTCTGGTGAGCTCAGCAAAACAAAAACTTGTGGCAGGAAGATTTTGTGATTTGTGAGCAAGATTGGCCACCTGTTGTTTAATGACTGTGGTTATTTGGTCACTGTTTATAATTAGGTTAAGTTTGTAAAAGGCTAATAAACTTTAAATTAAATTCTGTCAAGTCCTACATGTCAGTAAAACAATCTATCACACTTTCTACTGATGGGCTACTGATTATCTACCAGACATATTAGCCATGTTAGAATTCTCTACATTTCCTGGTCAACTCTTTACCTTTACTTTACTACTCAGCAGAACTCTGATATGATTCAAAATTTCAATTTTAAAATTTAGAGCAGAGTATAATTTCAATTAATACATTTCTTTTTCATTAATATTTATCTTCGCTGAGGCACTAAGAATTTTTTTTTTTTTTTGGGGGGGGTCCTGTTTTTTTTTGTCCAAAGGAGGGCAACGTAGATGGTGAAGGGCCTTCACGGGATCCTGGATGAGCAGCTGAGGTCACTTGGTCTGTTCAGCCTGGAGGAGGCTGAGGGGAGACCTCACTGCAGTTACAACTTCCTCATGCAGAGGAGGGACAGGCACTGACCTCTTCTGTGTGGTGACCAGTGACAGGACCCGAGAGAATGCCCTGATATTGTGGTAGGGAAGGTTTAGGTTGGATATCAGGACGAGGTTCTTCACCCAGGGGGTGATTGTGCACTGGAACAGCTCCCAGGGCAGCGGTCACAGCACCAGCCTGACAGAGCTCAGCCAAGTGTTTGGTCAATGCTCTCAGAAACATGGGGTGTCTCTTGGGGCTGATCTGCACAGGATCAGGACTTGGAGTCAATCATTCTCCTGGGTCCCTTCCAACTCAGCATACTTTGTGATCCTGTGATTAATTTCCTTTCCTTTATATTTCTCCTTAAAAAGAATAATATCATGGCTTCATAATCTTATGTAGTTTTTCAGTCAATAATGACCCTCCTGATAAGGTTTACCTCTTCAGCTCCAATAGGTTTATTTCTGAGCAGCCACACAATCAAATTCCATTGTGTGAGCCTTCTCATTTGTAGTAGACATGCATGATTTTATTAGAGTTTTTGTTTTGCAATTTCTGATTTTATTTAATAGATGATTTAAAAATACAGATTGAGCCCATTTTATAAAGAACTACACTACAAAAGCTGCTTTATCAGGCTCATATAAAGTGCTATAGGTATATATGTGAATAAAGCTGAATTTCTGAAAATTAGCCAAGTACAGATCAGCACTAAGAAACTTCTTTTCTTCCATTTAATCTTGTTTTCAGTCAAGGGTATCTCAGACATAATATATGTTTTATAGTTTCTAAAGCTTGATGCTGTTGCATTTGAGTAAATATCATTGTTTGACTTGATTGTACTATCCATGACCAGCTGTGGAGGTGGAAAAAACCCAAACAATCAAAAACATGACTCTATTGCATCATTAACGATTTCTATATAGTTTGTAAAGCTTGTAGATATCCTATGATTTTTATAGTAGGAAAAAAACGTTTTTTATAAATATAGTTTGCTTCTATGATTTATTTACTAGAGTTACCACCCAGAATACTTGAAAGCTATTGTGATGATGGAAGGACCTTTTAACACAGACTAAGTAGGATTCAGATATGAAAATGTAACTGCTGTAAAAGAGAATTACACAATATGCCCACCCACTACTGAAAGATCCTTTAACCTCGAAGTGTTTAAAGCCTCATCCCAATCATGCAAACAGAAGTTGTTGCCAAGTCATGTGTTAAACACAAAAATGACATTGAAGGATCCTGCCAGGAGTCCTTTGAGACAAGTGAAACATTGTAGACTTCCAAGAAAGCTCGTACATGTATATTTTAAAACAGGGAAAGCCAAAGGAAAACTTTCCACTTAGCGCTGAAATGCTCTGTACCAAAGAGATGAGCATCTGGAGGTCTGCACAGGCTATCCCAGAGCATTTTGGAAGGTCCAGTCTTTGAACATAAGTGAAGACAAACACAAGCAAGACTGCAGCCAACACAACATGCTGACACCAGCTTAACCTAGAGAGGAGGACTGTTTATGCTTCAGATGACTAATTATCACAGACAGAGTACTTAAGTTATGCAGAGGTAGCCAATCTTTAAAAACTTCACAGTGAAGCAAGAAAGTGAACTGCAAGGATTTGTAAGTAATAAAGCTAAGAACTGAAGTGTCAAGGAGAATTTTGCTGAGAAATAACAAAGCACAAAGCCAGCTATAGCTACATCTGCAGTGAATAACAAGCAGTGATGCTCACAGGCTTTTCAGTTACTTTTTATAAGAGTGTACAGAAAATAAGGATGGAGAAGACATAAAGGCAAAGAAGAGAACTTGTGAGATGAGTTTCAGGAAAGTACAGCTTAAAAGAGAAGACCTCTGTCATTTCTCACAGTTACTATGTAGTGTTGGCTTTTCTTTTTGTGTTACCTAAATTTACCTCAATGTATTCTTAACAGAGAGAGATTTGAACATTTCGTCAATGGGATGACACTAGAGCCAACCAGAGAATTTTCTGACTAATGTGTCTCAAATTTCTGAAATAATCAAACTTTTCACACACAGATCAAATAAGGGCACCATGCACGTTTTATTGCACACATGATACAAAGTGTTGATCTCCTATGACCTATCCTTTTGATCCTTATTAAATACCTTTTGAACTACTCACAGACCACTTAATAATGCAGTTGGCCAGATGAAGAAAACACTCCTAGATAGTTAGCTATGAGTGGGATGGGACAAATGTGTTTTGCAAGAATTATCGATACATCAGCATTTTTACACCTGTTAACTGCCTTCGTTTGGCTGATAATTGAACCCTAAAAGTGAAGAGGGGGGAATTCTCTGTGTCTTTCTCTGTCCCCAGTGGAAAGAATTATGTGAAAAGAGGCCTAAGTAGATCCAAAATCTCTCCCTGACCTTGGATATAAGTAGGGTGACTTGAGGACCAAAATCTGATACTCAGATAAAAGATTAACCTGAAGTATGAGACCATCCTGAAAATACTGATTTTGGGTGGGAAAAATCACCCTCTGAATGTACCTAAAGAAGGAGTAGGCTATGACACCCTACCAATGTCCGAATTTTAAAGAATAAAAATTAGATTTCTTGATGCTTCTGAAGATTTATTTGAAATAATGTCATACTTTGGTATCCCATTATGAAAACTGAGATGCACTGCCCAGTAAGTTCAGCTCAGCAGCTCTCAACAGTGGTAAAGTTAGCTGATGTTAATTTTCCTCATATAAAAATATATTGCTCTCACTCATGGTATTATTGAATCAAATAGCCAAGAACAATGCCATGAGAACTATGCACCACAGTTTTCAACATGGATGTAAACAAAGTTTCAGTTGAAAACAATTGTTTTAGCTTTATATGCTCTGTTGATGTGAAACAACCTTTCAGTTAAGTTGGCACTCAGTACAGTTGTCTGCTTTTTAGTCCAAATAGAGATCAGTTTCTATCATAGTTATCTTAGAAACTACATTTTTTGACAAATTACCTACCTGGCTCGCAGAGTGAATCACATGTAATTTGAATTAGATTTCAAGGTTCTTTCATATCTGAATCTGCATAATTAAATCAGAGAAATGCATTGACACCAGAATATGATCTTCATAGTTATTGTCAATTCTGAAAGCCATTGCACAATAAAGATTGATTATACTCTTTCCAAATCTAGGCTTAAAAGTGGAAATGAGCCTAAACCCATAGGCAACAACAACAACAAAAATCAAAAAAACTAAACCAAAAACAAAAAAAGAGAAAGAGTAGGAAAAAAATTTGTTTGGTAAAATGTGGTTTTATGTCTCAATTGCCTTTTACTTGTACCATGGTTCAGAAGAAATAAGCTGTGTCTGAATAATTCTGATACATCTTAAGTTAATGATGTGATAGAATGAAAAATGTTGCTGAGCAGTAATTGAGAAGCCCAGCTCTGTAGATTGTTTTCAGACCTGTATTTTACAATTGATGAAATTAATCCAACTTCTTATATTGGTATTGCTTGAGCTTCTTATGGTAAGCTGCCTTTTACATTTGTCACGGCAAAAGTGTGACAGACCATGTGAATCTGAGGCTAAGGAGAGCTATTTTCATTCTTCTATGCTGTGCTGGCAACTACAAAATTCAGGGCAGATTTTGCCATTTTGTTAATAGATTTTATTGCAACCATTCACTGCTTCATAGCACACCCACTGTTCTTTAGTCTACCACATCATTATTTTAAACTATATCAATCTCTATGTAAATATGGATTGAATATATGATCTTGTGTTTCTAAAAGTAAAGATCACTTATCAGGAAAGAGTAGACAGATTTATTTAACTTACTAAACCATTTAATGGAATATTTAATAAGATAAGCATTTAGAATTACTTTCCTGTTTACACCATTACAAGGGGAGACTAATCAAGAAGTTGTAATTTGATTAGTTTCTTTTAATTGGTAACAGATTACAAAGACATACAGATTCCCAGACAAATTGACTGGTAGGTCCTTTCTTCAGATTCTGTGTAATGTTAACTCTCTGCAAGGCATTAAAACTGTGGCTGGCAGTGCACCTTTTGGTGCTAACACTGGTGCTTGCCTTTGAAAGTGAATCCAGGGTGATACCCAGGAATGGAAAAGTAGTAATTCACACTTTCATCAAAGGCTTACTTTATACAAATGGTATTTTAACATTGTGCAATTAGAGAAAATTAAAAGCATAATTCAACTTTTCCTTGACAGACTTTGGCAAATACTCAGTAAGGGGTGTTTGAGAAATTAGGCTATGTATATAGAGAACACACATAAGATGTGTTTAGCAAAATTATTCTATCTGGTTATAGGAAACTCATTGAATCATGGCAAAACACAGCTCTCTGCAAGTGTCATTTGGCTCACAGCCATGGAAAATTATATACAGATCTAGACAACAGGAAAAGGATCATAGAAAGGGTGGTTAGCTGTCTGGGGGGGCAAGTTCAGCTTGGTACTGCTGAAATTGAAAGTTTTGGGGCATTGCAGTGGAAAATATGTGGGGAAAAAAAGAGAATTCAAGATTTTCATTTTCATGTAACATAAATTTTCCTGTTTCTGCAAAACACTTTGGAAGATGCCTGCCCACTACATTCTAGCTATTATGGAACTGTGTTAGAAAATATTAATAGTCTCATAAATCATTTGGAAAACTTTAGTTTTTAGTGTCTTTGAAGCTAGTGATCATTATTCACAATCCCTGAAAAGGAAAAGCACTGTTAAATCTTAGTCCAGCACTAACCTCAGTGATTGACAGCTTTTCCTAAAAACTTTTAGCTGTCTTAAGAGTACGAGACAAAAACAAAGTTTCTAAATGTCCTGGATTATCTGTCAAGCTTTCTTCCTCAGGGGAAATTTTGTGCCTGAGTGCACTCAAAAAATTGCATCAGAAAACTGTTCTTATGGATATTCTTTTTAACTTGATCTGAAACTTCAGCAGTAAAGAGAATATGTCTTTTAATTGGACTATGAAGAGTTATTTTGTATTTACTGTGTGATATATAGGCAAGGCCATGTTGATATTTTTTATTGATAACATTTTGAACCTTTACAAGCCTGCCTGCACACTCCTATAACACATTATTCCTGGTACCAGGCCACAGGCTCTGTGCTGAGCTGGCCAGGCTTGGGGACTGAGGCTTGGCAGATTTGCCTGTATAAACTCGCATTGCCCAACCTGAAGATCTGTTTTTTCTTGATTTAGCTGAAATAGAAATTTTCTTCCCCTGATCAGCTGGCTGTGGCTGGTTTGGTTCACCTTTGCATTCTGGGGTTAAGCCATGACAATGGTGCAATCAGAGTTTTTATAGAGGTTGTACTGACAAGTCATTCTTTTGTGCAGAATGAGATATTTTCAGCATTAACACAATGATGTCATGTAGAGACATTGAATCCTGGCACAATATCAGAGACCTTGAGAGGCTGAGAGGCTGGAGGCAGAGCAGAGGAGTTCAGGGCTGGGGTGAGAAGGAATGGGTACCAGAGATGGCTGCAAGCAACTCACCAGTGGTCAGCAGAAGAAATGCCAAGCTGAAGCTGGCCAAAGTTTCTCTGAGGGTTAACAAAGAGAATAAAAGAACTGTGCATCATCTGCTAAATTCAGCACATTCTGTAAATTCAGATGGAACATGGAGTTAAAGAGCAATGCAGAATGGGAAGATGTGTAAAAAACTGCCCAAGTGAATCACAGAGTGACAAAGAATAAATGATTGGCACATACATCATCTTTCTGCCAATGAAAACCCTGGGCAAGTCATCATGGCATCACCACAGCATCAGATTCAGCCACCAACCTGGGATGCAGACGAGAAATGGTAGGTGAGTCCACCACCAGGAAAAGAAATAGAAACAAAGTGTCTATACAACTATTATTATTATTGAAGTATTAATTCCTTAGTTTTCATTTTCTCTTGCTATAATGATTTTATCTGGGCTCACTGTGATTCTTGAATAGGCTCTTGAGATTACAATTGTGGTAGCAATAAATTATCTGCTTTATGTACAAGGCATGTTTCCTCTTTTCCCATAAACAAGATTCTGAGCATAACTGTAGAAATAAAATATGCTAGACTAATAATCAATGTTTAATAAATTACAGATGTTTGCCATTAGCAGATTACAACACATGAGAAAAAGAGAAACAGTAATATATCAGAGGACACCACCAGCAAAGTGTTATTATGTGAAAAAAATTTAAATATCCCCCAGTTTATCAATATTTACTAATGAACACTACTCACCAGTCTCTAATGCCTGAAGTCCAATGTCAGACAGATGCATATTGACTCCTTTGTTTTGAAATAATCCGGATTTTTAATCAATAGTTGCATGTGTGAATTTGTCAGTGCTGATTAAAGGCAATCTATACTTGGTCAGAGGTCTCTGCATGCATGTCATTCTAAATATAAATAGTAATAACAGATATTATAATTTTCCATGTCAAATGATAGTAGATTGAGAATAATTTGACATGTGTTCATGCGAAATTTTGAGTTATGTTTGTGCAAAGGATTTACTGGCTGTTGGAGAGGTGGAGGCACTTGTAATAGTAATTGCTTTTTTGTTCTTTAGGATGTGACATATGAACCTTCTATTTGTAGTCTGGTATTTAAAATAATATATATTACACAAGTCAGAGCTATTTTATTCCTTTGAAATGTTTTGAAAAATATTTACTTATTCATTTCACCTATTTTATTGTGAGAAATAATAGTGACAGACATTTTTTATTGATAAGATAGGTCTCTATTACTCTGGATACCAAAAATGAAATATTAGGATACTTTGTGTGCAGTAAATCCCATCAGTTTAGAAACTAAGAGAACAGCATAATAAAAATAAAAGTCTTGGCATTTAATCTTCTGGGGGTTTTTGGTCCTTACTCTGCCACCTCTCTATTTCCAAATAACACAAACAATTGGTTCACAGTCTTTCTCTATGAACTGCTTAGGCTTTCCAGCAGGATGTATTTTGTTCAAATCATGATATTATTACACTTACAGTCACTGATTGAAGTGATTTTTGAGTGAGCTGAGAACAAAGCTACCCAGCAAGAACAATTGTACTTGTGTATTTGATTCCAAAACCTACTATTCTGCTCTTAGCAGCATGCCTGTGCCTGCACTGAGGGATACAATCAGTGCTCGATTTCTCTTCAAAGTGGCATCAGACTTTTCTCATATTGGTCAGTGGGTGATTGAAAATTATTCAATACAGATTAGAATCTTTGGGGTTTTTTGGGAGTGCAAGTCTATTCTGTTATACATTGGTAAAGAAATCAGAAAGTGAAATATCTTAATTTGAATTAAATATCAAGAGAGTACTTTGCTGACATAAGGTCATGGTTTGACTGTGACCTCACAATAGTTTGACTATGATTCCATAAAATAAAAATAAAGTTGTTTTGAAAGGATATATCTGCTTCACTGAATTACAGACTTGAGAGTGACACTTAGGGGGAAGAAAACTTTCAAAATAATGAAGTATTATATTTCTGTCATCTGAAATTTTTCTCTGTTTATTCTACAACATATAGAATTCTACCTAGTATGTAGAAAGTTTGTGACAGATATATTCCTTATTTAGATGCTAAGTGTGCTGCCTAAAATTAAGTGAGAACAATCTGGAGAAGCTCTCTGGATTGCTGTTACTGTGCTGAAAGACAATTTAAAAATTATACTTCTATAGCTTGAAACTAAGCCAGTAAGAGGAAGGATATGTTATCTAAGAGAGTTTTCTGCCTCAAATAGGATAGAAACGAGAAACATTTTTTACTTTAATGATGATATACCCATTTTTGCAAGAATTTGAAACTTATCATCAGAATCCTTGCCAAATTTCTGTATGGATGGCTATGTTCTACTTTTATGTATTGCTCTCCATGTTCTGCTTGGCATCACACTCACCTTCTTGCTGTTACTTACACCACTATGTCATAGAATACTACTATCCTATTATGAGTAGATTTGAAATTTCTTTTGAATCTTCTCATCAGCTGCCTTTCTACTGAAGAACCATGAGATAATGATAGATTCTTTTGCAGGCAATAAAGCATTTTAATGAAACACTCTGAACAGATTGCTTATCCCACAAGAGTGTGTCTGCCTGCTCTGTCTGTGCATGTACATACATAGAGGTAGTCAGCTGTAGTTATTTTACCTGGTTCTTGTATGTCCTGGGTTTTTATTGTTTTTGTGGCACTTTTCCTATTTTAGCTTTATAGATGGATCACCTGCATCTTTCTTATAGTTTTTGGTAACTGCACTAATACAAACAGTGGTACTGGAGCTATGAATTTGCCAGTATATAATAAAGAGAACTTGCCTGAATCAAACATGTGCATTTTACAGGGACCAACCAATCTATATGACAGTAAATGCAAATGCATAGTTATATATTTTCCTATGCCTTGTCACAGCTAATGTAGGTATTTCAGGTACACTTCCATGTTCAGACCTGAGTTTCCATCCTTATTTTTGAAAGACTTAAAGTGTATTTGTTCTCGTCTAACTTGAATAACATTAGACACCAGTTGCTCCACTTATCTTTTTTTTTTTCAAATAATCTAGTAAACCAGAAAATTAATAAACTTCCTGGATACTCTGGTGTTTGAGATTCACCACATCATCAAGCATATTAACTACAGAATGGTGTTTGGAGTAGAAAGGTTTAAGGAGAGATTTTAAAGGAGTATTAACATCTTTGTAAATTAGGAAAAAAATTAGGAAAATCTACTTTTTTTTCTCTGATTCTTGTACCTGGTCACTCTGGGAACTTTAATGATATTTCTTAGCTGGAGCTTGTCCCTTAAGAGTTCTGTCTAAGGCAGCCCTGAACTCGGAAACCTGTAAGCATCTAAAAAGTTTGGAAAAAACTTGATGAAGAGTTCAGGAACCATAAGTACATCAGTTCTTAATAAATGTAGGTACATAAATCACAGGTTTGCATTTATTTCTTTCAAGAAAATTATATTTTTCCTTGTGCAGTGAAGTACTTTTCACAGGAAACACTGAAATACCTTTACAATCGTGCAGTGAGAAAAAGGAAGTGGTATGGAGCAACTCACAATATCTCCATGGAGCTGGATCAGGCCCAATCTCTTATAAAATAACCAAGCTTAGGATATCTCTCTATATGGTATCTATTTCTGGTTATTTCCTTGAGACACACTATTCCAGAAATGACTTTCACTTTTGTTATGACCTGTCCAAATTCTAAAAATAATACAACCTGGAGGGAGATAGCCAGATAAGTAATTAACACACTAAGCCAGTAAATCAAATTAAGAAGCCATCGCCGTAAGGAACTCAGAGTGTCAGGACACTTGCAGACCAGACACAACAGATGGGAACTGTCTAAATCCTTTAATTTCATTGTTCAGTGACACAATATTGAAATAAATGTCTCTCACGCATACCCCTGCAGTTACAGATATCCCCAGTGTTTAAAGACATTACTAATTCAGATTTCAGTCCACTCTAACCCATTGTTTGAGTACTTATTTCTGACAAAATGTTACTGAAAACCTCTCTGGACTTCTTTATGGCTACTTCAGTGCTACAGCCTTTGTCTTGTACCTGCTGCTCTGCATGCCAGAGCTGTCTGCTCAGCCCAGCAGCACGGAGCTGGGATCCAAATTCTGTGGTACTGACATTGCAACATGCATGAGGTTTGTGTTACCCAGGTAGAAACGTTAGGAAACACTTCTTGGAGCAGGAAAATAAAATAGCCAGAAACCTTACTGAAAAGATTGTCAGCAGTGGGTCTGAGAGGATCAGAGACTGAAGAAAGTAGCATACACATGATGGAGAGATTGAAAAAAGGAAAAAGAAAGCTTATAGCATCTGAGACTCAGAACTAATATTTCATGTTGTAAAACACTAAAGCAGTGGATCATCAAAAAACCCAAAAGAAATAATAAAAGTTCAAATCTGATGGACATCTTCTCCAATGTGTGTAGATGAGTTGGTCCTAACTACCAGACTCCAAGAAGGTGGGCAGGGAGAGTCTGCTATAGAGAAAAAAACATCAAAAAAAGACCAAAAATTAGTTGAAAAAAAAAGTCAATATTACTTTTATAATGCAAAAGATAATGCACCCAGCATCAGGAAACTAAATTTTAGGCCTCATTATATAAGATGAAGTTATTAATGTTGTAAGGCTATGTCTGACAAGGGACTTGATATTATCTTGTTATAGTCAGTATGAGGAACCCAATCTGATAATGTGTAATCAGTAGGTCGTTTATTCTGAAGACAAAGACAAAATGGACTGAAAAAAAAATTTGCAGTCTAAAAGGTAAAGAAGGCTTTGTCACATGGCTGAAAAGCCATTGTTAAAAAAAAAACTAAAAAGAAAACAGAGAAAATAAATTCATTTGATTTACTGGAAGAGTAAATATAGTGATTAGAAATGGAAAGAGAATGTGTAAAAGAGCTCTGGAAGCAAATAGAGTAGTCTGAAATATATAAACTGGAAAATAAAGAGAGAAAGCATGAAGAAAAAGTGAGGCAAGAGAGTGAGAGAAGGAAGGCAAGAGAAATGAAAGAAAAAGTGGAAAAGAGAAAGAAAAAGAAAGAAAAAAGGAGACAAGAAAGAAAGAAAGAAATTTGAGTATAAGATAAAGTGAGAAAGAGTTAAAAATAAACTGAATAAGAGAAGTAGGAAAAGAGAGAAGAAGAGTACAACTATGACAAAGGAAATGATTTTTAAAGTTTAGCAACAGTAATGGTTTTTTACTGAATAGAGATGACAGTGATTTTCAGTGTTGCACTTATCTTCTATAAATATTTCTGTCCTGTATTTGGAAAGTAAGATGACACACTTATTAGGCAAATGTGGTGCTTTCCAGATAAACCGCATTTACAGGGAGTTCACATTTTAAAAACACAGGATTAAACCATTCATTGACACCATCAGGGCTGTAGAAGATCTATTAGTGGCTGGGGTTAATTTGCACATATATTTTACAACATCCAGAGGCATTTAGTTGGAGGACTTTACATTAGAAAGAATGTAAAAGTTAAGTCACATCTGGAAGAATGTAGACAATCAAACCATGACGCACAGGGTCACTCTAAACAAACAAGACTGCATTTGCAGTTTGTTGCAATGAAGGAGCTTTGGTTAGTGTGATGGATAGCTCATTTTTGTGGTTTTTCTAAAGAAGAAAGATCCCCTTTAGCCTGTATTTTGTGGCAAGGATTTTGTGTGAGTTCAATGCAACTACTCATTGTAGATGCCCCAACAGATGGTGGGAAGGCAATTACAATACATCCAAAGCAAATTCTAATTAAAATTTAGGTATTTTAATTTAAAATCTGTTTTAATCTGCGACAAACATAGAGAAATATTGAAAATTTAGCAGCATTACGGGTAAAATTTGACCACTATTGACATAAAATTTGACATTATTGGTAAAGCCTGACTGGAAGACCAATTTCTTTTTGCAAAAGCTTAGCTGTAATTTTTTTTTTTACTCTAGATCTAAGTCTTCTTAGAATGAGAAACAGATAATATCCAAAGATTTGCAGATCAGTATTTTATGGACACTTTTGCAGGACTGAAGGGTTTTCTCTTCATCCTGGGCAATTACAATTTATCAAGGCAATAACCCTTGCAACTTCTTAGTGTGGATTTATGGCATTGTCAAAACATTTGCAGAACGATCAGAGGAGAGTGCGTGGAACGGTTTCAGAAGGATTTGTCAGAGCCCAGAGAGAAGCTGTCAGTGTGCTGCCACCTAGAGAAGCAGGAGCTCCTCAGGAGCCTTCAGAATGACAGGCAGTGGACCAAGAATTCAGCACCCTCATGAATTATCTGCGATGATACATAGTTAAAGATAGTTCTCAGATGACACGGAGTTGACACAGTGGTGGGAAGCAGAAGATGGAATGGCTGTATCCAGAGATGCAGCTTTGCTGGCAGCATCCATTCCATAAAATGCTTTGTAAGCTGTAAATACAAACCTACACACCTGGAAAGATGGAAGGGGTCTGACATTACTCATCATTGTGTCCTGATCTGATTCAAAGAAGAAAGCACAAAATCTCTGCAGCATAGATGTTTGTTTCATAAAAACTCTCCTATTCTGGACTTTATTTACAGGGAAACAATCAATAGGAGTGAAGAGAGAAGCATTTTCTTTCTGCATACTTTCCAGGAATACAGTTTCCATATTTTCACATTCAAAGTGTTTAAAGGCTTATAAAACATGAACACAAATTAAGAAAATAGGGGGAAAATATTTCAGCAGCTGAAGAAATTCCTTAATTGAAAGATGCAAATTTTTCAGAAAGAAATACTTAATGTGACCATTACCTAATTAAAGTGCCTCCATGCCTTTAAAGAAAGAAATACTGAACATCATTTGGCTCTTGGTATAAGCTAGAAAGGTATGAAACCCTCTATACAGTTAAAAAATACAAAAAACAACTCCTTAATTTTGATTTATGGCCTATACAGTGTGAGTCATTAACTATAGGGGAAAAGTACCAAAAACTGAAAAAAAAAAAAAAAATCTCCAATTCTCTGTTGGACTGGATGGATTTTAGTTGGTAGAATTTAATTAAACATCACTTACTTAATTCAGACAATGGATAATTAAATCAAACACAGACATACCCAAAGAGTAGTACTTGAAACTGGTATCAGAAACTATTTGGAGGCCATGTGTATGTGTTTGGTTTTGCTTTTTCTTTGTTCGGTTTAGATTGGCTTGATTTGGTTTGATTTCACAAGTCTGAAAGCCTCTGTTTGAATAAGGGCAAGGAACGATCTACAATTTACAGTCAGTTACAGTAAATATAATGGGGATTATTCAGAACCTAAATTTAGTAAATCAAACAAATATTTCCTTTTCAGAAATAATACAGCTGTGGGCACTGACACTATTTGGACACAGACGTACTTCCATGTTTAAAATACTTATTTGACATAGGAATATATATTTGACATAGCATGTTATTTGACATAACAAATAATTGATTTTATATCTTATTTGTTTATTTGTTTTGAATATAATTTTTAACCTTTTCTCTGCTCCTATAAGTCCTTTTCAGAAGGGCATTAACATTACTGGGATAGGTTCTGAACCCTGTAGTCCTCTTGTGCTTACTTTCTGCATGACAATGTATTACATATTTATTTGTGTTCTTTTCTCAGATATAGCAAAATAATCCTCAGAATCAAAAATGTATTCTGCTTCCTTTTATGCAGTGTTTCTGTTACCCATTTATTCAATAATATTTTGATGTTAGCAAATACATGATCCAAATTTAATCATGAAAGAAAAGGCCAAAGACTCTCCCTGAAACTGAAGCTTTATAAGTGCAAATTTTTGAACTATTTTCTTCTTAATTACTCTCTCTTTAGCTTTAGTTTTAGCACTCCCACTCTAGAGTGTTCAAGTTCTACAGAAGTCTTTAAGAGTATGCTACCATCTTCTGGAAGGAGATGAAAATAGAGCTTTTAACTGTTTAAGATCAAGCAGATTTGTGTTATCATCATCACTTGCAGACTTTACGCCTATACTTTCCAAAGGCCATCTGAGATTTTTCTGAACAGGGAAAATATTTCTGAAACTCAAAATATTAAGATTTAACCATGGTTGTTTAAGAAATCTATCCTTCAGGTGGGAGTTGTTTTATTTCCTCTCTTTAAACTGCACCTCAAATTATATAATTCTTGACATTTTAAGGCTCATTAACTATATACTTGTACAGTATGAAATTTTAAAAATCACATCAACACTGCTGTAAAAGACCTTCATTTCATCAGCTGAAATTCAGAATTCAGCTCCTTTTATATTGCCATTAACATCAGCCTAGAAAGCAAAGTTCATGTCACATCCAAAGCTGCAGAGGTTTCCAGTAAATGTATCCAAGCTTGTGGGTTGGCCTGTTACAGAGATAAGGCTGTTTATGAAGGTCAGTTCAGAGAGCTGAGGGACTAGATTTAAGTGAAGCAAGCCAAAAAGCAAAAAAACTTTTTGGATTAAATAAACCAATGTAGTGGCTGCAACTGAAACCACATCAACTTTTGCAATTAAAAGTTCTGCTCTGTATCAGAAAAAAGACATATGGAGCACTGTAGCCCTGGTATTGATGCTTCCCATGTTTAATATTCTATATACTGAACATTTCACAGGACACGTTTTAGAATTTTTTTGCTAAGAAACAGCATTCATTCAAAAGGCTAAAAATCTTTCATGCAGAATTTAACTATTCTTTTAACTATGATTTTCATTAGCAAATGGTACATGCCACAGCAGATTTAGATCTTGTTACTCTTATAAATGCTGTTCACTGATTTTTTTTTGAGATATTTGCTGTAAGAATATGTATCCTGGGATATAAGGATAGGAGTGATATTGAAAGATCTGCACAGTGAACTTGGAAGAAGAAATTTTTTTCTTTTGAAACTACTGTGGGAACCTATTATCACACTCTAAGATGTCTGATGAAATTAGACTGGTTAGGTTACCTTATGGGAAAACAAGATTTTAGAAACACAGATACATGTGTAGAATTTCAAGAAAGAAATAAACATTAAAAAATAGGTGGCCATATTTCTGCCTTCAGTATTTCTTCATTTCCTATTTGAACTGGCAAAGTGGGGCAGCTCGTGAGAAAGAGAAAAAAAAGAATTTTTTGTTAGTCTATACTTTTTAATTTGCATGTTTTATATTTTCAAAGTCCAAAGAAAACATTGAAAAAAGTAAAAGTAGTAGTGCTGTTTGCGGGATAGTTACTTAATTTTTTTTTTTTTGTCCTTGGTGTATGAGAAAAGAAGCAAATATGGACAGCTATTCTCTTTCACCTGATATTTCATTATGGTTTTTGCCTGTGTTTTTTGCATTGATGACTCACAAACAAAATAAAAGTCAGCATCCTACTTTGACTCCTGTTGGGTGACTTTCACAAGGCAGAACAGAATATTGCAATGATAATAACAATTCTATGGAGGTTAAATGGCTGAAAAGTTATCTGCACTATGAAAATTTGTGGATCTTACTAATTAAAATTTCAGTCTTTTCCTTTGAAAATTTGAAGTACAGAGTCATGCTCTAAAAAATTGCTTGTTATAGGACTAAAAAAAATTATTTTCAGAATAGGAAATAATCAGGTACGCATAATTCCAGATGATATAGGGACTGATATATAAACTACATAAAAAAATTAGAATAAGTGGAAGATTGCTTATTTAATTCGAGTAAAATTCAGATTTTAAGCAGGTGTTCTATTTCCATTTCCAGCTGGGCCAAGCAACTAAATAAGAAAAGCAAATCCACCCAGCATTTTTTTGCTTTTCCTGTTCTCAAATGCTTCAGTGTCCTGTGTACTTGTTCATTTCACTGCAATTTGTTTATTTAGTTATTTTACAATGAATATTTTCAATTATGATTATTCTGAGTGTTTTAACACTCTAAACCATGTGGCATTCTGTCTGTTCAGCAGAACGGGTTTTATCCTGAAACACTGAAGGAGAATACATGTTCTAGAACAGAAATTTAGTAAGTTTTGATCATTTTATCTTTGAGGTCATTTCTAAGACACTGTCTGCAGTTGAGCTGAAGCTCTACTGCTTAATGTTTGGATTAACTGAACATGCAGTGATCATGAACAAACAAATGAAAATTCATTCTGGGAATCACTTGAGCACCAGCAGAAAAAAGTATTCTCATTATAGCCCCAGATGTAGTGGCATTTGTCCAGGACACTTGGCTTAGCAAACCAAGGCTTGCAAGAACACCAAGGGATTTTTCATGTTCACATCATGGGAACTGCTGCACGAACTAAGGTAAGATGGCTGTTCCTAAAACATGCTTATGCAAACATTCCTTCATTTTTGAGACTGATATGCCACTTATTAAAAGAAAACCCCCATTGGTATTTTTTTCTTTGAATTATCATATATTTTTTACATTACCAAGTAAATAACACTGTTGGTTTGAATATCAATTTACTGGGCTACTCATCTGTGCTTTCTTGCATGATTAAAATAATAGTGTCCTGGTTTTGATAAACCTGAATATCCTGGTATGTTTTTTCCCCCAAAATAACATTATTCTTTTTGACTTTTTTTCCCAATGTATTTCAAGTTTTACAGTTAGGGGTTTGTTAGGAGGAATTATATCATAGGAAGTGTAAATATTAAGATTCTACTTCCAAAAGTGTAAAAAATATCTCATTCATCTTTTCATCAACAGGCACATTAGCTTCACTAAAATTATTCATGTGTTAATACTTGTATCAATATTATGATAATGAACACTTTTACTGGTAAGTGTAATAAGCATATTATGGACTTGGTTAGGCTTTCTAGGTATTAATGAAAGAGGAACATGCATATATTTTTGCATTATTCTTTGAAAATTATGTTGAAGTTCAGTTTTTTCTGGTTCAGAAATAAAGGCAAAAGCAGTTAGAGAGGAACAAATTGGATGACTAAGATCAGCAAAAATGAAAAATTATTATTTTCAACTCATGACACAAGGAGAGGGATTAACTAGAAATGTATTAGAAAGGCTCCTGAAGTAAAAAAAACAAATTTTAACAAGTTTCATTTCATAAAGTTGATGTCATGTAGTATAAACATTGCCACCATGTATGCAGCATGGCCTTCCTTCATCAGGAAATGCTAAAATATGCACATTATGATGTCAAAATTTCAGGGGCATGTGAACCCCAGACATCATCCACCAAGACATGTGTGTGATCTGTGTCAGCATTGCCCTTGCTCTGGCAAAGCAGGCACTGCAGCCTGGATCGCTTTAGCACTGGCAGGGGGTTTGTGTGTTCCAGTTCCTGGGCACGTCAGGGGCTGGGGTGTCAGCCTGCGAGACTCGGGGGCTGTCTCTGCCTGGGGATGTCAGATCAGCTGTGCCTCAGCTGCCTGAGCACAAAATGACAACACAGGCCCTCTTTGCAGGAATGTGTCAAGGCTGGATGTGTTCAGGTTTGCTGCTGAAGCACTGAGACCAAAAGGAGCTCCTCAGAGAATGGGTCTGAAGGGAGTTGGACAAGGCTTTTTTCCATCTGATGAGATGCACAGGCACACAGTGAGGGGGCACAGAGAGAAAAAGCAAAGGCTGCTTCTCATTTGCTGTCAAATGTTTCAAGTTTTCATCACTGAGCTACTTTTTACACAGCCTGATTTAAATAGGACAAAAGGGTGGTTTTGCACTAAAAGATGAGAGATTTAGATTAGATGTTAAGAAGAAATTCTTTAATCAGAGAATGGGGAGGCACTGGAACAAGTAGCCCAGAGGAGCTGAGGATGTCCCATCCCTGGAAGTGTTCGCCTTGGATGGAGCTCTGAGTAAACTGGTCTAGTGGAAGATGTCTGTGGCAGGGGGTTGGAACCAGATGAAGTTCTGAGGCCCCTCCCAAGCCCAACCATCACAATTATATGATTGCAGTTTTCCATTAGCAAGTGGCTTTTTTAAAAAATATCATATTTAATATTGGAGAAGGAGTGTCCAAAACAGGGGTGTTCAATAGTAACAGTTGCTAAAAATTTATCAAATGAGTTTAGTATCTTCTAACCTTTAAAGAGAAGCAACACTGGAAAAACTGCTAATTGTCAAAAGAATGTCTTTTTGGATTTATCGAAATATTCTAAATACAGTAAAGAGATTTCTTTAGAGATCATTATTTCAGTTACAACTATAAAATGAAATATTTTGAAATATTGCATTTTATGAAAAATCCTAAGACTTTGTCTTTTTGTTGTTGTTGTTGTTTTGTGGTTTTTTTATTGTTGGGTTGGTTTCTTGTTTGTTTATTTTTTTGGTTTTTTTGGTTTGTTTTGGGGTTTTTTTGTTTTTTGTTTGTTTGTTTGTAACAAAACCAAACTTCAGAACTTCTAGGGCTTCACAGACTTGTCTAATAATAATACGTAATAAAATTTTTCACACCTCCATTTTTAATGAAGCATTGTAACCACTTAGGTTTGAAATATGTTAAATCTTGTTTAGGATGCATTTGGATACTTAATGGAGAGATAACTTTTTAGTTAATAACTTCACTGAGTAATGGAAGAGGATTTACATGTTAGTGGTACCGGTGTTCCCTGAAGGATTGAATAGAAAACTTATATGGTTATAAAAGCCTGGTTCTTTATTGTCCACTAAATGCAGTATGTGTGTGGGGAAAGTAGTGGGGAGTGTCCACTATGGGAGTTACTTGTATTTGTGGAAAAAAAAAAATCCCCTCCAAATTAAACTAGCTGTAAAGTAATTTATTGTGACTTATTTATTTTTCTTACAGCCTTCAGTAATTACCATGAATACACTCTAGGTGAATACAACATTAATATATCAACTTTTTATAAAGCTGATCTTTTTTTTACTAGTTTTTCTAGGTAGTCACTGAAATTCAGAAACTCAGGATATGATCTGTTTATTTTAAGCTAATCTTTAAGTGAACTGTTGGAGATTGCTATCAGTATGTGGAACAATCTTTTCCTATGGAACTGTTCCACACATGTAGTTTATGAGCATAGCTGGCCTCTCTAGTCTCTGGCTTGCTCTACATTTCCTTGTATTTTGCATTCCCATGAATGAGAATGAACTATTATTTATTCTTGGCTCTCCCAAGAATGGAGTGAAGGAGTAACTTAACTTTTGCCCTTGGTGTCTCTACCTCCTCCAGTCAGAGCAGATGTCACGGGCATGTGCTAACTTTCAGCCATCCTTATTATGTCTTAATCATGTTCTGAACTTACTCATTCCCAGGAGTCAACAAAGAGTAGTCAAGCAGTAGGAGTAGTTATGGGAAAGAAGAAGAAATAGTGCAGATGTCAGGAATTAAATCTAGACCATCTTTAAAATGTTTCTTGCCTCTCCTGGAGCCCAAATCTCAACTGTTCTGTTCAGAGCCCCAGTCCAGTGGTTTAAGTGTTCTGGCACTGGCCCTGGATGCAGCTCTGAACCAACAGAAGGGCTGCTCAGCTCTGGACTGTGCCCAGGTACCCCAGAGCAACCTCAGCCTCACTTCACTGATGGGAGTGCAGGGATTTCAGTGAGGTACACCCAGGGACCACCACTTTGCTCTACAGTCCAGTCAGGATCTGGACTTTGGCAGAGGGAAGGAGAGAGGAGGTAATCAGCATGGTGTCATTAAATATCCTGAGCTGGAACAGACCCACAAGAATCATTGAATCCACTTCCTGCCCCTGCACAGGACAGTCCCAAAAACCACACCATGTGCTTGAGAGCACTGTCCAGACACCTCTTGAAATGTGCCCTTGAGCCCTGACAGGCTTGGTGTTGTGACCAGTTCCCTGGGGAGCCTCTTCCAGTGCCCAGACATCCAGAGGGAGAGGAATCTCTTCCAAGTATCTAACCTAGACCCTCTGACAGCTCTAGGCCATTTCCTCAGATCCTGTCACAGGTCACCAGAGAGAAGAGATCAGCACCTGCTCCTTCTCTTCCAATCGTGAGGAAGTTGCAAACCACAATGAAGTTTCCTCTCATTCTCCTCTTCTCCAGGCTGAACGGACCAAGTGACCTCAGCCACTCCTCACACGGCTTCCCCTCAAGGCTCTTCACCATCTTTGGCCCTCCTTTGGACACTTTCTAAGAACTTTATAACTTTTTTATATTGTGGTACCCGAAACTGCACACAGGACTTGAGGTGAGGTCACAAAACAGAAAGTGACAATTGCCTGCCTCGACTGCTTGGCATGAACAATAGGAGGGAACAGCAAAAAGAGGCAGGAAAAACAAGAAGTTTTTCCTGGTAACCAGGGAGAGGAGGAATTCTGTCCCGTGGAGAAGCCGGGCAGGAGAGCAAGACTCCCATCACCTGCCCTAAACCTGGTGTGCAATTCCATCTGGCACACGCTGCCAGTTTGGTGTGCGGCCACCAGATGCCACCAGTGAACCAGGAATGAATTTGATTTGGGTTTTTTTTTTTTTTGTTTTTGTTTTTTTTTTTTTCCTTTTTTTTCTTTCTCTCAAGAAGCTCCAGGAGAGACCTGCTGGACTCGAAGGATTCGATGTGGTTCGTGGATAGTATTGACTTCCTTCTGTGGGGGCGACAAGAGTATTAAATTTCAGACACTTGAAAATTCATAGCACATACGTGTAAATATCAGAGCCACTGGACTAAATCTGTGCCTTTAATTATAGTAAGTCTCTTCAAAATATTTTAACCCTTAAGCTACTTTATTGTTCTTGCCAAGAACTGGCTGAACAATACTGTCTGAGCAACAAACAAAGTCCATAAAAATTATTTGCATTTTGACCCAGTGTTAGATTCAATTGCCTCTTCCTTCCTTTTTTTTTTTTTCTTTTTTTTCTTGTTTACTTTTTCACTTTTTTTCTATTTGCAAATAGGGGGCAAAAATAATTTTCTTCTATTTTGTTTTTTATCTATGTATATAGTCTCATGATTGAGACTCAGTTAAGCTTAACTTTGATGAGATTATTTTTATGAAAATCTTTCATCAGCAACTCTTTATGGGGAATTTTAACCCATCTTGAACTTTGGTTTGGTAAATTTTGTATTTACAGGAAGAATTACACAAAATTCATTTGGAAACATTAGCAGGATTGACTTTGAAATTGCAACTTTTGTTCACTTCAGCTCTAAATAGCTAAATAAAATGCAATATCAGTGCAATAATTGGTAACTGAAATTAATATCTCATTTCCAAACCTATGAATAGCTCAGTTGTTATATTATTGGGGTCTTTTTGAGTTTAATAACAGGTATGCAGTTATGTGTATGATGGTAAAACTATTGTGATATGTATATTGGACTATCAAACTTGTTGATCATCAGAGAATACACAACATTCATAATCCAGAATCATAGATATTCTGCTCTTGACCACTTCAGCTTGAAAAAAAACCTGTCATTATAAATCAAATATAAGCTCTTTTTTTACCGATGACAACACCAACAACAGGCTCTGGATGTTATTTCCAGCATAGTAATATATTGGTGTTAGTATTATAAGCTGTTGATATACAAACACTATTTTGGTTCTGCAAAATTCTTCACAAAATGCCCAGAGTAGAACAGCAGCAGTGCAAACTGGCTGGTTGGCACAACTCAATTTCCTTAATTAAACAGCGAGATACTTGATCCATTATTAGATGTTCATGTTTGACGCTCCTTTCAGCCACCATTGGATCGTGATCCCTTTTTTCCCTTCTCTTACACTGAAGCAGCAAGTAGATCTCTAAAAGTAGGTTAAGTTTTAAGGGAAGCAGCTGGCCTTGGGACAAAACCACACAAAGCTCTTGTTAGTTGTTTTCCACTGAAGCTGTTTTCCAACAGGATATTGGGTTTTCTTTAGAAGGACATTTTTTGGAAGGTGCCTGTTTTCTGCAGACAATTTAATCTTTTATTTTCGTTGGAAAAAGGGAACACCTGACAGCTGAAAACCCTTTGGCTGAAAACAAAACAAAACATAGACTTGGAAATGCCCTCCAGTTCTTTACGTCATATGTCCATATCCCCCTGTACTGCACCCCAACGTCTGGGCTGCAGGGTGGAGAGGCACTGGGTTGCAAAAGCAGGAAAAGGGGCAACCCTGACTTCTATAAACCCCAAAGGGATGTTTTTAAGTAATTTTTTTCAGGTTCCAACTGAGGTTTGTTATGAATAGCCTCAGATGTTTTCTTCTAGATTATTTTCTTTTCTTTTATTTTCTTTTTTAATTAGGCAAAGCATGTATTTTATAATCTTTTTTGTTATTTTGTTTCAAGCACCCTACTTGCACAGAACATATCTACTGACTAGAGCCAGGCTGGGGTATCATCCTGCGTGTGGGGCAGGGTAAGATCTGGTGAGGGGAGATTAAGATGGACAGAACTTGGAAGAACTGAGCAGGGCTGTGGGGACAGGGACAGGGCAAAGCCCAGCCAGGATGGCAGGGCAGCGAGCTGGGCTCCAGATAAGCAGGGCAGGTGTCCAGAGAGGGCCATGGATGCAATGGTCACTGGCTGCTGGAGTTCAGACTGCTCAGGGCAGGAGCTCTGGATTGCAGATGCAGAGATATTGCCCTACTGGGGGAGACTGGGACCAAGATCCCAGTGAGTGGCTTAGGATCCTGGTGAAATGAAGGGTCACAGGAGAAAAGGGCAGGGCTTTGAACTGTTTGGACAAGCAGGAATGCAAATTCTGTGAAGTGAAGCAATTCTTACCTGTGAGAATCACTGGGAAGCCTTTTGCTTGTCTGTCAGTCAGGCTTGAATGTATTTTTTCCTTGCCAAAGTTTTTGCTTTTGGACCAGCTGTGCCTATCACTTCCACAAGACTCTTCTCTTTAGTGTTTCTGATGTTTTGGATGTAATTTTAGCCTTAATTCTAACTTTTTCCCCCTAACTAAATCGCAGTATTGTTCACATAAAACCATCTACATGACTGTTATTAGTAGATAAATCCATTTCTTCCAGTCCTCCTTCAGAGCTGGTTGGATTTAGTGCATTTGCAGCTAACAAATGCCATCTAGTGGTTCTTGTGGGCTTAATTGAGCATCTAGTAAAATACAGCAGCTTGGCATTGAATGAGTAAGAATCATAACAGCTAATACAGAAAAGAAGACGCTCTGCTTAGGGCATTCTCAAGTTATCTCACAGTTTTTGTGGATTAAGACATAAATTAATACATATTGATCTGGTTGCATTGATGTATGATGTTTTCTTACCATTCGTACTAGTTACATAACCATCAGTACTAATCAAATTAGTGCAGCCACACTCCATTTTCTGAATCAAATTTGTATATACATAGGGAAACTTCTCCATGCACTTGGGACTATTTTTTTTCACTCCTGCAAACAAATATTGTGATTTATGGAAGATGTTTCTATTTAATTAAGCCAATGAGTCAGGCATTCAATTAGTGCAAATTCATTAAACAAAGAAAGGTTTCCAAACCAGAGATTTGCATAAGACATGAAGGGCTGTTAAAACATTTGGAACGCAGAGATGAAAATCCACCTATGAAACAGTGGACTGTAGGGATTACAGGGGTTTGTAAAGTTATGATCTGTACTGGGCAGTACTTATAGAGAGAAGTTATCATTCCTCAGGATTATAATATAGATTTCAAAGGAGTACATTTTCCCGATGAACAATTAACTTCTTGAAGGATTCTGACCACAAGTGCAAATGAGTTTAAAAATGAGCTCTGTCAAATTCATCTGGCATAGATCCATCCTGTGATGTGTAGGTGTGTGTGTGTATCATGCCTGGATGAACTCTCTAGCTCAGGATTTCCTACAACACTGAAAGTAGGCAGGGTCTCTATTACAAAAAAAAAAAAAAAAAAAAAATAGCCTATGTTCGTCTCACTTTAGGTAATTTTTGCCTGAGAAATAAGTTATTGACAATCTGAGAAATAAGTTACTGGTAAAAGGCTCTGGACTTTGCTTCAGCCCTGGATGTCAGTTCTGACAGTCTTATCTGCCTTGGAAACATTGGCTGGTTTAAGAGATTTCCTAAATGAAGTGCATATAATCCTTTACCGGAAGGTATCAGATATCCACAATTTTTATGCATTATATCCACTGTATATACACTCATTCATTAAAATTCTGACCTATTTCACACTTCCCCTTTTGACTTTTATTTCTTTTTTCCTTTTTCATATCTTCATCCATCTCCTTTCCAGCTTGACTAAACAGACAAAAATGCTCTCCAGACTGAGATAACCATCTCATTTACCAAAGTGTGGTGTATGAATTAAGTGATAAAATGCAACACTTTTGCCTGTTCCTACTTTGTGTATAATAAACTACAGAACAAAAATTGCAAGTAAAATTACTCTGAGGTTTGCCCTTCATAACCAGTTTGATGAATCACCTTTCACACAGCATGAAGGACATCTGCCAGGTGAAAGATGAAGATCATGAGCTTGTTCACTGTAGTTCCTGGTGTGCTAACTCTAAAGAGAAACAGAGCAGTCTCTTAGTCTCAATTTATCCTTAAATAGCTTACATTCCTACTTATAAAGAAAAGTAAATTACCGAATGTGGAATAACAGTTCACCCATGTCACCTGTGATTTCAGTGAGGATGAAGAGTCACTCAGCAGCATTACAACAGGTCATGTCTTTCCACAGGCTGGAAAAAGCCACCAAATCCTGAACAAGCAGCAGCCATCAGGATATTGTGACATCAAAAAACACTGATGGTGAGTTCAGTGATCATCCAGGTTCTGTGGTGATGACACGTGTGGCTTCTCACTGGGAAATAAGAAATGTCTTGATGTTGCTTTGGTTTAGTTTACACAGCCACCTCTTACACAGGGGGCCAGCCCAGGGGGGATCAGTGGTGGCAGCAGTGACCTGGCAGCTCATCTTTGCTCTGAGGGAAACCACAGACAGACAAACTTTTGATGGTACATGTACTGTGCTCACTGTGGAATTGTTTGCATTGAAACAACTTAAGGTTCAAAAAAGTCTTACTGTTATGTAATTTATAGAAGAATCAGGAAATGCTTTGAAATTACATGCAATTTTTTTTTCCTGTATAAAAGCCATAGATGACAACATTCCAGGCAAGGCTGGAATGATGTGATCTCCCTTATATCAGAGTATTTGAAGAGATCTCCCTGTGCAGTCCTTTTCCTCTGACTGTATGCTTTGTCCCTTCTCGAAGAACATGGATGAAGTAAGGGATAGATCTGAGCTGTCAAGTTGTGCCAAACCCCAGGATCCATCAAACCCTCTCACCTCTTCTGACTCTTCTTAAATATGTTTACTGCCTCTTCTAAGGTAAGTTTAATGTAGGATGTGCTTCCCTGCTTGACAGAAGATTTTACTGCTTAGCAAGTTAAAGACCACAACCAGAAGAAGAAGAGGTGGTTAAAACTCATTCTTGCCTGGGGAGGTTTGAAAGTTTAATGTCCTGCCTCCTGGCAAGGCTCATGACTGTGGTGATGGGAGGTTTATAGTTTACTCCTGCTTGTTGGGCTGGGCCACTGGGCAGATACATTGCCTGGCCCATCCATATCAGCACCTAAACCCATTATAGAGTGTTATAAACAACCATCTTTCCCTGAACATAGGCTTGGATACAAAACACTATAACTTACATGCTTCCTGTTTTTGCACTGTCCCCTCTGAAGCTGCAATTGCCCTCTGGTCCCCATCCCACTTTCACAGTGCTCTTGAGCCACTGCTCATTCCCCTGGGAAATCTACCCTGTAGGACAGCAGTGATCTGCCACCCTAGAGGAAAATAAAATTTACCAAATATCCTTTAATGTAGATTTTCTTGGTTTACTTATTGATTACTTCCTCTTACTTTATTCATGCAATTTGTCAGGAATGAAAAGTATCTGTACAGAGTCATGTCTGGAAAGAGTGATTGATGCAATTCTACATTAAATACACTAAACAGTTCATGAGGTTAAAAGGATAACATAATAAGCACATTTCCCAAACTCACACTTGCTCAATTGTTTATATTCATATCCGTAGAAGAAACAAAATCTGATTAATGGAACTACCCTGGTAGTTTTCATATTAACTGATCAAATCCCCTTTTCTAGACATGAATGTCATAACATAAGTTAAATGTATATTTTACAAAGTTGTCATGATTTTTATGGTGGAATCAGGGTCACTAATGAGCTTCAGTTCCATTTGACCTGCCTAAGTGTAGAAACAGCCTTTCACAATACTCACTCTGTATTTATCCCCATCTTCAGCGTGTTTAAATAAGTAGTTGAAATAACAGCCACAGTGAAACAAAAAGACCCAGTGAGGGCAAAAATGTATTAGATAAGAAGGTCACATTTATGGTAACTGATTTTCCATATATTCACATGGATACAGGTACTCTAAATCAAATAAGATATTTCAGAAATCTTGAAAAATTAATCAGCTTTCAGATTTTGGATCTCAGAGAATAAATGGAGAGTAGAAAGTCTAGTCACATCTGCTGATTTTTTATATGCTGTCATAGTGTAGTGTAACTAATGAAATAAGATATGATGAGTCAATGTAGCTCCTGAAAAGAATGAAATTAATATGATTCTCAGCATTGTGTATAAGACACACTTTTGGAATGAGAAATTATGAGAGACTTGTAAACCACAATTTAAAAAAAAAAAAAAGAGCAGAGATTTTAAATATTTCTGTGATTTGAATATGAAAAATGGAATGAAGTGGGAGTTTCTAGGAATGAGAGGCTTACAGGATAGTTTCTATAAATTAAATTATATCTGACTCATTTCTCAGAGCAACAATCAACAGTGAAGATTTTAGAGGTAGGAGGAGATGAACAATATTTTAAAAGTCTTGTAATACACTCATTTCTGTTCTGGTACAATGTCAGCATTAAAAAAGATCTCTGACTGTAGAAAAGGCTATTAAAAAAAGAGTAGGTATTTTTTGTGCCTCTGCAAGATAATGTTTGGGCAAATATATTTTAGACACCAGTCCTGAATTTCCTGCAAAGATAGGAAGCATGTAAGGTATAGTATTTTGTATCCAAGCCTACGCTTATGAAAAATTAGTTGTTTATAACACTATGGGTTTAGATATTGATATGGAATAGGGAAATGAAATAAAATACCAGCCTATTCACCACAGACACTGCAAAAATGTTAAGAACTACTTTGAAAGAGGTATTTAAGCAGTCTGTATCACAAAACCTGTACAGACATGCAAGACAAGCAATTAATCCCACAAGTTCAAATAATAGATATTTTAAAGGGTTTGAAGCTCAAAAATAAAGGAGAGGTGGAAAGCAGAATGACATTTAAAGAATTTTAAGAGAACTATTTTTAAATTGAGTTGTAAAGATGTTGACTGCAAGACAATGCATTTCCTAGGCATGAACAGGATGATGCTGACTTTACCTTTCTCTAAAAAACCACAAACTCTTCCAGCTGAGCTAACAAGATTTTTCAATTTTATTTTTTAAATAATAACGATATAAGTTCTAAAAATGTAATCTAAAAGCAGAGTTTTATCACTCCATTGAAAGAGTTTGAAAGTGGATCCACATGCTACCTTCTGAGGATAGAAGGTGGCTAAACATAACTTGTGAAAATGGTAATTAGTACAGACTTTTCTTATTCTCAATGACAATCTGATGTATGCTGGAGCATGGTCAGGTACACAGACTCGCAGCTGTTCTCTGGGATCTCTGCTTAGGGTAGAATATGGGGCGTTGTCTCTGTGCTGGTAACCTCTAAGGTTTGCAAAGCTGGATAATTCAGGATCCTGGCAGTGATGCCTTAAGGTTTAGCTTTCATGTTTTTCAGATTCTGTGCTGCCTAGGGGTGTAGTTCTGAGCCTCATAGTAAGTGCCAGAGAGCTCTTTTCACAGAATAGGGAGAAAAAACAAATCCTTTTCCTGCTGAAGACCAAGGACAACTGATACAAGTTTCAGGCCCAAAACCACAAACAATGGTGGACTGAAGAGAGAAACAAGGATGAGACCTCATAACCTGAAGCTGTAATTGAACAATTAACCCCAATATGCAAATGGACCAAAGCTTATAAAAGTGTGAGACATCGTGACTGGTTGTCCATTTTTTGTGACCATCTTGGGTCCACCTTGTGTGTAGCCCTGGCCAGGCTCTTGTACTGCCCAAGGTGTTTCCTTTAAGCCCTTCTGATAAATATCTACTTTATTCTCCAGCTCTGTCCAGTCTCTGTTCCAGGCCAGCTTTCCCAAGGCATCAGCAGCTATGCCACAGTTCTGTGCAAGCTGTAAATGACTGGAGTGGGACAGTCTCCAAACCACTCCTATTACTCTCAGATGAGCATCAAGACTGCTTTCTTCTTATCTTCAACAAGCAGATAAAAATTAGCACTTTCTTTAATTAAGCATCTGGCTTTTTTTTTAATAGTTTAAAGAGGCATTGACTGTAATCTCTTGACGGTTCAATGTGAGGGACTAGCTATATGTATGGTTGAGAGTGAATCTTTAATAAATAAATTGATAAAACATGGCTGTGACTGACTAACAAAATAAATCTTGATCAAAACTTGAATGAGACTATTAAACAAGACTAGAAAACATGCAGTTAACCACTACCCAGTAACTGCATAAAGGCAAAATTCCTCTGGAAAGTGGAGCACATGATCATGAATCATCTTACCTCTGAGCAATGACAATGAACTACTTTCCTAAAGAAAATCTTTCAGTATAAGAGAAACTGTAACCCATAGAGATTGAGAAACCTGCAACATTAGAGATTCTATCTTTAGATTAAACCTAAATTCTTGTCCACTGAAGTAATTTAGACAGCATTAAAAGACTGTGTTCAAGAAAAAAATGTTTTACCTCTCTCAAGACTTCTTGAAATTTCCACTGACACCTTTCAATTCCTTTCAAGTTCTGCTCTTTAGAGGAATTTAAGAGTGCTTTTATACCAAAGGCACATCAAGGCAAAAATTAAATAAATAATAACCTAGATATTAAACTTCATGTTTTGTCAATGTATAGTTATCATTTTGCAAAGAACTGGAGTGTCGTTATTATTAATCAACTTTATTGGGGTTGTAAAACCCTGATCAGCGAAATGATTTGTCCCTGGCTGTCCAGCTGCAGAAACATAATCCAGGAGTCCTAAATATTGATGCCAAGAACATCCAATCTTACATGTCTTTTACACAAGTTTTAAAAGTCTTCTGGCAGAAGATGAAAGGTGCTGTAAAAATATTAAACTATACAATAAAAAGGCACTTTTTTCTAGTTCATATGCAGTAGTCTAGGATGGAGGTCCCTGCCTTACAGATTTTCCTTACTATGGGAGTTGTCTTGAATACTGCCTTGATTATTTTTAAAAGAAATAGATTAGCACATTTCTTCATCCCACTTTTGTAGCAATACTTTCTAGTATTCGTTTGTAGTAAGACATTCATATTGCATGACAATGTTGGAACACAGTAAGAGAATTTGTTATATTGCTGTGTCCTTAAACCTTTGTAATTCAAGATTAAAAGTACTGAACAGCCTCGAGAAAACTCGTGAGGTGTGAGAGTCACATGAAAGCTGATGAATGCCACAGCACATTTGAGCTCTGTCATATTCATTTAAAGATGGTGTAAAGCTGATACATTGTTGTACATACAAACAAAAGGGAGATCTTTTTTAAAGAATAATTTTTTATAGATGGATGTTGTATTGGATTTGAATGAGATCTTGGTTCATGTCTAGAGACAAACTATTCACTCTTAGACCAGGACTTCTCAATCAGATTTCAATTATTGTTTTCATTGCTCATGCAAGTACCTATATCTTGCATAGGGTTTTGGATGGGAGGCACAATCTGAGAGCATCTCATCTGAGTGCTCCTGTCTTAGCACTGCAGCTCCACCCTCACCAAATCTCCCCTGTTAGAGAAAATCCTGATACTCTTTTTTATTACTTAATCTCATCAAAACCATTTCTCACTGACTTTTTGACAGCATGTTGCTCCAAAGTCTACAAGAGTGCAATAGCACACACATTTTTTGCTGCAGAAGTGACCATTTTAAGAGACTTCTGTCTGCTCATTGATGCTTGTGATTTATCACGCCCCTGAGTCCCATTAATACACTGACTCCAGAAAAAAAAACCAACAAAACCCAAACTAAAACACCAGAGACAAAAATAATTCCTTATTTTGCTTCACAATATGGAACTTAAAAGTGGCAGGGAAATGCAGCCCAAGGTGGTAGCCAGTGGTTAGGAATAGGCTGCAATATTGACAAAAACCTGTAACACAGAGACAAAATACATGCAAAATTGTACCATTAAAAGAAAAAAAAATGTTTTGAAATGGTTGGCTGAGAAAATTTTATTGCAAACATGAATCCACAGGAAATGTGCTAGTTCACTATTTCACCATTTTGATCCTACCATGAATTTCTTTCTTATGAAAATTTATACAGAAACAGGCCAAAGGATGAACTTTCGTTTTGTTTCTCAGTAGGTTAGTCTGAAGGTTTTCCTTAGAGGAAAAAAAAAAAGAAAATAGCAGCAAACTCACCCAAGACTTAATTTATCAGGAAGAGTCCAACAAAATGGACCCTTAAAAAACAATTTAAAGGGAACAGGTCTGAGGTTGCATTTGTGTATAGCCCAGCTGCTAGCATTGCCAGAGGTCAAACTTAGTTTGTTTTCAGCATGTTTCCTTGCATAGATATTAGTCTTTGTCTTTAATTTTGGCTATGTCTCTGTTTTCCTAGCTCAGGTTAATCTAACACACCATCTATCTTACTGTTTCTTTTAAAAACCTCAACAACCAACATTTACAAGTCAGTTTTTGTTTTACATTGATGGTATTTGAAATACTTTTCTTTGGGTCAGTTTGTTAAATTGCTTCAGATTAAACAAACAAAATCATAGCCTGCTACATTTTCAAAAGTGTAAATTTATTTATATAGAATATCTGTTATTTTGGGGTAAAACCAGCAAGACATATACTTAACCCCTGTAAGAAACTATATATCTACAGAAGTTACACTGGTGCTGCTTTCTGATGGGCTGGCACAGGAGGCTGGTTACATGATCCAGACACGTTTTAGATATTTCTCATTTTTTGCCATGATTTTCAGATGATCAGAGCGTTTTTATGAACATATATAATAGGGGTTTATTTATCACAGAATCATAGAATCACAGAATTTCTAGGTTGGGAGAGACCTTCAAGTTCATCGAGTCCAACCCAGCCCTAACACCTCAACTAGACTGTGGCACTGAGTGCCACATCCAGTCTTTTTTTAAACACATCCAGGGATAATGACTCCACCACCTCCCTGGGCAGGCCATTCCAATACTTTATCACTCTTTCTGTGAAAAGCTTCTCCCTAATATCCAACCTATATTACCCTTGATGGAGCTTGAGGCTGTATCCTCTCATTCTGTCTGTTGCTGCCTGGAGAAAGAGACCAACCCCCAGCTGACCACAGCCACCTTCAGGAAGTTGTAGAGAGTGACAAGGTCACCTCTAAGCCTCTTTTTTCTCCAGGCTAAACAATCCCAGCTCCCTCAGTCTTTCCTCACAGGGTTTGTGTTCCAAGCCCCTCACCAGCCTCGTTGCCTCCTCTGGATGTGCTCAAGCGTCTCAATGTCCCCTAAACTGAGGGGACAGAACTGGACACAGCACTCAATGTCCATCCTAAACTGAGGGGCCAGAACTGGACACAGCACTCTATGTCCATCCTAAACTGAGGGGACAGAACTCTACACAGCACTCGGGGTGTGGCCTCACCAGGGCCCAGGACATGGGAAGAATGACCTCCCTGCTCCTGCTGGCCACACCATTCCTGATCCAGGCCAGGATTCTGTTGGCCTTCTTAGCCATATATTACATTATAATGGGGTGTTGTTTATTCATAATAAATGAATTTATTATTGTGTTTTTGTCCTTCTTGATGTGATCTAATCTGACTTCTGCTGTTAATTTTCAGGTGATATTGTATCCAGCCCTTCAGATGCTTAAGATCACACTTAAGGCCAGGTTCAAGAAGAAATATGGATTTAAGACACAGTGTGTAGGACCTGAGTTGCAGGTCCCAAGGTAAAAGTCTGTTGTGCCTGTGACCAGAACCCACTGTAAGGCCTCACCATCTGTTTTATACAGTTCTCCAGCTCTTCCCATGTATTGCATGAGAGCAAGATTTGCCACAACATAGTCCCAAAGTGGGGTACATGGTGCCTAAACTAGACAACATTGAAGGCTGCAGAGGGCTGTATCTGGCACTTTCTCCATCTTAGGCTTCCTTGTCTAAGATTCAGAGTTTGAAAGAGACTAATGTGTTTTTGTTAAACATTTTTTTTTCTCTTAAAAAATCAGTTTTGTTCCCTTCTCCAACAGTGGATAGAGCAGTGCATAGAAAGTCAGAGCTCTGAGATACTGTCCCTTTCCATGTCTCATGACAATACATCCCTGTGGATATCTCTAACATAAGAAAAAGAGCAGAAAAAAATGCACACTGACTATTCTGCTTGTCAAAGATGAGCCACTATACACCCAGGAATGAAAAATTCACAGGCTCAGAGACAGTGTGTGGTGTTGACTGGACTTCTGGCCAATTCTTGTCTCTCTTTATAGTTCTAATTTATTAAGTAGGGGAAGGGAGAAAAAAATTACCTCTGTAATAAAAGAGGTTCCTTTAAAAGCTGGAAATTATCCTCAGTTCATGTAGTTGAGGATACGTGTTTAAATTTTTGTGCACAAATCCTGCATGTTCTTCCTGTTGTAGAATTTATAGGGATTTAATCAAGGTCTGCTCTGCATATCACTCCTAACATCAGTGGTCATCTTCTTACTGGTATCTAAAATTGGATTTGGGCCTGTAGAAATGTAGGGTTTGCTGATATAAGTTTTTCAGTCTCTCTCTTTTTAAAAAGTACTATTAAATAGAGAAAAAATCCTGAATGCTTCAATTTTTTATAACCAAAATAGAATGGTGCAAATTAGCAACCTTTTTTTTTTTTTCCCTAGACATTGAATTTACCAAATCCTTAAAGAAAAATAATTAGTAGGATGCACATATATAATTTTATTACAAGCCACATAAAAAAACCAACAGAAGTTGGGCGAAATGTTTTAACCATCAATGCTTTAATAACTTTACTTATGTTTTAATGCCATTCTCTGGTTAGGAATGAATACAAAGTCCCCATAAATCCCATATGTAGAATTTTATAATTTTTTCTTTACACTACAGCAGTCAGTCCCGTAAGATTTTATTCATGTTTAAAATTAAATTAGTATTTTATTTGGATTCAAAAATATTAGAAAAATAAAGAATTTCTAAATAACTGCATGAAACAATATAATTTTATTTAACAAACCATTTGCCATTTGAAAAACCTATCAAAGACTTTTACAGTCTTTGATAACAAATTCAGAACTAAGTCCTGCTCTTATTTAAAGGTAAGATGGGGTTGTGTTAGTATCTCTGTTTGAAAGGATTGATGGTGTTACAAATGCTGTAAATGTAACCATGCAGTATTTCAGGATGTTTCCTTCTCCCCAGCTGAATTTGTCTTAAGGTCTGCTGCCTCTGTATTTCTGTTAAAATAATGTGCTAAGAAAATTGGTAATTTTGTTGTTATATGGTTCATGATCAAGGTTGTGCTTGTGTTCCTGCCCTTCTTTCTATTTGTATAAAAAGTGCTGGGAGATCTACCTAAAGCAGATCCTAACTGACACTTTATTTTTAAGCAAATTTTCAATAAAAGGCACTCTTTTCTTCTCTACATTGAGCTTTTTCAATAGCTACACAAATATTAGAAGGCTGCAGTAGTTTCAAGAGAAATTGCTACTGAAATCAAATTTCAAAAAAGAGTTAGTTCAACAGAGAGTAGAAAAGATCATCAGATGTGGGTTTAACAATATTGTTTGGGTGTATGAGAATTACATTCCAAGCATATGCAAATTTTCTTCCTAAAAAAACCCCTCTACCATATTCATACAGAGGAAATTAATTTACCAAGGACTTGTGGTTCAATTACTCATTTTCTCTTTGGTCCAACAATTCTGACATGAATTGTGGATCACTCCTGAAAGTTTACAAGTACTACAGGCAAGCCATAAATTTTCAGATAAAAGAAGCAGCTGTTGTTGCAGAAATCTGGTTTTATTACCCTTCAGCAGAACAGTACACAAAGTTTCAATAACGGAGGCAATACAGGAATTATAAAGATTTTGGTTTAGAGGCATATTGCCTTTCCCAGAATCACCAAACAATTCCAATTCAATATGATTTGTGAACATAAAAGCAGCTCTATAAATGTCTCCTGTGAGTATTTAATACAATGGACACCCTTCAAAGTTGTCCAAGACATTGCAGTTGACAAGGGAATCAAAGAAGATTGCTTTGAATCTTATATTAAGCCAGTAGCAATAAACCAATACAATTTTACAGTGATTTTTCCTATGACTGCATTTAAATTATGTTGTAATTCCCAAGTGTCTGGAAAAAATGGCGCTTTTTTGCCATTCAATCACCAGTGAATTATCTAAGCAGATGGAAATACTTTAATCACTTCTTATTGTGTTTGTCTCATGCTGGGTACAACATATGCTGAAATCAAAAGCTCAAGAGTCAAACAGGCCAACATTTTGATATTTAAAAAAAAAAAATCATAAAGGAGTCAAAGGCCATTCACCAAGAGCTTTTGCTTCCAAAGAGCCCCAAAAGTCAGAGCATCCTCCTGTAGTCTTGATTTAAGAAATTTTGAGTAGTCTGGATTTGAGTCACAGGTTATTTTGAAATGTTTTCCAGCTGAAGAATCATTTATGTATTCCAATCACACAGCAGCAACAGCAGCATAAAGAATGTCAGAAAATAAGTAAAACAAGAAACATTATGATCTACCCAGAACCAATAGCTCTACCCACTACGCAAACAGGTGCTCTCCCTTGCAGTACAGTAGTAGAGGAAAAAAAAGCTCAGTAGATGGGTTTCTTTGTGTTTCCTTTGACTGTGAATGACATCCTGCTTGAGTGACAAAGCTTGAGTCACCATTTTCTTGATGAATCCAGAAAAAATAAGTTAGTAAGTGTGAGCTTCTGTAATTCACAGACTGGGATATGTGTGTCAGGAAAGTTTTCAACAGAAATCTTTTGACAAGGAAACATAAGCTTGTAGAAATCTAACAAGTTAGAATTTAGAAATTGGGTGGCTTTGTTTGTTTGTTTGTTTGGGGGTTTTTTGGTTGTTTTGTTTTGTTTTACCCAAAATAATTTGTTAAAAATATCTTTCTGGTATAAAGAGGAAAGTTGTAGTGGAAAAGAAATACGAAGGAAGTAGATCCAGTTGAGCCAAGCTCTCAAATGCAGGGGCATTTTAGCCTGCGCTTTGCACAGCCCACAGTTGTTTATCTCTTGAACCCTTCTCTTGTTCTTCCTCTGGACCAGTGAATAAGCAATTATTCTCACATGTGCTCCTCTGCAGAAGACAACTCTGATTTACACTGTTAACCTACTCTGAGATAGCTTTAATGTTCACTCTCTACAAGAACACTTGTGGAACAATCTATCTTATACACAGAGCATTTGCTCTTTGCCACTTTCTGAGGTTCATTTTCATCAGCTAAAGTGATAGATTAATGATGTATCAACACTCCCTCTGCAGGGACCTGACTGTGGGTTTTCTCTGTTCTGAGCTAGTGCCCTAAACAACAGACACTTCTGGTCCTGTCAAGGGGGGCAGAGAGGGAGTAGTGACAGAGAACAAAAGAAATTGGTCAATTTATGCTTTGAAGTAAAAGAAGTAAAGCATTTAAACCCCTGAAAAATCCTAAAGAATAAAAAAAAATTAATATTAGTTCACAAAATTAGCTGTGCAATGAATTACATACATAACATTTGAGTGCACCCTTTTTACTTTATTAATATCTTCTGGTACTTGAACCTGACATATTATACCAATAATGGTCTTTTTTAGTTGCATGTATTGTAAAGGTAACAAGATTTCTTTGTACTTAGTACTTCTTTATTTAAGACATCAGAAGCTACCATTTACTGTCTCTAATTTCACATGACATAAATACATCTTTTATTTCACCACAGCCAGGAGTTAGTTGCTATCTATCAATGATTTCACACACAGCAAGTCCTGCTGCAGGCTCTTGGCTTCTCAGTGCAGACTGAAGAAGATACCAAGCACTCAGGTGAGCTCAGCTATCATCAGTTTTCACCTTTTCTGCTCAAGTTTAAATTGTGTCACTTCTTTTATCATATACCTAAAATTAAAAGGAAACTTAGGGCAATTAAATGTATATTTTGCTATGGGTATATATGACATTTAAGATTAAAGTTCATAAATGTTATTCAGTTTTTTAAATCTGAGTTTCATGTACTCAATCTGCACAAGGTCTTCTGCAGCTATTTTCCTTTACCCCCCTCTTCACTAATTCCAACTACTGTAGTAAGATCACCTCTAAACAGGGATAACTCAAGGAAAGAATCTTTCTTAAAAACAATACTAAATAATTTAGGGTTTGGATGTGTATGGTGATATTCCTCCAGGCACTTTCCATAGGTGGAGTGTTAAAATTGGCTGGTGCTTGTACCAGTGATCATTTCCTACAGGTAAATAAGGCCAGTTTTGTTTCATGTCAGTATTATGCTGGAAACCAGTGCCAGCTTGTGTCCGTGCACATCCCTCAGAGGTGGGAGCAGCTCTGTGTCCCTCAGAGCATGCCTGCTCTGTCCCATGGGCATTCCTGTCATCCTGAAGTTCTCAGGAGCAGGAGACAGACAAATCCTGTCTTTAGGGCATTGCATCTGAGATCTCTCACCCCCATGATGGCACAGTGCTCATTACTGTGACACTGCACTCCCACAGCCACTCTGTGCTCACAGGTCAGCTCTGCAGCTCTGCCCCTCACAGAAGAAGTGTGACCTCAAAACATTGTTTCTGGGATTTTTTGCTGAGCATGAGCACATCTTTAACCTTTGCAGTGCACCATCAGTCTGTGGTAGCTTTCGTATTTATGCTCATGCAAGCACACCGATTGCACTGCCATCCTCATGCAGATGTAGGAGACATTGCACTGATTGTATTGTAACATCTTCTCTAGAATAGCTCAATCTTTGAGCTTCATAATCTTTCTGATGTGAGCAGAGTTGGGTAATATAAGCCATATTTGCCTCAAATATGTATTATTTAAGGGGAAAAGCAGAGTGTGCTTGTCTAGTCCAAACTCCTGCATAACATGAGTTGTAGAATTTAAACTCATAATTTTGTCAGTGTTTTAAGCCATGTCCTTTCAGGAGAATAATAGAAGATTCTTTGTCTTAAGACTTCCAGGAAATGCAGACAGCTCTTAACCCCCAGAATTGCCAAGGAAATATGTGTACATTAAATCTTTTCTATTTTAGTATTGACTAGTGCTTGCCTAAGAATAAAATATACAAGGCATAATTACAACCTGCTGGATTCCTTCTACGGCCCATGTCCTCAATAAAACAAAGTAATCAAAGCTGTGGCACATTCAAAATAGACTTGGTTTGTCCTAGTAAAAAAAAGGATCTGATTAGTTTTCTCCAGGAAGCTAAAGATTAAAAAAATATACTGTCCCACAGCAGTAAATCTGCTTAATAAACAAACAGCCTCTCACCAGAACAAACTCTGTTTCAAATTGTTACTATTTTTATTTTATTATGCAAGAAGAATTACATGAAAAAGCTAAGAATAGATTGGAGACAAAGCCTGGGTTGATATGAATGTTTTGTTTGAAAAGTTAATGGCCTGGTTTTTATGCTTTTCTTGCAGAATACAAAAATCTCAGTAGCTAGTGTCCTTATATTTGTTTTCTCATTTTTGTTTCTTTTCTTGTATCACTGAATTTAAACTCCCTACACTGCATTACACTGTATTTCCTTAGTGATTTGAAGCCTGGTGGCTGGAGCTGAATGAATAATATTCGACTGACTAAAAGTGTGGCATATTCTAACCCCTAATTATCAATCACATACAAAGAAAGTAAGGGCCATGTTAATAAATCCCATTAAGTACTGGCTGCTTGGTCTGGGCAGTGGCATTTGCCATTTCCAAACCTTTGGAGTCACAAGGGGCAAACCTGCATTTGCTTCTCTTCCCTCACACACTGTTGCTGTCTAATTCCACTCTGTGTTTTCGAGGGCACGGTACATGCTCTAGCCTGGAGCTCAGAGGTAACACAAAAACCAGTTATATTTATTTTGTAGAAGGTGACTGAAACAGTGTCTGGAGCATGCATGAAGTGCAGGAAGAGCTCTAAATCCTCATGTAAATGCATATACATGAATATGCTACTTCTGGTCTTGGCAAAGGGCATCTTTCAGATATCCCACATATAACACAGGCTTTGAGCCAGCTGATTGCCTAGGGGGCTGCAAAATACACCAGCATATAGCTGGAGCTAATCTAAAAAGTGCTGATAATATTTTACAAGTCTAACCCAGTCATTTTTGTATGGGTTTTCATTTGAAAAAGTAAATTAGAAGAAAACTAGATCTGAACAAAAACAGGACAGACACGAACAAGAAGGATTAACATTGCTAAAAACCTCTCCAAACTCCTGTAAAATAAAATAACTTAGTGCATTAGATAGTGGATCTCTTTTATATGAAAAACAGATGGGTGAAGGAAGTAGAAGTCACGCTCCAGAGCACAAAAAATAAAAGAAGAATGATACAAAATATCATTTAATGAGGTAAAAAATGTCTTCAGTTGGCACTTTTTCTAGCACTCACATCCACTGCACAGAAATTTTCAAGGAAGTTCTTTATTCTCATGCCTACTAACTGGCTTCCTAATTCTGCTGTAGAAATCATATCATGACTTGCAGCTTCACCCAGACTGCATAGACGATGAAGTCCAACATCTACACTTTATAAGAGGGTCAAACTGGCATTAGGACTGGCTACACAGTCTAAGATTTTTTTTTAATTATTATTTTGAGACATTAGGTATCTGAGTGGGATACTATAAGTTTTGAGGAAAAGAAGGCTCCTCTATTTCCTGTTTTTTTCTTTTTTTTTCCCCCCCCCCCTCTCCCCCCACCCCCAGGAGCTAAAGCTCCTAAACATTAAAGAGCAGTTGAAACAAATAAAAAAACCCAAGATCCCTGTGTGTGAGTCACAGTGGTAAGATCTTCTGCTCATCTAGAAATAGTTAATGAGATGCTACAGAAAAGCAGTACAGTTCTAATTTTCTGGCTTTGGTGATAAAACCCAGATGCTTTAGAAAAGATGTAAAGGATGCACAATAAGAATAATTTCTTCCAGAAAGATTTCCTTTTAATCTTTCACATAAAAGAGATTGATTTAAACCTAAAATGAGGACTTTACAAAGCCTTTCTAATATTCTTTAACATTACTTGTAACAGCTTTAGCTTTTCTTGGGATATGTATAAATTACAAACTCCTTTGAATTAAGTAGGGGAATAATCTAAAACATGTTCTGTTACACAGAGTTGGTGAAACAATGATTTGTTGCTTATATGGAAGGGCAATGAAAGACGTTAGACACCAAGGAGAAATATCAATTGAATTTAACAAAGACTATCAGGGCTAATTTATACGGACTGAGCCATTTAAGAGCAAGAATGGAGAAGGCACATAACAATATAAATCATAATTACATATAATGACTTGCATCACTGAGATATTCAGCTGCAACTAATGGGATAAACCAAGATCTTTCAGTTTGAAGAAGACTAGTTTTAATTTGTTAAAGTAGTAGACAATTTTTTTAAAGACAGAGCCTAAATTGTTAATGTCTTTATGATCACTAATATCTAAAATAATATGGTGAGATATAAAATAATTTCTATTTAGGGTGTTTCCCAAATCACTATGCAAATTTATTGGCAAGCAGAATGAGGGCTATCACTCAAATAAATAATAATATTAAAAAACAAACAAACAAACAAAAAACCCCACCAAAACCAAAACAAAACCAAAACAGAACAAAAAACAAACACCAGAGTCTTACAAACGAGCAAAAGAAAGATGCTAAAATTCTCTGGATGAACCTTCTTAGTGAAGTGCTCTTACGGAAATGTATTCTTGCTTCCCAAAAATATCTAGTCAAGTAACGTGTTACATGGTATGTTACATTGGGTAAAGAAAAGTTTAGGAACATAAGTGCTTAATTAGGGCTATGAATAAGGCTTTGAGAATGCCTGAATTTTGATTCATTAAAAGAAAAAAAAAAAAAAAAGAAAGAAAAAAAAGAGCAAAACCTGAAAAATATTCTTTTGAAGTGTCCCTTTTGAAATGGTCTTTTATTCCAAGAAAGGTAAAAGCTGCAAAATTATATTCAGCTCTGTCCTAAATTAAATATTTAATTAAGAAAGAACTGTTTTTCCTGTTCTCTCTTTCACTTCCCAACTCTCAGCAGAGACTCAGCTATAGCACAAAATTTTATTCTGTGTATCTGTTTCCTAATAATGTTTTCAAGACAGGAAAGAGCATAGGAAAGAAGGTGGGAAGAAGTGAGTTATTAAGTATTTCATCTGGCTCTCAAGCGTCACAAGTATTCACATTTAAGCTGTGGCTTTCTCTTTCCTTTAGTCTAGGAAAAAAATAAAAAAGATTAGATTTTTATTTTTCATCATGTGCTTATATCCCACTGATGCCAACAAGGCCAAAGGATAAATTGTAGCCTTAAGGAAGCTGAATGATGACAGTTCTGGATATTTTCTAGAGTATGAAAAACCAGTCAAATTTCAGACATTTGTCTCCTGTCATTCTTCTAACATGCACAGGGCCTAAAGGCTGAGACCTGAGCATCCCTCACAAAGGGCAACCTCAGCCAGCTCCTCTTGACAGGGTTTTGATGCAGAACAGCAACAACAACTCAGGCTGGGGAGATCTTCTACATCTGTTTTGAGCAATTAATCCCCTAGAGGTAACTCCACTCACATGAAACTAATTTTGCAGTGTCTTAGCTAGAATGTGATTGAGTGAGCGGACTGGAAATTGAAGAAACTTGGTATTTATTTTGTGAAAACAAATGAAGAGGCCATTAACCTTCCAATAGAAGTGATTACAATATACGTTTTAAAACACTGCTCTTTTCTCTTCCCAGGCTCAAGAACTGTGCAACAGCTTTGGTGACAATCAAGATGATGCTGCTTGTCAACACTAAGCCAAAACGGATTACTGTGATGAGGGAATCAGGACTCTCCAAACACAATCATGAAATCTGACCCCACAGACTCCTGCAGCCTCTCTTGTTATCAATCAGCTGTAGGTTAAATTCTCTCAGAGAAGAAAGTAATCAAAGTTTATTTCAGAGTGCATTAAGATAATTTCCTAGATCTCACTGAAATAAATGAATGTCTCTCTGACAAAATTAGGGGCTGTTTGGACTTCAATAAAGAATGTTGAAGTTCCTCTATTCCTTGAAGATCTGAGGTCACAAAAAAAGAAGTCAATTCTAAGTTTTCAGATTCATCTAAATTCTTCAGATTGTATGTGCATACACTTTATCATTCCATTGCCAAGGTACAGACGTGAATGACAGATTTAGTCTAGATATATTTAGTTTTGTGCATAGATACATATATTTAATATTAAAATGTTTTCTTGAAAATGATGGTGAAATGGATATCAAAACCTCTTCTCTGGACTGGCATGAAATCTGTGTTAAAAATTAGTATCTTTAATCATTGTTAGCTATGGATTATTTCTTTTATTCCTAGTAATTAGTTTTTATGTGGTATAGGCTGATCAAAACAGAAATTTCCCACAGAATCAGCACTGTTTTAAATAATGCTTTAGCAGTGTACTTATGTTCTGTGTGAAAACATGGGTGCAGGAGAGTTAGGGTATCTGAACATACTCTTGTCTTAAAAGTGTACCTTATAACAATTTTATTCTTTATCCACCTTTATCTCCACATTACTTCCAAAGAATTTTGCATCTTATAACTCAGTTTTACTTGTAGCTGATAGAAGGACATTAAAGCATTATTAAAACCTTGGTAGGTGAATAGAGGAGGAATATCAAGATAACTACTCCCAATTGAAGAATAAAAATATCTCCAGAGAAGTCCCATATGTTACTGTTAGATACTTCATAAACCACGCAGGACAGAACTGTATGAAACTCACAGGAGACCAGGCTTTATAAAATCTACTTCTCCTGGAAGTGCTTATCTTCCTTCCTGGTTGTGTACAAAGAAATTCCCAGAATGGACACTACCTAGCCACAACTCAGTGTGAAAGTATCACATTAGTGGCTTGGTCACCTCCAATTTCTGAGGCCAAAGGGTTTTTGAAACTTTCATATCTTCTGTGTTAGAAAGTCAAACATAAATCCAATCTCCTTG